>JAQMYF010000007.1:13778704-13802170 GCA_030014195.1 Neosilurus mollespiculum
GATCTTATATTGCTTAATATCCTGTATGTCACCGGTCTCCTCCTTCACGGCAAGAAGCCTATGCTGTATGAATACTCAGAAAAACAAGTTCTCAATTGTACCTTTCCTTGTTAATTGACTGGTACGCTTTTCTTTAGTTCCACAGATATTTATCTTTCTCTTAGAAATGTGGATATCAGTTCAGCAGAATTACCTTCACAAATATACAGTATTATTGCATATAATTGGGGGGTGGCATGGTGGTGTAGTGGCTAGCATGAAAAAGCCTGTGGTGGCCTGCAGTAATATTGATATGATATCAACCTCATACCGTGATCATTTACTCCTACTTGCAAAAGAAAAAAGGTCTATAGATAGCGCTGGGTCAGTGAATTAGTATTCTAAGTATTTGGACTGTACTTACAGCTGTACAAAAGCACTTTTCCAGAGTAAAAAAAGACTTGCTTCTACAAAAAACCCTACTTGATTTAAGGTAATCATCATCTATGATGATGTTGATCACTGACCTATGCTATACTATTTAAAACATGTTCTCTGTGCATCAGATTTTTACTCTTGCTAATGCAAATAACTTTTAAAAACATCTCTAATGAATAACAAGATTTTAAAAAAGTTTTTAAAATTGCTTTCATTTTTTTGGTGAATTGGTCAAATATGGGCAATATAATCAAAAGAGATGTTTCACCTTTCTACCACAATACAAAGGTTAAATAAACTTTTCAGATGACTTTAAGTCATCATGGACTAGTTCTATTTTTAACTATGAAAGCAGTGGTGGCTCACTGGTTAAGGTTTTGGATTACTGATCAAAATGTTAGCGGTTCAAGCCCCAGTACCACAAAGGAGGAATCCTCAACTACTCAGCAGGTATAAAGCAGGTAAAAATGTGAGTTGCTTTGGATAAAAGTGTCTCCTGAATGTAATTTGTTAGCTTCTCATTTTGTGTTGCATACAACAGAGGAACACAGGACCCTCAGAACACCTCATGTAAAATCAACAAACTAATGTTATAAAGAGAATTAGCTTGTGTGCACTTGCTATGAATAGAGTTTGAACTGGGAAATCTTAAACAAAGATAAATAACATTTCATGTGAGGTTCTTCAGCTTGGGTGAAGTTATAGTATCAAATATTTTGTTGTCAGTATTAGTATTGGTAACAACAAGCAGCAAACTCCCAAAAAACAACACACACACACACACACACACACACAAATCTCAAAAGTCTGTTTGTCTCCTTTCTGTCTTTAGCCTCCACCTGGGCTACGCTACGAAATGTTGTCCCTGTACCTGCTAGACTGCTGCTATCCTTATTCACTGCACTAAAGGATAGCCATTCATAATTCATAGGCCTAGTTCACAGTTAATTTTGCCCCAGGCTCTGCTTTATTTCTGCTTTGTGCTTTGTGTGAGTCAGTTTGTTGACAACTCTTGAGCATGTCAAACTATCACCGCTAATAATTGCTTAAGGACGTGGAACTTTTGCAAATGTTGGTTCCAGCATGAAAATAGCCTGCATTCCTCTCACCTTATCTAGAACTCTGTCTGATGAATTTTTGATTCTTACCCCCCTCTTACACTTAACAAAGATTCCTCTGTAATTCAAAGCGATAGCTGTGAGTGAAATAGAATAAAAAGAATAATGTAGCGCTCCTCTGAACGTACTTCCTTTTAAATATGTGATGGGAAATTTTGTCAAGTGTGGCTCTTTTCTGTTTCTCTCCTTCTCTCTGTTATTGACCAAAGAGACTCTGGTTAAATTTGCTGTGCTACTGTTGTGGTGTGTGTGGACCCTGAGGCAGGATCTATTTCTGCGGGTCACCGATCCTTCCCTTCTGTCGGCGACATTGAGAGCGCACGCGCTGATTAGTGCCAATTAGAGCTGCTGTCACTTTCCCTGCAACAAGGCCCCGCCCCATACTGTCCCATCATCCTCTGCGCTTCCCCTCAGAATCGGCCGCGTACTCTAAAGTGAGCGCTACGTGATTGCCACACAGGCTTGAGGGTTTGTTCTGAATGTGAGGCGAAGACAAAAGAAAAGCTTGAGGAAGAAGAAGACGAAGTGCGGAGACTCGACAGCACTTCCGAGACGGCGATGACAGGAGCGTGTCATTGGGGCTCAGTCAGACGTCTCCTCGGGCTTTTTTCTTCTTCTTACAAATACAGTATTCCCCAATCATGCCACTGCTCTCATAAACAAGTAATCGTTTGGAAAATCGGTCAATTCCGTTGATCATTAATTGATTGCTCCAGCATGCATGTGCATACAAACTTAGTAATGAAAATATTTAGACTATTCAGCTACTGACAAGGTGATGGAAAACAGTAGACCTATCTCTGGAAAGAGATTAAAAATTCTAAGAGCTGGCTGTAGGTTTACTGATAATAAATGCTTCATTGAATAACTTTTTATTTTACTTGTTGCCGCATGTTTACATGTTATAAAGCATCTTTTAGAATAATTTGTACCCTATGGGTTACTAAAATGGCTGATTTATGGTTGGAGTTGTGTTTTTCCCAGCTGTAAGGCATTTATATGTCCCCTAACTCTTTAAAAATGACTGGTGAAGCAAACACACGTTCACTGACCTTTTACGTGGCACCAACTGGTATATATAATGTAAGATCCTTGTTGTTGTGTAATAGAGCCTTAACGTTAGATTATGTTACGTTATGTTACCCGAATGATGTGTTTACACTAATACTACTTATAACACAATTTTTTTTTGTTTCATTGATTTTCAGCCACCATTTATGATAGGTGTGCAGCACATTAAATAATAGCTCATTTATTATCAGGTTAAAAAAAGATTGTGTTGAATTTTGGCTTCAATGACAAATTTATTCCCCATGTTCAGTGGATTGCTTCCTGTTACTGAAGTGAAGGTAGTGGTTTGATTTTCTACTGTGATTCAGAAAAATATCACCATGGTTGGTCAGTGCTGCTGCATTAAAATTCCATAGTGGGTCATGGCATTTTTCAGAGAGGAAAAATGGTCAATGCAATGCATCTTTTCACCTTTACTGTGAAAAAAAAAAAAAAAAAAAAAAAATCTGTTCAGCATTAGTAATACAAAAGACCACTATGACTCGTGAAACAGCAAGGAGGCAAATTTTTTTTTTTACATTAATAATGCAAGTAATCAAACCCAGTGCCTATGAGTCAATAAAATAATCACACAGCTGAATCATTTTTGTATTTTGTTTGATTTAATAATTGGGCCAAAATGAGAAGTCCCTTTCCGAGTATGACTTTGCTCTCGGAATTGCCAGTATATAAATTACTATTAACCGGTCTTCCACACAGCCACTGCAAATCTGTTCATGAGATACTAGGCAACTTTATTTGTGTAACTCAAAAATGTAAGCCCTCAACCTAAAAACAAAGTTTACAAAAAAGTTTACAATGTCTGGCTATGTGTGAGGAAGTGAATTAGAATCTGTAATCCAGTCTTTGGCTGCAATGACAAACGGAGTTGTGCTATTTAGTTGGCTTAGACTTGCTTCATGGTGCTGTAGTGATTATCATGTCCGCCTGAAAAAGGTCAGGCATTTCTGTGTGGAGTTTGCATGTTCTCCCTGTGTTTGCGCTTTCCTCAGGTGCTCCAGTTTCCTCCCACAGTCCAAAGACATGCACATTAGGCTAAATGGCTGTTCCAAATTTCCCCTAGGTGTGTCTGAATGGTTGTGTATGTGTTGGCTCTATTCAGGGTGTAGCCCGTGACCCTTATAGGATTAAGAAGTTCAGCAAATGACTAAGTGAGTGAGTAAAATCTGTTTCTTTCTCTTTTCTGTTTTAGATTTATTTCCCTGCAACTTTAACAAATACTTTAACAAAATAAAAGAAAAGGTAAACACTGTATTAGGCTCTGGTAATTCAGTTCTTTGCCAGCAACAGAGTACTTTTCTTAAGAAATAAAATCTGTTACTTCACCAAACAAAGAAAAAATGTTCATGCAAACAAGAATATGCATAGCCTTGCAAAAATAGACTACCAATTTCCTCCCGGAGTCAAACAAACAAACAAACAAAAACAAATAAATGAATTAAAAAAATAATAAAATATCATATTTCACTTCAAATGATATTCCAGGCTCTAAAAGAAAGTTAAGCTCAGATCTGAGCTGAAGAGAAAACTGGTCCTAATTTCCATTAGGCGGTGCATGGCAGTGACCACGCTAATGAGCTAAACCGCAGCATTATTTCCCAGTTAATTATGTGGCACGCGCTTCACCTTGCTTTGTGCCTGGGTTACTGCCGATACTATTACCGCATTAATATCCGCACGGAAACCATCCCAGCCAACTAGTCACGGCTAATTACACATTTACATACAAACACCCAACAATCTTTTGTCCTCTGTAATTTATACCATCAATATGCCATTTAATCAAAACAAAGGGAGGGGGATGTGTTTGCTGCAAACATACTAATTGGCACCATGCTGACTTGCTGCAGTTTTGTCAGGCTTAAATGGAATGACAGTAATAAGCGGTGGACAAAGCCTGATGTAGACGTCCACATGCATGCAGCTAGCAAACAGAGACACCATGAGAGACTTTCACAAGTTTTACGCTGTCAGAACAAACACGCACTTTCAATCAGTATTGATTTGATTGGATGGTGCCACTTTCCAACAGTCCATAACAGCATGGTGTCCAGCCTGGGCTTCTCTTTGCTCTCCAGGCCACATGGGACACATGTGATGGAAACTGAACTCAAATGTCTACTCCTCTTTTATGACTCCCACTCATTTTATTTTTTGTTCCTTCCACTTTCCTCCACTTACAACTTGAGGAAACAGGACAGAATAAAAATAACTTTTTAGTAGACCTACTCTTTTTCACAGTTCCATCAGTAATATGCCTGCCAGCGGTTGAAAATATTGCTCCATGGGATATAGAGGATATAAACAGGGCACATGCAGTGTGAAATAGCTACACCAGGGGGAGTCTTAACTAAGAGTTTTTGAAACAGACTACTTTTTCATAGCAATGTTAAAAAATGGAAATACAACTGTATATTATTTTATTTATTTATAATTGGGTTAATCAAAATAAGTGTCTTTAATCCAAAACCTCAAAAAAAGTAAATAATATATGGGTCAACAAGTCAAAAGTAAATAAATAATATCAACAAGAACCTAACGTATTCTATCAGTAAATAGTTCAGAAATATAGAAAAGCTCAGTCTCACCAATAAATAGCCAGAATGTTTTGTACACGTTTGTATAATCAACACAGTATACAGTATAAATGGTGAGATTTGTGGGATTACATATATAAAACAATTCTTTGCTCAGGGATCTGTGAGGTTTTATACAGGATAAGGGGTCACTGAGTTTTTAAACCATTCAGTATGTACATGTATGTATATACTTGAAATGCCTTGTGTGTTAAGGGGGCATGTATGAGTGAGCCAGCAAAAGAGAGAGAGAGACAGAGAGAGAGAGAGAGAGAGAGAGAGCAAAAAACATTTTATATTTTACCAAATACTGGGGATGAGAGTAAGGGAAGGCAGAAAGCCTCTCTCCATACCAGCACTTTTGTCTGTTTCTCAATCATTTGGGTTTGGTAAACAACATATTTAGGTCTAAAACAATGCATTTCCCTGTTGACAAGAATTATTTATGAAACTAAACTGAAACCAACTGTTAGCCATATGGGACTTTTTTCTAGATCACTACACAAATGCTAGCTGCTCTCATTTCTGTTGTCACCCGAACCTCTAAACACCAAATACTCTTTATTCGGATAAAACCTCTTGTCTTGTATGAACACATTAAAGCTCTAAAACACATCAAACCCCTGAAACTAATTATCAGCCCCTGGACTCCTCACATCTGAACCAAAGTAGAAAAGTGAGCTTTTGAAGGAACTGTAAAAAATAATTAGAATAGCCCTCAGCTGTTAAACTCAAGGGTCACCACATCGGTGTCCTGACCTGTCACAGTCTGACAGAAGATGACAACAACAAATGAAAGGAGCCACTGGCTTTAGAGAAAAGTGCCACACCTAATGGAAACATATGTGCCTCTTTCAAGTCTTTGGTGTGAGAGGCTGTTGAGTTGGCCTGTGAGTGGCTTGTGCAGACTGGTGTGAGTGGAAAGGGCGTTGAATCACCTGCAGGAGTGCTGATCCGGTCTCTTCCCAAACATTACAGCCAAGGGCTTGTGTCACAGCAGGAGACAGATGCTTAGAGCTTTCACCTCTGGTGCGGCACACACTGCTGATGGTATGCAAACAGTCAACCACTTTCAACACAAGGAAACTGGGAAGCAATTAACACTGCCTTGAATTCAGCAATGGATTCAGAATCTCATTTCACAGAGAAAAACAAAATAAAAAGTTTGTTTCAGAACACTTGTTTATCACCACTTCATTCTTATGGCCTCTTTAGTTTAATGGGACCCAAACTCATAGCCCAGACGTAACCTGTTAGTCAAGTCTCCACTATTTATGACTTGGCACTTCTGAAGTGACCAGTGATTTAATCTGCTACTGCATTTTCAAGTATGAGGTCACTTTGGAGAGCTATAAATCTTGAAACCTATCATTAAGTAAGAGGTTTATTATAATGAGGTTATTTTTATAAACATTTAATTTTTCTGGTAATAGAAATAGGCCTACTAATATATGCATCACCAAAATCCTCTTTTACATTATGCCCAACGTTGAGAAATTCAACACTCAAATCAATTTATACTCAATTCAATTTATACCCAATTAAAAAAAAAATCAGCATTTAAAAAGTACATCATTTAGTCAAAAGTTTGTGGACACCCGACCATCACACCCGTTCAAACATGCACCTTCCCCAAATGTCTTTGTTTGATGTAGTATTAAAACCCCCTTGTTGGATCGAAAAGGCCCAATCATATTCCCACATAATATAGCCCCTGTTACACAAAGTTAGAAGAAATGTAGAAATGCAGAAATGGTTTGCCAAGGTTAGAGTGGAAGAACCAAAGTGTCTGATACAGAACCCTTATATAAACCCCACTGAACTCCTCTGGGATGACTTGGAATTTGTGGCTGAAGGAACGACTCTGCACATCCATGCTCCAACCTTTCCTAGAAGAGGCACCACATGATTAGATATGGAACAACTCACTCAATAATTTGCTGAGCCACTAAATTCAACTATTAGGGTTGTGGGGAGGCTGAAGCCTATTTCAGTTAACACTCAGTGAAGGTGTGGAACACCCTGAACACCGCAAGGCAAATCATGCACAACCATTCACACTCACACTCACACCTTGGGGTAATTTGGAACAGCTAATTAGTTTGATGTGTGTGTCTTTGGACTGTGGGAGGAAACAAGAGTACCCAGAGGAAACCCATGCAATCAAGGGGAGAACATGCAAACTCCACACAGAAATACCTTTGTCAATCCTTGGAATCAAACCCAGGACCTTCTCGCTGTGAGGTAGGTGTGCTAACCACTACGCCACCGTGCTGCCCAGATCTGGAATCGGATGTTTAAAAATACATATGGATGCGATGATCAGGTGTCTATTATCTCGGAGCAAGCAGGTTCTGGATTCAAACCTGGTGATCTTGGTAAATTGCTGTCTGTCTCTGTGTGTTCCTGCAATAGATTGGTGACATGCCCAGAGTGTACACCCAGCTCTCACCCAATATCTGCTGGGACAATAGATAAGCAGTATAGAGAATGGATGAATTACTACTAGATGATACTAGATAGATGAATAGGATTCAAAGTCAAACAATCCAGGTTGTTTATCCACATGCTATTTGCTGTGTTGATCAGCAGCAGGTGATAGTACCAGGTTGGTTCCCCAGAGGACAACGGCTCCAACAACACAGCACTAACTAATTTATCTTCCTGTTCAGCCTACATCACATATCTCACATAAACAAGTTGTCTTGTTCTGACTGTATATGATTACGAAATGTAAAGTTTTGATTAAAGACAGACATGATACACAAATAATGAGGACCCCTATAATTTGTACACCTCTTTACAGGATTTCTTATTGTGCTATAGATGATAACATTCATATACTATTTGGATGTTGGGTATGTGGATGTTTGGATGTTTGTAAGCATTAAATAATACAATTGCTTTTATAAATCAAAACAAAGGATAAATAAGTATTGACTGTAAAAATTTGATTATTGGTCTATTGTAATACCCAAGCTTTGAAAGCCCGGCTTAAATAATTCTGGTGATATTTATTCAGAACTCATATATTTTTGATATATATGACAGGTAGCATTTTATGCAACCCTGCTTGATAATATTGCCGGTAAATTGTTTGAGAAAAAGTGAATGACTTCCACGTAACGTCTGTCCTCATGTGATGGGGTGATTCACCTATTCAAACTTTTAGTGTATGTAGAGTGTTAAGTTAGACTTCCAGAGACCAGAACTTCAAGGAAAAAACATAGGTTTATTAATCACAAAAGAACATGGCTCGAAATAAACCTGCCTCGAGGGGTGAACAAAACCAAAACAGAAAGTCGAAGTGAAACCAGGAAGTGGATACTACACGGGACAAAAGGAAAACAAAAGCCAAAAATCTTTTTGGAGTAAGCCTAAGGGACACAAAGGGGAGAGGAGATGGTTGGAGAATGGTTCAGCAGATGGGTGAGGGAATCCAACCAGCACAGCTCAGAAGGGTATGTAGAAAGGAGTCCAACCCTAGCAAGAGTAGCAGGTTAGTGCATAGCTCCAACGAAGCAAGACACTGGCTTCAGCTTGGCAGAGTTATTTATAGGGGAACCGATTAGTGTATGAAACAAGGTGCAGGTGTTCGTCATTAGAACTCAAGAGATTGGGAACGATGTGCGTGAGAATCGGGGAGAGAGTCCGGTGTGGGCGTGACAGTACCCCCCCCTTCCAGGCGCCACTCTGGGGCCCAGGTACTGTCGGCACCATGGATGACCCCGAGTGCGGATGCCCCGGATGGCATAGATGGGACCTTCATCTGTAGCCAGAGGTGGAGGGGGTTCAGCCGCTTCACCCGACTCTGTGGACAGGGAAACCAGAGGTGAACGATATGATTTAAACAAAGAAACATGGAAAACTTGAATCCTGTATGTGGGAGGGAGTGCCAAACGGAAAGTGACAGGATTAATTTGTGCAATAATGGAGAAGGGACCAACAAAACAGAGTGGAGTAGGATCCCCAACCTTGTACCGAGGTAGCTTAGAGCGACGTGTGCCAGACGCTGTTGCCCCACTGCGGATGGCACATTGTAGGTGCCGGTGAGCCTCGCTCCAGGCCCTTTCACTTTCCCGTAACCACTGATACACTGCTATAACATTCCATAGAAACAGGGGAGGCTGGTGACCGAGTACGCATTGGAAGGGGGTAAGCCCTGTGGATGCCTGTCAAAGGGAGTTCTGTGCGTACTCAGCCCATGGCAGGAACTGGCTCCAGGAAGTCTGGTGGTGGCAGCAGAAGGTTCTGAGGAAGCATCCTATTTCCTGAATTTTCCTTTCTGTCTGCCCACTGGTTTGGGGATGATAACCCGACGATAGACGGTCACACCTAGGAGTTTAAAGAAAGCCTTCCTGAACCAGGAGATGAACCAAGGGACCCTGTCTGAGACAACATCCTCCGGCAACCCAAAATTGCGGAAGACATGCTCGAACAGGGCTTGAGCAGTCTCTGAAGCTGTGGGAAGAGACTGGAGAGGGATTACCTTGCATGCTTTGGAGAAACGGTGAACAACAACAAGGATACAGGTGTTACCTTGTGAGGAGGGGAGGTCAGTTATAAAGTCCACTCCAAGGTGTGACCAGGGTCGACGAGGGATGGGCAGAGGGAGGAGCTTCCTTGCCAGAAGGTGTCGAGGTGTTTTGGCCATGGCACACTCAGTGCACCTGGCCACGAATATTCTGGCCATGGTGAACATTCCAGGCCACCAGTACCTCTCTTGAAGAAGTGAGAGGGTCACGTTGGCCCCCGGGTGACCAGTGCACCACCTTTAGCAGGGGATGCCTGAGGTCCTGGGGAATATACTGGTGACCAGACGGCATGTTCAGGCAGGGCCGGGCCTGACTCTAAGGAGGTTCAAATCTGTTCCTTTAGGGTCCACTGGATGGCGTTGACAAATACATGAGGTAGAAGTATGGATTCGGGCTGGTCCGAGCCTTCATCCAATTCATGGATACGGGAGAGAGCATCCGCTGTGATGTTCTTGGATCCGTGGTGGTATTTAATGGAGAAGTCGAATCTTGTGAAAGATAAGTCCCAGCGTGCTTGGACTCAGTGATTCAGTTGTTTTGCCTCACACAGATAGCACAAGTTCTTAAGATCTGTGATTACCTGAAAGGAGAACCAGTTCCCCTCTAGTCAGTGCGGCCATTAATATAGTGCCAACTTTATGGCCAAGAGCTCACAGTTTCCCATGTCTTAATTTTACTCTCCAAGGATAATTTTCCTGGAGAATGGTAAAGGTCGCTGGTTCTTTCCTTGCTGCTGCTGAGACAATACCGCCTCCTACCCACAGGTGGAGGCATCCAATTCTACAGTAAAGGGCTTGTCAGGGTCTGGATGCTGTAACACAGGAGCTGTGAGAAACGCCTCCTTGAGGTGCAGAAACGCATGTTGAGCTGGTTCCGTCCATACCAGGGTCTTGGGCTTGCCATGGAGAAGGCTGGTTATGGGGGTAGTCAATTCACTAAAGTTCTTAATAAACCGTCAATAAAAATTTGCAAAGCCCAAGACTCTGCAATGCTTTTACAGTCTCTTGCTCAGGCCAGTTCTTAACAGCTCTTACCTTTTCCTCCTCCATCCAGACACCCTGGGGGTTAACCACATAGCCCAGAGCAGCAGGACTCTCAATGGAGGTGGTACCTAGGTCAACATGCTCATTGACAGTACGCAGGGGCATCAAGGGGAAACAGTGAGGAAAACAGGCATTGGCCCAACCCAGAATAAGCCAGGGTTGACCCAGGATGACATCAGCTGTAAAATGTTCCAAGACAAGGAAAGATCGTGATATAGGCATCCTATGCCTAGGCGAACTGAGCTAGTCTGGTGTTGGTGGGTTTGTGGAGTGAGTGGCTGTTCAATTATGGAACGGACAGAAAAGGGGGTTGAACAGCATTGTAGCTGGAGCCGTCTGCAGAGGTCCCCGGGGAGGAAGTTACCCGCTGAGCCGAAGTCGAGGAGGATATTGATTGTAATGGAACAAGAGGCGGTAGTGAGAGAGACTGGAGTAGATAATGGCTGTGAATTACTGATGCCAATAATGGTTTGACTCACTATGGGATGCGTAGGGCAAACAGGGCAGGCCGCAAGAACATGGCACAGGCATAGTCCCTCAGTTCTCCAATGGAATCTTTCTGCAGGGGTTAGTCGGACAACATCCATATGCATAGGCTCAGGGGTATCAAACAGGGGCATGGAGAAGGCCTGCCACTGAAATGCGGCTAAGCATCCTCTCTGCCAATGTGTAATGCGGATGGCTAGGTGAATTCATTTTTTCAGTCCCAGGGAGTCATCACAGGGAGAGAACTGCAACCGGAGTGATGAAATGGCAGAAATGAGCGACCAAGACTGTTTCGTTCCACCCTGTTGGTGGTATCCCCATCCGGTTGACTGACAACCTCCCAGAAGTGAGGGGTGAAGTTCGCATAGGAGGAGACCACAGGCCCATTTTGTCTCCACAACCCCTCTGCCCACTGCAGTGCCTTCCAAACAGCAAGGAGAGGATATAGACCACTTTGCGTGGTTGGTGGGAAAACAAGCTGGATGCATCTCAACGCGAGCATTGCAACAGGAATCCATCACAGCAGTTGGAGTCACCAGAGTCGTGGGTCTTCCTACTGGAACAACGTGCCGAGGCATTGTTGAGGGAGACTCCGATGGTGTTAGGGAGCATCTTATTTCCTCAACGTGTGCTTGGAATGCGTCCGGAGGATGAGGAGATGTGGCCTCCATGATTTGGTCTGATCTAGCCTTCTGTTAAGTTAGACTCCAAGAGACCAGAACTTCAAGGAAAAAATGTAGGTTTATTAATCACAAAAGAACACAGGCTCCGTTAGCCACAAAAGCCCAACAAACAAAGATCAAAATAAACCTGCCTCAAGGGGCAAATAAAACCAAAACAGAAAGTAGAAGTGAAACCAGGAAGTGGATACTACACAGGACGAAAGGAAAACAAAAGCCAAAGATCCTTTTAGTAGTAAGCCTATGGGACACAAAGGGGATAGGAGATAGTTGGAGAATAGTTCAGCAGACGGGTGAGGGAATCCAACCGGCACAGCTCAGAAGGGTAAGTAGAAAGGAGTCCAATGCTAGCGGGAGTAGCAGGTTAGCTCCAACGAGGCTAGACACTGGCTGGAGCTTGGCAGAGATATTTATAGGGGAACTGATGAGTGTAGCAAACAAGGTGTAGGTGTTAGTCATTAGAACTTGGGAGACTGGGAACGATGTGCGTGAGAGTCGTGGAGAGAGTCCAGTGTGGGCATGACATAGAGCTTCCCTAGAAAGCTACCATTTACAAGGTGTAGGTGTTAGTCATTAGAACTTGGGAGAACTTGGGAGACTGGGAACGATGTGTGTGAGAGTCGGGGAGAGAGTCCAGTGTGGGCATGACATAGAGCTTCCCTAGAAAGCTACCTAAATGACCTGTCCTGTTACATAAGATCACATACAAGTCCTTAATGTTAAATCATATTCACTGCATACTTCAAACATATAATAAAAATTCTGTGTTCCAAAAGTTTTTTATTGCTGTATTATGATTCTACACATAATATATTATCAAAAAATACATACAATAGGATATTATATTATGCTTGGAATTTTAAATGTTTTGTCCCTCAAAAAAGCCATATGAATCAGCTTTGATGATTTTGTTAAATTCTAAAACCTATAATTTGAACCAAAAGATCTGACAACCTGGAAGCTTCACTTACTCTCACTCACTCCGAGGGTCTCAAACAACACTGGGCAAAGGAGAGGCACATCCTTAACAGCTCACCAGACCATTGCAGGGCTAGCACACACATAAAATAGGGGCAATTTGGAACAGCCAATTAGCCTAATGTGCATATCTTTGGACTGTGGGAGGAAAACGGAGAACCCAGAGGAAACCTACATAAGCACAGGGATAACATGCGAACTCCACACAGAAATGGCCAAGCCAAGGATTCGAACCCAGGACCTTCTTTCTGTGAGGCGAACATGCTAACCACTACGCCACCGTGCTGCCTAGGCTGGAAGCTTGATGAACACAATGCAGGTTAATGAATCATGAAGGGAAGATGAATATAGGACGTTTGCTAAATTAAATGGTATTTAGCCTTGTGCATAGTACACCAATAGATCTGTAAGACAAACATATATAACCTAGAATCCCTACATCCCAGAAGCCTTCAATTTTTCCTTTGTAAGAGGTCACAACCTTCCATGATCTCTCATAATAAAGGGCCAAGCACAAGGCTCTCACCAACACAGAAAAGAGTCTCATTCTTTACATTGCAGCTACACATCTGTGAATGGTATCGAAAGTCTGGGCCATATGAATAGCAACAATGCTAATGTGGCATGTACGGATTCAGTATTCCTGCAGGACATCGAGGGGTGGGGTGGGGGTGGGGTGTGTGTGTGTGTGTGTGTGGGGCAGAGAGTCTCTAAGCTGCTGTCATACCTCGCGTAATTATGATTAACGATGTACCTGGGAAGATATTCTCTCCACTGAGTTTACGCTGAGATGTGTTCACTAAATATTATCACTGTAGCGGGTGGCTGCCAGGGGGTCCACTGATGGGGCAGGAAACAGGAGAGGCAGCACACAGAAAAAAGTCAGCCTTATATTCATATAAGGAAAGGACTCTAAATACCATTTCATTTGAAGTTTAGGTGTCTAAAGCTTTGCTATTACATAAAAAAAACTTTGCTATTACATATAAAGACAAATGTAAATGTACTGTGTCACACCATGTAAATTTAGTGTATTTATTAAAAAGATGAGAATATTCCTTATAAAATAATTATGCAAAATGAAATCAATGCAGTGCATTTCTTAGAAGAGCACCATGAATAAAGTGAAGAAATCTCAGTAATAAAGACAACGAGAAGATTGGATAATTTGTTTTAAAATACTGGTGGGATCCCAGATAGACAGAGATCTGACCATGCCCATACAAAAAGGCTTTTCTATATACCCTTCCTCATATGCTCCCTTACCCTTTCTCTGTCTCCCTATATCTCCTTCCCTTTCCCTCTCCCTTTCTCTCTTACCCACAGGCTAGATTGTTATAAATGCTGTTTATGATCCTGCTATGACAGCTGTGAAGGGCAGGGATACTAGAGGATGCAGCGGCAGCATATTTCCTCAGTGTCTGAATATGTTATGACATTGTAAAGGATCCAGTCTCATAATGGCTCAACTCATTGTTGCTGTCCTCCTCACAGTTTAGAAGAGGACTGGTTCTAGTACTGTCCTTTGAGGTAAATATACACCAACAGATTTCATTCTCATATGTAAGTTAAGTAATATATTATGTATATATTAAGTTAAATATTACAATATGGTGTCTCAAATATAACAAAAAAAAAATTTGTAGTTGTACGAAGAGATGGATGTTTCTAAGAAAATAAGGCAGTGGTTTCTGGAAGTTTGGCAAACCCTCAAACATTAAATATTAAATTACCCCAAAAGGCACCAAAGAATAATCACAGAAAGAACTAAAAATCCCAGCACTGCTTCTATTATACAGGATAAATAATAAATAAATAATAGTAGTGCTGAGAGAAATCCACCACTTTAAATGTCATGGATATAATTACGAGTGGTTTCAGTAGTTTTGATTACTTTATGGCCTCTCCACTGCAAGACTGTCTCATGCTATTATAATGTGTTATCCACTTTCATACATCTTCTGCTAAGAAGAGTGACGGTGTTGGGAGACAACCACTCCAGCTAGACATCCTTGTCCTTCATTCCTCTCCCTCAGCCATATGCTTTATAGCTAACAATAAAATATTTTACTACTAAATAAATTGGGATTGTATTGAAATGCTTCTCCTATATATGTCAGTGAAGACCTACAATTATTTTTAAGCATTGGCGAACCCCATAGTTTATCATAATAGAAGAAGTGCAACCGGCGCTAGTACACATCATTGGCTTTTCTTGCTTAGTTAGATCGTGAAGGTCAGAGTTCCTTAGGCTTTTATGGCTGTTTAACTTTGGAGAATTATCACATGTGAGGATGCATGCTGATTTACAGCCCAGAGAGGGGCTGCAGTCAAACACATAGAGTTTAAGAGCTGCCAGGCCAGGCTACTTTATAATCAGCAAACCCAGTGCAAGTGTGCACATAGTAATATAAGATTAATTGGTTTACATATAAAATGCATGGCTGTTTTTGCAGCCAAATAAGTGAAAACTAGTAATTAAGATATATTTGTGTTAAAATATTATTTGGTGCAATTGGACCTTGTTGCAAAAGCAAGCTACGACCTTACTTCAAGTCTGAGGCAATTTGCTATTTAGTATATTCATTATTAGTATATTTAACAGTATCTGATTGGTTTGCTCTACTGAGATAAACAGACAGTAAACTGTATCAGATTGTAAACTGGGAGAATGCTTGAATCAACTTTTTTTTTTTTAAATCTTATGTTTCATGCTGCCTTTCTTATGTTCCTGTGTAGTATATACTACAATAAATATGTGCTCCAGGCTCGATGGATATGATGCTGAATAATCACCCTAATGTTTTGCCTTTTGGACTATTCAGCAATATCCACCTAACCTCTGGTGAATAATTGTTTTTTAGGGCAGATTCTACACAATAGTGTAACTTTTTCCAGCACTGCAGATATATACACTGCAGTCCATAATCTGCTTATACAGAAGAGATTCCATATTTAAATACCTCAAATAGGAAAAACATTTAATGATATAGTTACTTAGTTTACTTTATTTGAATAAATATATTATAGTACTTGCATGGCTTTAGGATTTTTTTGCAACTGTACAGGAGTCCCAACAGATTCCACTTATTTAATTACCTATTGTTGGTTTAGAAATATCTATTAATTTTGTTGCCTATTTGTCTGGGATGAAAACCAACCCACAGTTATATCGGCTCATTGCGGATAAGATTGAAGAGCCCTTTTTAAAGTATGTCAGTCATTAGGAAACAATAGTGATGCATTAGATGCTGCATAATGTAGTATTAAAAGATCCACTGTGAGTAAAAGACATCCTTTAGCCTGACCCAAGCCAAACAGCACATAAGAAAACTGTTCAACTGATTACTTGCCAGGAAAATAAGTATTTAGTCTCCTACAAAACTCTCTCTCTCTCTCTATCTCTCGTCAGCATAATCAACACACTGTGCATAATTTATATTAGTTACTTAAAAATGCTATACAGGATCTGAGCGAAAAAGTAAAGAAGTTTGTTTTTTCATGTTTGTGCCTATTAGCCCCAAATTAATGAATCCTTTCTCCCACAGCTGAATTAAGCCGTTAGCTATACTAATACATAACAGTTTTCTCAGTAAGGAAATGAAGTAAGCTACAAGGGGAACTGCTATTATTTTCACAAACATTTCAACAATTAATATTGCCATAGCTGAAGTGAAATGAAAACCTTTGTGTCCTATTTCTTGTATTAAATTATACTTTGAATTATGCTCTTGCTAAATTATTAATTTGTAAGAATAATATATGTTTACAGATAGGTAAAGAGCAGAGAAGAAATGCATGACATGTTAAGTCATTGAAAGCTTTAATTCAGCCACTAGAGGGAGATTTCATCTTCGAATAAGTACTGAAGCTCTCCATGAACCCTTAACTCCAATTTTAGCCATGACTGCAACCATATTATTGAATACTCAGTTGCATACAATAACAAAAATCCTGGGCCTCCTGAGCATACAGATTAAACCTCATCTACACAATGTAGGATGTCCAATAAGTGAATGAAATTAGAGTAAACCTCAGGTTTTCATTATCTGCAGTGTCTGGCCCTTTTTTCGCCAAGTGTCTACGTTTTACCCCTCGCCATCCATCATCCTATTCTGAAAAAACTTCCTCACTTTTTTTCCCGAGGATTGTTTGTTTTGTTGTTTATCAAGATGACAGAAGAGATGTGCTTTCTAAAGCGCTGTGTTAAAGGAGCACCCTGAAGTAGAACATACACACGGTTACCATGGAGCCCATTCATGTGCAAATGTATTCATTTAAATATTTTTAAGAGGATCAGTTCAGATTACGCCAAAGTTTGACAGAGATAATTCGATGGCTTGTGTAACGGCTTTGTTCGCCAGGGCAATAATTCATGGCACGTCAGTGTACCTCAACAACCCACATATTTAATTAAGTTTACTTTGAGAAATGAGGACTTATAAGTGGTTTCTAGAATTCTATCAACTAACTGAAAGAAACTAACTTTGACACACTCTCCAAATGAGATCAACATTACTAATCTGGCTCACTTCACATTCACTCTTTGGTTTTTGGTTTAATATATAAGTGGATTACAAACCACATATTAAGTATTATAATTAAAACAAAAACATGGTTTAGCTTTCAGTTAATTAAAAATGGTGTATTAAAGTAAAACAAATAAGCAAATAAACAAATAAAACAAATGCAAACAATAGTTCAGAATTGTTCCAAATGTAAAGCCGTAGTCATGTTTGCTATACATTTATATTTGCTCGGCAGCTTGCATTATATGATAAACATACCATGGAGACCCCCTAGCATTTGAGACAAGTAAGGAGTGCTTAAATATTTATGCCTAAGCCTCTTGAGGCCTGCTATTAGTTGTGAGATGTTTTACTTTTGGAGACTGTCACAGTGCTCTAACGGTCATTAACTACAGGGGTGACAGGGACCTTTGGGTCAAACATTTTGAAGCAACAAAAGGCTATGATAGAATCACTTGGTGAGCCCCAAATTACTTCTGTGTCATTGCTGAACAATATTTCCCCAAAAGCATTCCTCCCTCCGTTAACGCCATGACCCCTTTCACTGCATATGGAAATGATTGTTTGTATATGGCACTAAGGGATGGAGATGGCAAGCAGTTCACGGACATTGTTGCTGCCAGTTTCGACCCCCAACAGACCGAGCACTGCCCTCCCCCTGTTTTGTTGTGCTTTGTGAGAAAAGTTGATTAAAAACAGGTTGGGACTGAAGACCAGGAGTTGAGAATGAACATGTTGGGGTGGAGCGGTGGAGTTGGGAAACCAAACATACAAGACCTCACAGGGAACAGCATTGATACATACACAGACACAGGAGTCCTTCTACAGACAAAATTATTTACCATGGTCTTATACAAGGAATTAATTAGAAACAAACTAATGAATTTACTCTACCCCAAGATATAGTTAAAAAAAAACTCTGGTTGCTAATTTTAGGTTGTGTACTCATAATAATCTGCATCCCAAAAAATATAAAAATAAATATTTCATTAGTGTGACCCTTGACGTCATTACATTTCTGACAGACAGTGTATTGAAAACCTGAAGGATGTACCTTCCTAACCTGTATTCCATTCTTGACAGACAATACAGGGGGAATAATGCATGAAGAACACAAACCCAATCAGATGGATGGCAAACGGCTCCCAAAAAGGGGCTAAAGGACAGAAGAGGCAGGGAGGCTCCAAATCCCTTCTCAAGCCTAAGTGGGTGGTCCTTTCACTGTGGGGTAACCGAGCAGTCGCTAAGCATTCGGAGAGAGGCCAGTGAAGGCTTGCTCTTCAGCCTCACAGCTCACCAATGTGGCCCATACATCCACAGAATGATATTCACGCAACACTGGGTTTATTTAGAGCCCTAGTGCTGGCACTGGCCGATCAAATGACAGCCAGAGTTTGAGCCCCCCTGAGGATTAAAATGATTCAAGAGAGAAAAAGGAGAATGATTTGAGAAAAGAAGTGATTCAGGGAAAAGGACCATTTTCAGGGATTTAATTCAAACACGAACTAAAGTTGCAACAACAGGCTCTCAAATAATAACCTGAACGAATGTGGAGCAAAATGTCCCAAATTCAGGAAAGAAGCCAATTCTCACTGTGTTTAATAACCATCTAGATAATATGAATCTAATGACATAACAGCAGGAAGCATTCACACTTTACCATCTGCTGCAAAATCACTGAAAGCAGTATTTTCAGTAAAACATTCTTCTCTCTCTCTCTCTCTCTCTCTCTCTCTCTCTCTCTCTCTCTCTCTCTCTCTCTCCTGTCCTACCTCCCAGAGGCCATGGGAAGACTGTAACATGCTTGAGCAACCTAGTGTAATGCAGATTTACTACATAGTGTCACACTCATCACACCTTGCCATGTCAAATAAAAGGCTGTTAAAAACAGTAGAAGAAAAAGACTGACAGGCAGGTGGATGCCTGAGTCAGAAATACTGTTCTCTCTCTCCAGTTCTACATGAGACAAAAGAGAGAAGTGCAGAGGAGTGTGTGAACACTTGTCACACAAAATGGGATTTTATGGGAAATATTGCGGTGTGTGCGTGTGTGCATGTGTGTGTGTGTGTGTGTGTGTGTAGGGGGTTCAACTTTGACAAAGAGTTGTCAAAGAGTCAGACTTGAAATTCGTCCTGCTGCATGTATTAACTATTAGAGAATGTAAAATTCAATGTTTTTTTTTGAAAAGGTTAAAAAATGGGTTTTAATTCATTACAAATGACTTAAAAGACTTGGTTATTTATATTTCTTGGGTTTATTTCATTCAAATAAAATATAGAGAATGTAGTGAGCCAGCTGCCAAATTCAACACCCTTTTCACTTCAAGGTTACAAATTACCAAGACCCCTCTAAAATGGCACAGCATCTGAATGAGGAATAATGGGGTGCTAGTGCCTACCAGCAAAGCACATTAGAACTGTTTAAGTTGGCCCCCACAAAGTCGCACATTTCAATTATTTCAAAGCAGCCTCCAATTAAAAGCTGCAAACATGTCTTTTGAATGCAAACTAACACAATTAAAAGTGTTTCAGGAGTGTATTAGAGGAATCAGTTCTGAATTAGTCCACTGAATACACAAGCCCCCCCTGGTTTCATCTCCCGCTTCTTTCAGCCTGGCCCAGGAAAGAGGGAGAGGGCTCTTTTTGAAGTCAAAGGGGTTTTCTTTTCTCACTCTCCTTCCTCTCTTTCTTTCCCTCTCTCCCTCAGAGGAAAAGAAGATTGAGTCAGCCTAATCTGCTACTTGTACATTTGAATGTGTAGTGAGCAGAGATGATCCCAGTTGCCTGATAATAGCCCAGGTGCAGAGACAGTGGCCGTGGCTAACTTGTTCTCAGCAGGGGCTGTATATCATGGAGAGGCAGGCCACCCTTTGAAGATGCATGCTTGCATTCAGCAGCTGATTTGTGGGCTGTGAAGGCCCAAATTTTACAGCCAAGCAAGTGCCCCCTTAGACCTACGGCTGGAGTGCGTATAGACAGCCGCCCAGCTTTCTGCTGCATGCTTAAGGGCCCTCAACTACACCACTGAGCTGCCTGCACATGTATGAGGGATCGTTTATTTAAAGGAATGTTACAGTATCAGACAGAGCAGACACCGATACTGCTGATAATGAGAAATACTTCACATGTATGACAGTCTCTTGACTGAAAGCAGTATATTAGATCAAATTCTGACTCTAAATTGCTATCTGGATTTTAAAACACGCTTAAAAATCTGATTCATACCAACACCCTACTTTCATTTTTGCCGAGTGTCACTTATTCAGAGATCAAACTTCTGGCTTTGTTTACACTTACCATCAAGAAGGTCAAGAGAGGCTACTTTGTTTGACTTATTCTTTGACCTGTGTGACAAGACAATAGCAACTTTTCCCTCTTTCATTCTCATGCTGCCCCTCCACAGTGCCACCTAATGAAATCAAAGAAAGAAAATTAGCCGTGCATTGCATGGGCCCCATTGACGGAGTCATTAAGGTGGCCTGGTACAGGGTTGCCCATGCTTACTTGCAGGGTTCTGCATTCCTCTATTTGTTATTGAGATGGTTATTTACACTGGAAGTCAGAAATTCTGGCAGCCTGATAGTGGGCCCTGGGTGGGGGTGGGGGGTTGGGGGTAGGGGGTGGAGGGGAGGATGGGGGGAGCCAGTGTCTTCCTCCATCGGCTGGATGACAATTAGCAATAGAGAGCGGCTTTGGACAGCCATTCAAGTCTGAGGCTGGGAGAGGGAGAGCAGTTTTATTGCCATTGAATTATGGCCATTCTTTTTTTCTCAGGCCCCTAACGGCTCCGTGTTAAAGCCACCCATACTGCACCTGTGAGCAGGAAACACTGCTAGATACTTCAGTACCAATCATCAGTGCTTAAACAACATCAACAATGACAACAACAACAACAACAATAATAATAACGATAATAGTAATGATGATGATGATGATGATGATGATGATGATGATAAATTCCAATAAATTAATTGTGATAGGATTTTTAAAATAGAATTAATTAATAGACAAAAAAGAATAAATTATCATATTAAATTTTTTTGAGGGGGAATACAGACCTTGGGGCAATAGCATTTTTTTTTATGAAAATACTTACTTAGCTCCCACCATTAACTGGTGAACTTGTAAAATATAACCATTTGTTCAAAATATTTCAGTGAGAAATGCATTATTTTTAATTCCTCAAGTAAATAAACACATAAAAAGAAAACTTTAATTTACTAAAACACAGAATAATAAAGTATTAAAATTAATCCCTGTAACAATCCACTAGTCACTGAAAGAAAGGAAATGAATGTGATAGAGGGTGTGTCTGCCATAATGGAGGCACCTTTAAAGGTGGGACAGATGAGTAGAATGTTCAGGTCACATGTGCTGTTAAATAGAAGGGATGGGTCATACTATAGCCCAAGGTAACACTTAGGAGCGTTAACTAAAACCTGTGTTTAAGTAAAGTAATCAAAGCTATAGGAGCTGAAATCTAACAGATAAAAAGAAAGTGCTGATGGAAACAAAGCTTTTTTTCTTTTTTGTAATGGTTTATTAGGAACCATAAACCTTTGATTTCTCCCTATTTCATCATTCTGTGCTTCGTTTAATTAAGTTAAAATAACCTACATTCATTGTCATAATCAAAGAACAAAAGCACTCCTCAGAGAAATTCTTGGTCTTGGATGAGCATAGTGTGATGGAACTTAACTCAAGGAATGAAGTCGTTCCTTGTCTTGTTTATCTACTGCCTCATTAGCATCCAGAAGCATAAACACGTTACTACAGTAACCAGTGTGCTAAAACGAGTCTCCTGAGTATTATAGTTGCAATGGAAAGTTCCTTTTAACTGAACTTGATTATTAAATATATGACTTTTTTTTTTGATTGACTTTTGATTTCTGTTTTATTTGCATAGCCATAAAACCAAGAAACCATAAAAAAGCTAATGCATTATAAGCACTACTAGTAATAGATATTTATAGTATTTATATTCATTTATAACTATTAATAAATGCTTAATAAACAACATTACTAACATTATTTAATTTTTATTTGTTGAAGTGTAATTATAAAGATGCATGGTTTTAATGCATTATAACATGTTACGAATGTATTAATAAGTCATTCTACATACAGTATAAGCTTCATAGAAAATTTTATAATGAATCAAGCAATAAATCAATAATTAAAGTATAATGTCTATTTTTCATTTTCTACAACATAAAATAAAAGATTTTTTTTAAATGTTTGTTGGTTGTGTCAATAACAAATATCACTTTGTCTCTCTCTCTCTCTCTCTCTCTCTCTCTCTCTCAGAGTCTGAATTAATTACTCGCTTCACAAGTAAAACTCAATTGCTGTGTGGATCTTCTCAGGAGTCTGGTCTCTCCACAGATTTGCAGATGGTTTCAGTGTGTAGCTCTTTTTCCCGTAGAGGATAATCTCACTGGGGACCCTGGCACATGCACAAACCTGCACAGTGCGCCCTCCATTCAGAGATGTCTCAAAGCTGCCATGGGGGACACTGGTGACTTAACATAAATTAGACCACCAGGGAATGGGGAAATCTTGCTCTGAAGGAGGGCAATATTGTGTCTGAATGAAGAAAGTCTATATCCGGTGAGTTAATGTGTTGGGAACGGACAGACTAGAGTGCTCATAAGAAGTTTAGGTGTGTGTCACTGGTGTCAATAAATCCAAAACACACAGTCAGTGTTAATATTATACATCAAATTAATATTAACATTCATGTTTTTTTTCTTCAACATTACACAGTAAAATCTGTGAGTGTTCTTTCGAGTCTAACATTACAGTTGTAAAGTAAACACTGGGAATTTTGTTGTGCAGCTAAAAAAAAGTGAAATTTAGTATAGAATATATTTTACATGATATAAAGACACACAGCTGATTGCTTGTATCAACAGACAAACCAGATTTATTGGTATCTTACTGGTCACTTGTTAGACAGCAGTTACCCTTACAAAAAAGTCACATGAGCTTTTTGCATATACAGTTGTATGTTTTTTAACTGTAAATTTTCAAG
>JAQMYF010000007.1:13805265-13816689 GCA_030014195.1 Neosilurus mollespiculum
TTTAGTTATGCTGCCATAGTTAGTCATGCCGGAGTCCCTGCTTGCACCCAGCACAAATAAACTCTTCTTTTACCATTACACTGTTATGAGCATTCCTAACAACCCCCCCTCTCTCTCTTTTCTCTCTCTCTGTGTTTTTCTGAGGTACACATGCTACTTTGTGGATGCCGGTGATCTTGATCCTCCTGCTTTCTGAGTCCTGTGGTCTGTCCTGGTGTGGTGATGCAGGCTGGAGTTCTCATCTTGGAAGCCCCTCGCTCCTACTCATGAAGATCCATATGGGCTTAGATATGCACTCAGCGACTGTCAAGACAACTTTTCACTGCTGGTGATATAAACTCTTTTGCTACAGTTATTAAGGACTTACAGTTGTGGTATATCCAACCGGACTACATGTTGGACTGTAATGAAGTTTCTCTTATATGGTTTGTATTTGTACGGTTTCACCCAAATGAGGATGGGTTGCCCTTTTGAAACTGGTTCCTCTCAAGGATTCTTCCTCGTGTCAACTTAGGGAGTTTTTCCTTGCCATTGTCGCCACAGGCTTGCTCATTAGGGATGTGTAGGGGTTGTAGAAAAATGCTTAAATTCCTCCTTAAATTACTTTTACTATGTAAAGCTGCTTTGTGACAATGTCAATTGTAAAAAGCGCTATACAAATTAAACTGAATTGAATTGAAAATTGGTTGCTGATGGATGTTCCTCAGGGTGTCCTTTTTATTTTTGTATTTTTTTATTGTTATATTTTTATTTTCATTTTTATGTTTTATATTTGTATTTATATTTCATTTTATTGCATTTATAGTTATTTTTATATATACACTTCTATATGCTATATCTTATTTCTATTTTATTTTATATATTTTATTTTTATTTTATATTGTTATATATACCTCTTATTATTTTATTTTATATTTAATTTTAAAAATATTTTTACATTTTTATATTGATATTTATATTGACTTTAACTATAAAGTCCCTTAAATAATTATTATTATATTGTTCTTCTTTGTCTTCTTGATATTGATAGTTTTTGTTCTTCAATTTTTAGGACAGTCGTAACCAGCATTTCATTACATATTGTACTGTGTATGATTTTGTATGTGACAAATAAAATTGAATTGAATTGAATTGAATTATGTCTTATGCAGTATAATAATTGTTAACGATATCCTCTATTGTGGTGAGTGACATGGTCTTGATTTAAGCCAATCTACCAATTCCATCTGCCAAGTGCAGCACCTGCTTTCTTAAAAGCTCAGAATAGCCATTATGGCTACCTTCATAGTCCCGTTATATCACTAAATTTCTAGTGGATCTCTACTACTGTCCTGGCTCCATTTTTTCAATAGGGCATGAGAAGGCAAAATGAGACAGAGGGATTGTGGCTGGTTTCAGTGCACACCTTACTCTCCCCCCACCCACCCACTAGAGATATGGACAGGGTAAAAGGTATCTTCCAATCATCAGCTCATCTAACTGACAGGTCTGGCCTTTAGCACTTCTTGACTCTTTTTCTCACCTTTACTGGTCCTCTTGCCTTTGAAATACAATGGAAAGTGTTATTTTACGACACAAGATAAAGATCTTAGGAAAAACAGGGCAATAAATTAAATTGTTGTGTCAACCCAGTAGAGGCAGGGTGTGAAGAAATGCAACAGAAACTGTTAGTGCTTTAACATGTATCACACCTTCGTACAAAAATCCCATAGCCAAAAACTGCTGCAGTGTCCTGAAGACAGATACCTTTACCATAATTACCCAACATTAGCCAAATATGTAAACTACTGTTTGGCTGTTTACTTTAAGCAATGAGTTTACTTCGAGCGATCCACATGACAAGCCAAGACAAAACAGAGGGCTGTTAATCACACAGACAACCACTGCCTGCTCAGGGAATGTGCAGCTCACGCACACACACACACACACACACACACACACACACACACACACACACACACGACAGCCACGTTGATTAATGTAAAATATGAGTACATCAGCAAATTATCTGCTTTTAAATGAAATGAATGCATCACACAGACATGGTTATCTTTGGTATGCTAAATAGCGAACAGCACAGCAATTCCGACAGTTAATTCTGATTAAGCATGTGAAGTAATCTACAAGTCAGCACTCATTCAGCAATTCACACAGATACGTTCTGTTTCATATTGTTATAATCTGGAGGACCGCCAACCTATATTGTGCTCCAAGATAAATAATGCAAATTACAGAACTCAGAATAATGGTCAGTTTCTCTCATCTGCTAACTAGTGTCAAAACTCTACTTGTAACATCTAACGCTATAGACTAGTGTCCAAATACAGCTGAGCTTCATGAGGTAGAAAATGAGTTCGGGGGGAAAATGACAGGTCTGGTGTGTGATTGGGTGCTTGGCATGCTTTGATTGTGTCAGTGCTGCCAGAGCTGGAGTCTGAAGTGTGATAAATGGGAAGCTTTGCAGCGTGTGCTGGGCCATGTCTGAACCTGTGAAGAGTGAGACTATGCAGTTCATCTGTGTTTCTGCAGGCCAAAACAGGTGTGGATCACTGTCAGATGTTCTTGTATGTGTAATGCAATGTTAATTTATGAGTTTTATTATTGAACACAGGAACAAAAATACTGTAATATAAATATGAAACAAATTCTGTATGGTATACCGTTCATTTCCAGGTGAATCAGCATTTTATAAACATATGTAATCAACAGCATTAGCTTACAGGGAGTTACTTTTAAGGACCTTACACTGATAAATTAGGTCCGCAGATGTGAACTCAAACAAATGTTCTTTTGAGACTTCTGTTCAGCTGACCTGGTGAACCAATGAGACATGACCACACTTCTAGACTGAGTTCAGGTGAAAGCAAAGACCTTTAAAACCAAGATCCTGTCTAATGGTTCCTATTATCACCTTCCTGTGATAATACACATCCTTATCTTAAGTAACAGTTAGTCCCACGTTCCCTGCCTCTGCTATGCTAAGTTGTTCCCATTAGCTCTAACTGGGAGCATAAGAATTGGACATTGGGTTAAAGTCCAGGTGCACTCAAACAGGAAAAGACCTTTTAGTGTTATTTGTAAACTGTACTGGCCAAAAAATTAAACACCAATGAATAAAAAATTATGGCTTTAGTGAAAATTAAAAGCTTAGCTTTGTTTAAAATATTAAGAAGCTTTAACTATATAACTATGTAACTAATATATGTAAATAGATAGATAGAAAGAAAGAAAGAGAGAGAGGACATTATTGAATCTGTGTAATCATATTTACTTTTTTAAATATGTAATACACGTGAATATATAAAAATGTCCACTTATTATATAGTTTGCAGTAGCAATACTACTCCACTTTGTCCCACATTCAGCAGATAACTATGTCTCAGTGGAATATGGCACATGCCTCCCACTGACATAATTTGTTTCACAGTCACTGCCCAGCAGTGTGAATCAGATGTTGACATTCTAATTTCATGCACATGTGGGTGTTTGGCTCAGTACAGCTTCCACTTCATCACAGCCCTCTGTTGCTTAACATGTCCACTATTTCCTGCTTCACCTGCCTTTGTTAGCCACAGCAACCTGTTTGACCTTAAGCAGTGAAAGTAACACATTTATACACTGTAAATATGTGTAGTGCAATGAAGTGATCATTTGCTTATCAGCAGTTTCAAATAATTATGCAAGTCATAACAGAGAGTGAGAGCAATGCCATGCAAGTAATTAATTTACTGGAGCCAATGTGTACTTACAATAATCAAAGAAATTACAACAATCTTTTTATTCGTGTTTCATCATAAAATTGGCACAGAGCCACAAGACGATGAATCATTAATTACATTAGGAGATTTTCAGCTAAACTGCAAAATGCAGTAGTCATTCTGTCTACTTCTTTTTCAGAGAACTTTGCCAGTAAGGAGATCTAAATAATTTATTTTATGTAGGTTTTATTTGGCAACAGACAGCTGCATTATAGAAAAAAATAGCCAGCAGCAAAGAATAAACACATCAAAACTCGTCTACTTCCAGAAAGCAGTTTGGCACATCTGCAGAGTAAACTTAATGCAACTTTTGCTTACTATAGATTAATTTTTATCACTTTTACAAACAGTGTGCTGACAGCTCATAATATGAGACAAATATGACGGGTCTGTGCTGTGGCTTCTTCTGATCTCATTCTGTCAAACCTTTCAAATCCAGCATAGGCACAACTCTAATAAGAGGACTGCTCCAACAACAATAGCAGTGTTGCATAGAAAATCATATACACTGTGTGTGTGTGTGTGTGTGTGTGTGTGTGTGTGTGTGTGTGTGTGTGTGTGTGCGCGCACTCACAATATATGTAATTTTTTTTTAAATTCTAAATAATATGGACTGGTTCGACAATAAACAAACAAACAAAAACAAACAAACACAAACAAATAAATGGTAAACTGGCAATAATTGGCTCATTCAAATAAGCATATTTTGGTTTATTTTAATGTATGATTTAATGCAACTTATTTTGTTTCATAAATAATCTCTCTGTAGAGCAGCCCTTACTGCACAAAAACAAATGAAGACAATGACAGTAATATGAACAAAGTACCCAAGTTCTGCTAGCTCAATAATAAACATTTTATAAATAATCAACTACTGTCCATATCAGTTCCCTTCACCAGAGGTAGAGGATTTTTTTTACTAGCCATGGCATGCATTAAGCAAATCATAAATTATGCATGCTAATTACCATAGGCTTCCACTTTAATGAATTCTTTTAATTAAACTACCACGTTGTGGTTTAGCATGGCATGCTCTATATTTTATCCCCCTGCCCAAGATGACCTTCTTTTTTGTAGTATTGGAGGGGAGGGAGGGACATGACAAGAGTTTTGTCTTTGATTATACAACACCCATCATGTCTATTCTAATGAATAAAGCAGGCTAAGAGGCAACATGCCTTGCTCAGAGCTCTAGAAAAAAAAGATTTTTTTTAAAGCTGTAAGCTAGTTGTCTATGTCAAGATTGGTAGTCAGTTTCAGTGAGCATTTAAAGATATATAGGAATTACTTACAGAGGTTGTTTCACTGGGATATGATAATAGGCAATTTCCAAACTAAAGGCTTAAAAAAGAAAAAGAAAAGAAAAAGAAAAAAACACCAGGCAGCTGAAATATTTACATTATTTGTTAGCATTTATTTCAAATTGTTATTTATTTATTTGCTTGTTTATACATGTATTTTTTTATTTGTTTGTTTATTTATACATATGTGTTTATTGTTTTATTTATGTGTCTGTTGTAAAAAGGTGTTTATATAGTGCTTTTATTTTTTATTTATTTAAACAAATGTATTATTAATACAAATAAATGTTTTTATTTGTTTTACTTAGTTATTAACTTAATTTATTTTTCACTCTTTAAACATCACGTATGTATACCCCAGTCTCTACTATAGCACAGAGTAAACAAGGATATGCCACACACACAAATAAGAATAAGAATCAAACCCAGCAACTTGCAGTGTTGTGCAAACACACAGACTAATGGAGGAGGGGTTGGATTTAAATTCAAAAGGGCTCTCCGAGCCCGTTTCCTAGTCCCCCAGTCAGCTATGTGTTTGTGAGAAATCAGCCTTTTTGTCTCTTTGGAAAAAAGGCTAAATCTACATCGGTGGCCCAGTCTAAGTTTGCAATTCTTTGCACTTTCTATTCAGCTGAATGGGAGTGAATGAAGTGGCCAGAGACCCTTTTATTTGATCAGCTCAGTTGCATAAAGTGACGGAATTCTAATGTATTTGCTTAATATCCCGGAGAAGGCTGTTGCTCTGTGGGCGGAGATGCAAACAATACACCTGTTTCTTACTGTTTAGCTATTAGTTTAAATCTAAAAATAAATAAAACTAAATAAGTTACAAACAGTAAGAATTGTGGTAGTTTTTTTTTTTTTTTTTTACGAGAGTGAAGTGAAAAAGAAAGATGGGAAACGAAATAAAAACGATTACTACTAAATAAAAAAAAGATACAATTGTAATCAAAAACAACGAAATTATTTTATCTAGAGAAAACAGGAAAAAAAAAGAAAACGAAGCATAACTGCATGTCATTGTGCCAGTAACATACACTCGTAAAATAATTCGAAACATTATTGTTATTATCAGTCGTGCGCAATTCGCTCCTCGATCTTAATTTAATTGGACCACAGACGATATTAAAGCATATATCTACTATACATTCGCAAATGGAAATGGTGTGAGCGAGTGTGAAAGTGAGCAGCATGAATGAGTGGCTCAGTCTGCGCTGTTGCTCTCCTACAGGAGCTCTGTGCATCCTAATCAAGCCCGTGTTTCATTCAGCCCGTTCAGCTCAAAAAGCTGCAGAATAACCCAATGTGTGCTGAGATCCCCCGCCTGTGAGGTCTGAACGTAAGTAAATTCAAAGCGAGAGAGGGAAAAAAGCGAGTTAACAAAGCATCATCACTGTGCTAACGGGTCTTGTTGTATGGTATTATTATTATTATTATTATTATTATTATTATTATTACACTTATATTTATATTATTATTATTATTATTATCGTTGTTGTTGTTAATCATAAGAACAACAAAAAGAAGTAAAATAATAATACTAATAACAACAACTAATACTACTACTACTAATAATAATAGTAATAATAATATTAGTAATAATAATAGTAATAATAATAATAATAGTATGACGCGCAATAATATACGAGCAAGAAAACAATAAATTATTAGAAAATAAAAGGGAACAACAAAACGTTTAATGTTTGCATCATTTTAATGAAAAAATATTTTGATGACCAAGTTTATAATTTAATGCAGACGTTTTGCACACTTTTTTTTTTAAAAAAGCTTGCATGCTTGCAGCAAAACAACACAAAGTTTCGAAAATGCATGCTTTACATCTGAACATAAAAAAGTTTACAAATTTACGGCATTTAATACACATGGTCACCACGGCTTTAAATTAAATGCTCCACAAAACATCTCCTGCAAAATAGAAATCATCTAAAACATTGAACTAAAAAGTGCATCATTGAACACAATTTTATATCACTTATTTGCAATTATTCACATATATACGCCTTTACCTCACCTTTTAAATGTAGATTTCAAGTTTCCAATACGTAAAATCTAATGAAGATATAGTTTGGTATGAAAAATAAAGTAGTGTAGCTCATTTTGTTGTTTAGTGGTATAGTGTTATCGAAGAGCATTTCAGGATATCCTTCGTCTGCACTAATTTAACAGACAATAAAAATTTAAAAGTTTGTTTCAAAGTTTGCCAACGGTCCTTACACTAAATGTAACTTTATAAGTTTAGAAACCTGTAAACTGTCTGTCCTTACAAATGACTTTATTAACGTTATACTTATGAAATTAGAAGGACATCATTATTATTATTTTTGCAAACGTTCTTCCAATTATAATTATTTTTTCCTAGGAAAAAGAGATAAAATATTCCTCTATCTGTACTGAGTCAGTGTAGTCACACGAAAACTATTTAAAGCAACACACAAAATTGGAAAACACGTACACATAAATTAACAACACTACAACACAGATATAGCTCTTGCCTTGATTGTATAGCGGTAAGCTAACTTTGTGGTAAACGTTTTCAAGGGCTAAAATAAAAATGAAACTTTGGAGAAGTGATTTGGCTACGTCCTCCACCGAAAATTGCAGTACTAATGCGAACAACTCGCCTGTTACAGTAACATCAGAAAACTTCACCATTCCGGCCACAACCTTGCAATTATGTAAAGTTGTGCATTCACGTGAATTAAAACCTTTTGCCCTCATTCAGACTCGTTTTTAGCAATGCAGTCTTTAGATTGAAGTTGTGAAAACTGCATTAAATCCATGAGTCAGTTATTAATATGAAGATCTAAGGTGATAATATGAAACCTCAGGTGGCGTTTTATTCTGTAGTACAGTAGTGTGAGGGGTTCGGACGAAGCCGTGAAGCTGTCTACAGGTCGTCAGTTACTTGTCCCGGAAATTTTCCGTCAACTTTGGCCCGTGTCAGTGCACGGCGACTGACTGCAGTGTAGCTGGGCTGCTCAGTGTGTCGCTCGGGTTGGCCGGACTGCTTTGGCCGGTTGCTGTGTGAGGGGATGTAGGGCTTAGAGACTGGGGAGAGTTCGAGAGAAACGCGGGCAGGTGCGGGGGCATTGGCTTAATGGGCACCGGCATGGCGGGCAAACTCTGCGACCCATGACACAGCGACTTGATGGGCACGCCGTAAGCGCCGTAATCGCTTGCCACGGAAATGGGCGCAGCGCTTTCAAGAGCTCCTGCGCCGTACATGTGCGGCCATGCTGTGGCGAGCTGACCGGGTAACGGGTAACCGGCAGACATTGAGGGCATAGTGGAAAAGGCCAGGCCGCCCGGTACCTTGTAATCGCGCGCGATGATGTTCTCAATCGCGAACGGGTGTTTGAAGGTGGACGGCGGAGGTGTGGTCAGGTTGTAGGCGGGCACATGTGTCAGGTGCGCTCCAGTGGCGGCCAGCGCGCTCAGACGCAGCTTGGCGTGCTGCTGCTGCAGGTAATGAGCAGCTTCCGACGGCTTGCTCGGTGCCAACGGGTCCGACGTGAGCACCTTGAAGCGCTTGCGGCGCCGAAGAAAGCTGCCGTTTTCAAACATGTCGCCGCAGTTCGGGTGCAGCGCCCAGAAGCTGCCCTTGCCCGGTTGATCCGGTCGCCGCGGAATCTTGATAAAGCAGTCGTTGAAGGACAGGTTGTGCCTCAGTGAGTTCTGCCATCGCTGTGTATTCTCGCGGTAATACGGAAAGCGGTCCATGATGAATTTGTAGATCTCGCTAAGCGGCAGCATCTTCTCGGGGCAGCTCTGGATCGCCATAGCCGTGAGAGAGATGTACGAATATGGAGGTTTTTGGTCGCTGTACGTGTTTCTGCCTGGACGGGGCATCCTCTTGGTTCTCTTCAGTGAATGAACTTATTCGGCCTGAGAGTCGAAATGTTCTTAAAGTGAAGGAAAAGCATAAAACAGAAAAAAAGTGCAGGTTACCGGTTGTCTCTTGTCCAAGTTTCAGAGCGCGGAAAGTTAGGAGTCCGATGCTGCTGCATTCGCAGTCGATGTGAAGCTGCGCTGCTGTCGCTTGTATATAAAAATAAATTCTGCCCCTTCAGACGAGCTGTAGATAAGCTTTAGCCTTATAAGCAAATGGCAAGCAGCTTCCTCTTGCCAAGTCAGATGAGTAGATGAGATACCCGCTCTCTTCTGGTTGATAAGGTGAGCTAAGTGCCTGCCTCCATGGCCTTCCTCGAACCATCTGATAGTTTTATGCGGTGACATGAGCAGAAAAGACCCCCGGAGCGGAGCTTCATTAATGGGCCACTTCTTTGCTATCACATGACAATCGCCTTGGGAGGAGGAGGAGGAGGGGGTGGGTGGGAGAGAGGCATAATCTGGTTTCATTTACACCTATTTACACGGACACCTTGGGCCAATAGGAATCATTTCCATTTGAAGACAGAGCAAAGGGGGTGAAAAGGCTCGGCAAACCGGAATTGAACCGCGATGGCACCCAGTAACAGTGTGTGAAGGTATGCGCTAACCTTTCTGTGGGCTTCGCAGGGTGCTTGGTCTGCAATTCACGCGTACAAATGGAGCTACTAAGCAATGGGATGTTTGACATGGAAATTGGCTGGCACTAGCACTCAGTTTGCATTGTATTGTTACGGCTACTCTTTTCTGTTTTCTGTCACTACAGAGCTTGCATGACTTTTGCTTTGTTACGGCTCTTTGGAGCAAAATGCCAATTGCATCGACAAACAAATCTGACACTTTTTAACAATCTGTAAGCAACTATCAGGAGATGCTGTGCATTTGCATTTGAATCTGTTGTTTGTCTAGTTATCTAATATACAGCATGAGCCGCAGAGCCTATAGGTTCAACCCCATACTCCTAATATCAGATTTTTCCTTTAGTTATTTTTTTTGCAAACAAGTCATTAGAGGTCATTATTTGCAACTGATTAAAATAGTCACAGGCCTAGTAGCCTAAAAATCAATGGTTTAATGAAACAGAAATGTCAAATGGGTTATTTAAAAAGACATCATCGCATACTGATATTAATATGTCAGAGAGGTTCATTATTTCTGTTTTAAATGCGCACACACGTCTCACACACGAGTACTCGACAAACCTCTTCATATAACAATGAAAAGCCAATACAAATGTAAAGAGACAAAGTATCCGAACTGCAGAATAAACAGAAGACTAAAGCATATAAATTAACAATGAAACTAAATAAATAAATGTCAACAGCCAAATAAATTGCATTCCCAAATTAAGCGAGAAAATGTTCAACAACGTTTCCATATAGTCCTTAAAAGTCATTTTAAAAAGTAAGAAGTGATCAAATCTTATAAAAATACTAAAAAAAAGATTAAGATAAATATAAAAGCAGAAATCGGTTGGATGCCTACGATTTAAAATGCGAGATACACAAAAGCAAATGCACAAACAGCTATACAAAATAAACACAAAACCCTCATTGAAACGAAACTTCATGATGCCAGGCTGCCCTTTGTATTCGTGCAAAACAAATTGAAAAGTACTTCAGAAATGCAAATAAAGCCTTTAGGGTGGTGTTGCGAAAACTGTATAAAATATCCATAAGTCAATTATGTGAATGCGAAAACCAAATGGAAGCCTATTTTGAGCAATGACCATTCAAGCTTTATTTTTCAGAGCTCACCAAGGGCCACCTTTCCGCTTGGTGGATTTGTAATACGGAGGACCACACACGCGCTCGCGGATTTGCTCATAATTTATGCAAATGTTCTTCCATAAATCCACAATGCGACCCTTCAGCTCTCTGACAGGTCACGAACAGAATCGGTCACCCAAGTGATTGCAAGCTAAAATTCTGATGCATTTTTATTTAGCAGTTTGCAAATGGTGAAAGGGGAGTCAAAACAAGAAAAGCCTTGAGAAAAAAAATTACCAGGCAGTTAATATTTACTAAACAGAATGAAAGCAGGGGAGAGCCGTATCGTTTCCTGGGTTGCCACACAATCTCCGTGTCAGCAACACTTTCCACTTTCCGGGATAGGAAGTCAGCTCCACGCTGCGACTTTAGCACGGCGCTTTTTACATGTCACCATTTCTTTCTCTCTTCTTCATGAACTAACTCTTTTAACGTGTCATTCCCCTGTTTGTGTATTGACAGAAAAGGGCTAAAGGATTCCGATTTTCCAGCCTTTTCTTTCCGTAAAAAGTCGTCCAACAGTCCCAGCGACGTCGATCAGTCCAAGCCTTTTGTGAAATAGCAAGTATTCTTCAATAAACCTGCCACCTTACACCAGCCAGTCTTACCATAATGCCTTCTCTCTCTCATAATATTATATATCATGAGAGTGAGAAGGCATAATATCATATATACATATATATACAT
>JAQMYF010000007.1:13817223-13836124 GCA_030014195.1 Neosilurus mollespiculum
CCCCAACAAAAATAGCTCACATTTGGACACTAAGGTAAGGTGTTTTTTTCCCCTGCTTTAATTTTTTTCTTTTTTGAAATGTATTTCATATACACACACACATCTATATACATACATTTATATATAAATAATTGTGAAAGTAGTACTCAAATCTGAAAATGCAACCCTCCTCTTCCCAAAACTTGGGAATCAGGCTAACATCAGTACATCAACTGTACAATGCGTGCGTAAGTTTGGTCATTTGTACGTGCCGAACAAAAGCTGCACTAAGCCAAACTGCCCTGCACTTGTGAACCAGGACTCCGGCCTTAAGTATCTTTTACAGCGGGGGTCTGTGTGAAGGTGTTGCGGGTAGGCCATAACAATTTTGTGTGCGTCCAAAAAAGAGGGGGAAAAAAACAAAGGCGCTCTCTGCAACCATCTCAAAGTCGAGTAGTGAGGCGTAACATTCCCAGGGCGACGGGACACAAAAGCTTAAGGTCACGGGGATGAAAAGGGGAATCAAACAGCCACTTTCACACGTCTGCCCTCTATGGCCACTAAGCCAGCACAATGCTAAACTAATGCTGCTCAAAGAGGAGCGAGCACATTCGTTCTGTAATATGGCGAATGATAGCAAAACAATCTCGTGATGGTTTGCCAGCGATGGGATGTGTGTACCACCCATATGCCCGAGGACAGATGACTCGACGGTTATAGATCAGGGCTCTGACAAGGAGAGTTCAACACGGAGGAATGGAACATGTAATTAAACAGCCCCAACGCTTTCCATGATATAAAAATTTTACTTAAAAAAATACAGGTAAAATAGAACATAGAATAAGAATAACTACTCATATAAAATTATTATTATTATTATTTCTAATATAATAATAATAATAATAATAATTATTATTATTATTATGAAGAATCTGTCACATGCACATTATATGCACACACACATTATATATATATATATATATTGTATGTGGGAAAAAGTAACAGTACTACAATTTTATCCCGACAAGCCTGTTTCGTGGTTGCCCACTCATCAGGGGATTTATATATATTACCCTGAGTTGTGCTCTATTATTATTTATTAATTCATCTTTTAAGTAGAACAATGAAAATTTGTATGCAAAATAGGTATTTTTTTTAATTTGTTTGTCGGTTTATTAAAACGCAGTGCTATACTTTAAAACCAAGTTAACCTGGACTTGTCCACAGCCTAAACTGTTAATAAATTGTGTAAATTTATATTTCCTTTTATTCTTAAAGTGCTGTGGAGATTTCTTCTTCCCTGCGATGGACTGCAGCACAATAACACCGATAATTTGTAAGGAAATATGTAAATATTGAGAAGAATGCCAGTAATCAATTAGGGGAAGGTGTTAATCTGCAGATTATTCTTCTTCTGCCTCAAGCTAAATGTAATATGAAACTGAAATATGACTGAGAACAAACAGATTACGCATAAAGAAACCAATCATTTAAACCGTTTTGCTGAAGGTGGGATGCACTTCATTTCCCACAAAGGTTAGCAGGATAAACACGAGGGCTGGCCCATATAGAGCCTCCCATATTAGTATGCATGTAAAATTAATTAGCTTCTTCTCGGCGACATCAAACGAAGTACCTGGGAGAACAGCGCCTCCAGGGCATGGCCAACATATGCTGGGATTATACTTAATGGACTAATTACACGAATTAGACATTCATTATACAGCACATCAGGTGTAAAGTGTGTCTCAGCTGAGCATGGGGTGGGATTGTGGGGCATCAGGAGGGGGTTTACAAAAAGCCAGGTCAAGACTCATTTGTCTTAAGCATTTTTTGGTCCAGAAAAGCAGCAAAGGCACCGAATATGGAAAATAGCAAATCTGAAATGATGAAATCTGAGTTTATCATCTGCATAAGGTGTCCTTGCTTTTAGGTTAATTTATTTAAGGGTGAAGCTTGACTCTTCCTGCAGCCAACAATTAACAAAAAATATTTTTAAAACAAGCAGTATACTGATATTTTATGTTGTTGTTCAGTAAGCAGCAGTTCCTTACTTTGGCCAACAGGTGGGGGCAGCAGTATTGTGCATTGAGGGAGATGTCGTAGTGATTTTTATCACCAGGGACAGAACCATTAATAAATACAGTAATACCCATAGAATCTTTCTAGTGTCCAAATATGTGCCTAAAGTAAACTGGACATACTATGCATTAATACAGCACCAGTAAATACCACGCATTGCACAGAATATCAAGTATAGGAGGGGATTCAGTACCATGGAAAGTTCCAGAACACATGTTGTGGACATTAGTAGTCATTCTAAATATCACTGCATTCCTACTTTTAATTTCAGTTTTATGTCAGTGTAACAAGTGTCAACCAAAAGAGAAAGATGGCCTGTGACAAGGAAAAACATCTGGCAGCTCTTCATAGAGTAGATACAGACTGTGGCACAGCTGGGCATCGGTGTAAGACTAAACTGTCTAATATTGTGTAAATCAATAACTGTGATTGCATGTACACAGGTGCATGTGTTATGTGTTTGCTAAAAGACACCACTAACATGGGGTGTGAGGCCTCTCAAAACTTCTCAGTTCAGTGAGTCCATATGGAGAGAAACAGCAGGACTGATGAGCGCTTCACCTGGGTTCAGGGTTTGGGCTTTCAAGTGTGACTAGGAACAAGGGGACTTCCCAGCCCTGCCCCCTGCATAATTCATTGTAGCCATGGTTCTCTCCTTAGGTTTGGTGATGGATGATACTGATCACCTCCTGAAAAAGAACTATCCTTGCTCAGACTGCTGACTGATAGCAGGTCACTGTAAACCAGCATTTCTCACTGTGAACAGCTGGATTAACAAGAGAAGCTTCAAAACTGTCAGCTTTATAGCATGCAGCACAGAGTAAAGATCATGGATACTGACAACTCTGATACTTTCAAAGTTAGCACAAAGCTTACCAAATGACACTCCAGGTCTAATAGACTGAAATACTTTCAAAGCCTGTACAGAAATGTGCTAGTGAATAATTATATGAGCTGATTAAAATCCCTGCAATAAGTCTTCCTTGCCATATAATATTCGTATTCTTTTGAAAATCGAGATAAATGTAAAAAAAAAAAAAAAAAAAAAAAAAGATAAAAGAGGATATTGTGTGAAAAATGTATGAATTAGAGTGGTTTTATTAGATCTCGGCTGCTTTCATACAGAATAAAACTATGAAAGTGTGCTTTGAAATGGATAATAATGGATGTAGTGTAAAGTAGGAGGTGGTCTAATGAACAGCGTATCGAGACTCATAGTAACTAGTGAGTGTGCTTTCAACTGGCGCACGCACATATGCCCGCACACACACACACACACACACACATGTACACACAGACACGACACATATGCCGATAAACGCACCGACACACACACACACACACACACACAGACAAACACGCAGACACACAAACGCACATGCATGCACAGACACATAAATACGTAGACATACACGCGTCGATAAGCGCACGCACAGACCCACATGCACAGATATGCGCACACACACTCTCTCTCTAATTAAATTTGTTATCCACAACAAACACGACATTTGCACCTCATTACACATTGATCTGTGATTAGAGAGTAAGTAAGACAGTCTTTTAAGGCAGCAAAAACAATTTTATTAATTTCATAAAACCTTTAGAAGTTTGCTGTACACATATTCTGCGATTACAACCACCAGTTCAGTATCTTTGTACATTTCATGCCAGGGCCATTATTTTTTAAGCCAATGACAATGACATATTTGCTTAATGTTATCCTCTTAACAAATTACACCCAACCAATACAGGTCTTCTCATCACATCCTTCACATCACACCCTTTCCCTTTAGACACTTTAGTAAATAGTATAGCCTCATCTAATGATGAACTCTTTTAATTTGATCAGGAGTGGCAATGTCATGGTGGCTCTTTAAGGCTTTTGTGTTTCACTGAGCCCTTGATAATGAAGAGGAGGCACTTAGCCAACTGGGACCAGAATTCCATCTCCTGTATATGGCGACAACCTACTCTCCCTGGACACCACTCATCCCACTAAAGATCACAACCACATGCTACACAACAGCAGCAAATTTTGGGTTTACTTCATTGTTAAACAACACTAATTTAAACTTTGTGGAGAGTAACAAGGTGTGGACACATAACTAGACTGGGTTAATTCAGTCCTGTTGAAGTAATACATGAGTGGCAGCTTGGAAAATCCCTGCACAAGGTGAAATAGTGATATTAGGCATGGAATTGTGTTTGGCACACTTAATGCTCATTAAAGTCTAAGAGTTTTAAAGACTGGATTCTAGCCCAATTCCACAGCAGTGGAAGCACCATAGATATTTTTAAAGCTGAAGTCTAATTAGGATTTGATTAGGAACTGACTAGGCTTTTGTGCATGTATCAATGCAAGCCAGACATTCAACGTGAGAGGAAATCACAGTTAGCTAGCAAGGTTTTATAAATATTTGGGCAGAATGACTGTTTTTACTGCTGCATTTGTGAAACTGGCTTCCTATACATCAACTTTGCAGAAACATAGCCAGAAGACAACATTTTAGCTAAAGGCTATTTTTATCATCTTTTCTGTCTGTTTGCCAGAATTAAGCCACAGAGACATCTGTCAGGTTTTCCCAGACCACCATTTTAAATCTTTATTGTACTTTTTTCATAATAGTAAGTCATTCTAAAAGCTAAAGTCTCAAACTTGGTGCATGGTTAGAATTATAAGAATGACGTTTTTGCACATTATGACAAATTGAAACTTGTGTAATAGATACAGCACTAACATTGACTTATCCACTTATTTCCCTGTCTACTGCCGTCTATGTTTATGAGTAAGTATCACTATAAGCTGTTAGGACGTGTCACATACATTCAAATACTTTAATTGGCTTTGATTTACATCGCTCTAAATTAACAGCATTTCCACAGTGGAGTGAAATTAAGGGCCTCCCAGTAAATCATGAAGCCGTTAATAAGGCCATACAAACAGTCAGCTAAGCATGACAAGGCTTTCCTCTGGTCCTTGTAAGTTGACCAGCTCTGCATGTGTCCTGCTACACAGTAATATCACTGACACTTTTGCAAGCACTAATTCATTTGTTTAATAAGGAGACAAGTGAACATGAGCCAGTAATGAGATGTGCTATGAGAAAGGCAGAAAGGGCTTATTAATCCAGAACTGATCAAAAACCAGGGTGTCACACTGGCTCACCAAAGTGCATTCTATACTGGAACTTGTTTGTTTTGGATTTTTTCACCTTAATGATCCTTTGCATTTGGCAACTCACTTCACTCTTGACTTGGCTGTATCAAGCTGGAGTGTTGAAAAAATACCACAGTGAATTCTGTATACAGAAGGTATCTCCATCCTGTTTACTCATTCTAGTGGTCTGTCATGCCTCTTATAGCTTGACTGAGAAAGAACCCTCTATGCATACATTACTTATAAAGACAAAATCATATTGTTTTGTAGAGAATACTCTTAATGAAGGGTTCTCCTTCGATTGCTACAGCTGGAAAATTTAATCTGGTGCACTGACAGAGGGAGTGGCCATGGTGTTAGGTCTTCTTCCATGTGAAAAAAAACCACTCAACAATATTTACTGAAAGGATAGTCCAAGAGCTGACTTAAGCCTGAAAAAAAGCACCATGAACAGATTTTCTAGCGATGACTAGCTGATGGAGTGCACATATGCATAATTATACTTTAAATTAATTCCTTATGCATTTTACCAACATGAACACAATTAGATGAATTGATCAGGTCAACCACTTAGTGCATGTCTAATTAATTACTTGATACCTCCCCCCTTCCCCAGCATAGTCCTAGAGACACCCATCTCCATGCTGAATTCTCCTAAAAGAGAGAACCAGGAGCAGTCCAATGACCAGCCACAAATCACACAGCCATATTCCAGTCGACCTTCGTTTGAAATACAGTGAATCATGGCAAAATATACTCTACATTATATTGTAAAAATAGATTCTGAAAAATGTCCCACACATTTGTCTCACACATGCGCAAAATCATGGTTATCACTATTTATTTATTTATTTGCTTGTTTCTTTGTAATCTTTACCCAGGAGTACACCATCAGTGTGTAACACTGTTCTCCCTGGAGCTCCTGCATCACGACACTAAACGTAGTGAACAATATTAAGTGTCTTTTTCACCCCTTTAGCTCTATGGAGAGCCTATTTAATGCTGTGTGCCAGAGCCCCAATAACAAGAACAGATGAAAATGGCACTGAACAACCACAATTTGAACAGCAATCTTAAAGGTCAAGACATCTTCTATTTATGGTTTATGTGTGATACAATCACAGGTTATGGTTCAATGGATTTACTCTTCCTTTAAAAATAATCATGATGTACGGTCTATTCGTCTAATTGCTACACGAGTAATGAAATGGTCAGCTACGAGTGTCTCAATTGCCTTGTGTAACAGTAACGAGAGGGTGCAAATCTCTTTGGCTCAATGATTGGAAATTAACGTCAGAATTCTATTTGCCATTTTATATTCCAATTTAAAACAGCATACATGAAATGCATCACAAAAATACCAACAGTGCTAAAAAGAAAATATGTGACGTAAGTCAGAGAACTAGTCAGCAATAAATACTGAATACTGCATTGATTAAAATTAACACTGCAGTTTTATGTCTTAGTAAAAGTACCATATATACATTAGTACTTTCTCACTATTTGAACTGTTCATGGGCTTTTAATATGGAATCTGAAAACAGAGCATATTTATTTATCTGGTATAAACAATCTAGCCCCATAAATCCTGAGAAGGACATTACATTTTCAGATTGTAATATCTTATCTGAGCACAGACACACACCTTTTGGATCTTGTGACTAATCTGCTTCTAATGAAGTTCTAAATTTATACATAGGAGAATTTAATACCATTTGCACTACAATATCCTCAGAGATGTCGTAGCGGTCGTGCAGCAGCGCAACATTCTCCTAAGGTTATGAGCAGAAAACCAGAGCATGCAGATCTGACAAAATGTCAAGTGCCACTGGATGGTAGAAAATATCTGCATCACTGTCTGACTTGGGGCCCACTGCGCCTTTAAGGGCCTAACTCCAATAGTTAAGGAAATGTCCAATTCCCATGTCTGGATAAAAACCATTATGAGCCCAAATAATTGACTTTCAAAAACTTGTTCCCTTAGCAACAGACAAGTCATGGGTAGTGGGAGAGAGCAGAGGCCTGAGCTCACCTGTGGAAAGCTGGAGGTTGAACGATTTGTCATAAAAATATATTCAAGAAAGCACAGAACACACTCTACTCACATTTCATCACTGATTTGATATTTACACTGGAAAATCTGAATTTAAGTAAAGCACATCATTTTATAACTATAATGAATTTTTCAGGTAACACAACAAAAATTAACCAGGAAAGAAGTGTATATAGATATAGCTAGGCCTAAAAGTGTAAAGGATTAATATTGGACTGGACAGAATCAGGGTTCTCCATTCTATCCTAAGCTTATAGTATTGTCTTTGCCGAGTCCCTGTTTCTCCCTCCGAAAATTATGCCAGTAGGAAGATCGGTGAGAATGTGTGTGTATGTGTATGTGTATGTGTATGTGTATGTGTGTGTGTCAATGTGTGTGTGTGTGGTGCCCTGAGATGAACTGCCATCCCACCCAGAATGTATTCCTGTACTAACTTACTCGCACTTGTCCTGCAATTACACTTAGTCACGATGCATAAATGAATGAATGAAAAAATGAATAAATGAATAAATGATGAAAGCGGATCCTTAAAACAAAATAATTTCATGCAGTGAATGTAAGTCCTGAGGTAGGCCTTACAGTCTATAAACATTTTTAGACTGCAAAATGACATCACAACAGCAGCCAGTGTGCTCACACATTAGTTTAACTATGCTTTTAACTGTTTCACAAATTGGTCCAATTAAATCAATTAAACTGGTTATTAACCAAATGAACACTAATTACAAAAAAAAATGGAGCCCCCTTTTTGGTGGTGTAGTGGAAATTAACCAGTTATTGAAGTGATAACTATAATGTGAAGGAGTCTGGCAGTGTTAAATTAAGGCACTAGGGCTTTGCTTCATTACCGTGGCCCTGTGGAGACTGATGAGTGGCAGCTCACTAATCCATATGTGAGTGCTGATTATCATGGATTCAGTTTAAAAACATGAATCACTGACTGAACTATTAGTAATGTAATGATGAAAAGAATTAGTATTCCAAAAACAATACAAGGGGTGAAGTATATAACTGAATGGTATACACTATACACCAGATAAAAAAGTCTTAAATCTAAACTGCTAGCGGTTTAATATAAGATATGAGATAATAGCCCACACTGTGGTTTTATGTTATAATTATTAATGGATGTCATTTTTACTATTATGCATGCAATCTGAAAGACTGATACAGGGAAGGGTATACATATTATTGTACACTAAAAGCCACATCATTTGTATGAGGTAATGAAGGATTTTCTTATGGAATAATAAAACGAGGTCATAGAAGTGTAATAATAAATATGGCAAATTAGCAGGGAAAAAGTCTCATAACAGCTTGGAACAACAAGCTCTCAAAAAGCTCTGTGGGACCTGTGGTCTGATTTATATAGTTGGTTACAGCAGGTACACATTGAGGCCAACAAACATTTGGTTAGAGTTTAGTTATAGGATACTAAAGATGTTATTTTGGGAAACTTGTTCTGATAAACATCTAATATGTGCAAAAACACAATGTTATTATTATATATATTAAAACAATAATTTACGATGGTTATTTTATTAAGAGCACAAAAAATGTATAAAGTAAAGCACATCTTATAAAGTACATTTTTCTCTGATAGTGAAAACCCAACTGGTTGATTAACACTGAAAATATTTCATTGATAATATAACAATATCAAAATACTTTTAAATAAAAATGCATTTTAAACTGCTTCAGTCTATTTAATTACTCACACACTCACCCACTCATTTGTCAACCCACTTAAACCTGTTAGGGTCACACTGGGCAAAGGCAAGGTACACCCTGAACAGCACACCAGACCACTGCAGGGCCAACACCCACAACCATTCACATTCACACCAAGGGGCAGTTTGAAACAGCCAATTTGCCTAGTGTGCATGTCTTTGGACTGTGAAAGTAAACCAGAGTAACCGGAGAAAACCCTCACAAGCATGGGGAATACATGCACACTCAACATAAAAATGCCTGAGCCCGGGACTCAAACCCAGGACCTTCTTGCTGTGAGGCAGATGTGCTAACCACTACACCACCATGCTGCCAAATCTACTTATTACTAAGATTGACTTCCTAGAAATGTGTTGATGTGTCTATATATGTCAGAGCAACCAAATATTCTAATATCATAGCAGAGTATATAAGCTATAATCTGAGGATAAACAAAACATCTCCTGTAATATAAGTATACTGTAGTCTGTAGGAAAATAATCACAGATTCAGCCAGACACATTAACATTTTATACATTATAGCAGCATTCCCTCACCTGCCTCTCTTATCTCTCTAATTTGAAAAAAAAATCACAGTTTATGATGTAACAGTGAAATTTGATGCTTTTTCCATGTTGGAAAAACCAGATGAACTCCTTAACCTATTACAAAACACTTACACCTTTCCCAAAAATATTTCTCACTCACAGACATCTTCACCAGCTGAAAATGACAGGTCCCTGTGTAAGTTGTTACTATAGAAATGATAATGTATTAAAATGAGTGCAGTTCAATTACAGCCAAAAATAATAACAGATCTGCTTTAAAAATTCTTAATCAACACCATCTAGACTCATGCATTCAACAGAGCTGTGATTCCAGCAATTTCTAATCACAAAAGCTTGCTGGTTTCTTTCCTGTGGTCAAAACAAGTGTAGCGGCATTGTTAGAATTAATAAGAGTTGTATTCTTTAAGTATAGTCTAGAAGTATTTCTGTGTGCATATGTCTACAGAATGATTATTATTACAGTTGAACACAGGCTTTCTGTCCCTGACATTCCATAGATAACACAAGGAAAGTCCCAAATTCTTTCACATGAACAAAATTTAGGATGGAGATTCTGTTTCATGTGTATCCACACACACACACACACACACACACACACACACACACACAAAACCAAAGATAAAACTGGGAGTCAGATGAGGAGAGGGGGGTCACTCTGTCTGATTTTTAGGAGAAGGTGGTTTGGATGGAGACGGAGTGAAACCCATGACCATGATGCAAGATCACATGTGTTTTATTCTTATTTTGTTATATTGTATTAAATTAGTAATTGGGAACTGATAGAATCTGTTTGGTCTTTTACACATCAACGAACATGAGGAACTGGTGAGGTCTAGAGAAGATGGTTCCTAACAGCATTAAGACACTTACAAAATGTGAGGGAATAAAATAAAGGCCTCTTCCATGTAGTAATAAGTGAAACACCATTACTGTGTATGTGCAGAGTCTGGCACTAACGTGTTGGCTGACACAAACATGTTCAATAATCCATGTCTGACTTTGTCTTGGGCGCCAAGCTAGCATAGTGGTCAGCACATCCTCCTCAAAACAAAAAAATCCTGAGTTCAAGTCCCAGGCTTGGCAAGACTGTTTCTGTATAGAGTTTACATGTTCTCACTCTGCTTGGGTGGGTTTTCTCTAGGTACTCGGGTTTCCTTCCACAGTCCAAATACATGCACATTAGGCTAACTAGTTGTTCCAAATTGCTCTTTTTATAATTTACATAAAAATAATTGCTTTAAAATATGATTTAATTGCTCTTATCAAACAATAAACAAGTTTCTAATTACTAGTTTGAATTAGTCAAAGTGAATGTGATCAAGTACTGTGATCAAGAACATGTCATGCCACTGATGAGAAAAGTAACTATAGCATTAAATTAACCTCATTAAAGTTGGGGTTGGTAATCTGGAAAGCTAGCAAAATTTGAAAGTAGCATTTCTTCAGGGCTCCAGCTAAACCCTCCCCTTCCCTCAGAGGTCCTTCCAAAGCCCTGCCCCCTCCACTCACAGAAGCTCAATTCCGCCTGCTGGTTCGTGCACGGTGAGATCACGCACAAGCAAGGAGATACAAGAACATTTGACTGGATATTTCCCAGCGGACAGGTAGATTACAGGATTACAGTGGCCACTGATGACAGATTTTTTCTGACCTTTTTCAGATCTCATAAATAATGATTGCAGCAATCGTGTAAAGACTATTTCAATCAGTCTGTGTATACAGCTGAAAAGTTACCATCCCCAACTTTAAAATGTGTGCAGCACAGTAGTGCAGTTCATAATGTCACGGATTCCTGCCAGCAACCAAAGCTCAATTAATTTAGGGCTAATAAAAATACATTCTTAAATGATGTTGGATATATGAAAAAAAATCTGTCAATAGAACACAGCTTATTGCCATGAAATGGTTGATTTACATAATTTTTTTCTTACAGTTCTTTCTGTAGGTTACTATCATTTAAACGGGCTCTAAATATAATAAGGTGAAAATGCTGCAAATGTTTGGGGGAAAAAAACTCATCTTACTGCCAATTTAACACCAAGTAACACATCACTTCATTACAATATACAATGGAATCATATAAAAGGAATTTGAACATTACTGTGTGTATGTATTTAAACCCTGTTAATGAATCTCTCCAGGAGCTAAACTAACTCTGATAATACAGCTCAATAAATGAGGTCAGGTAAAATCATTTCATTTGGGGTGTCAACATGATTAATCATGCGTTAAATAAAAAAAAAAAAAGAAAGAAAGAAACTGAAATCCAGTAAAGGTGGTGATAAAGAAGGTATTTTGCATCTCAGCAGTCCTGGCAACAAGACAAGCAGTTAAGTGAGCCAGCCCATGCAACAGTATGAATATTTAATTAATAATTAGTCATGTAATTCCTCCTCAGGAATTATTATCCCTAGAACTGGTTTGTGAATTTAATTATTAGCAGCCTTTTTGTTTCCATGTCCCCCTCATTACTGTCAGGATTGATATAACATAAACTTCATTAAAAATTAAAGCAAGAGTTTTAATTACAAGGCTACCCTGACTGAAGTTAGAATTAGCCAACTCAGTGATGTGCAAATGAGAGCATTATTTAAGAAACACGCTGGAAGTAGTTATGCTAATTTAGAGGGTTCACAGTAGCAGACCTTTTCACTTGCAGTTGCATATTCATTAAACACACTATGCAAATTTAATGTAGCAGTCTTAGTAATGCCTTGTTAATTTATTCAGATTTATTGAGTACGACTTGTAAAAAGTACCAATTTAATTACTCGATCTCCTTGGGAAGGTAGCAGGATATGGCTGAGGTTTTCAAACTGTGTAAATCAGAATTATTGTGCTTTGATGGAGAAAAGGGGGGATAAGAGGACACTGTTTTAATAACCAGGTTTAATAGACGTATTTGATTTACTTAAGATGCACACTAAGGGAAGCATCACTTCAGTCCCTCTCACTGAGGGTGAAGGTAGGGATGTGTGTGAAAAGTGTTTTGACCACAGATATCATGTGGAAACAGGTTCCAATGACATTACTGACAAAGATATAAATAAATAATATAATAAAACATATAAATAATGATCATTGTAGTAGCTGGTCACACAAAAGCATCTAACAACTACACAGATGAAGCATATGAAATTATCAATAGTCAGAATAAATCATTAGTAAACAGTAAGTCTTGTCTCAACCAAAACAATTTCCTACAGCAGTTCACTCAGGGAAAACTGCTGCAGTCTAATTACCACCGCTCAAAACCTTTCAGTAAATAATGTAATAAAAAGAACATTGCCAAAAAATCAAGACCCAGGTACATATTTTTTTCTCTCCAACGTGTTTTGTTCATTTTCCTTTCTGTGCAAACATCCCCGTGGGAGGCAAACAAATCCAGCAAGATAGGATACAGAGTTGAATCTGTAGAAGCCTTTCATTGGAATTACAACTTGTTTTTTGTCTTAGGGGTTTCTCTGAGCTGATGGCTGCCACATCTAAAGAAAACATCCACCAAAACACAACTTTCATCTCCCTTCATCTTCGAATGCATTTTGACTTTGCTCTATACCGACACTCCAAAACAGACATGAAAAAGAAACGCCTGACTGTATTTTCTTCTCCCAGATCTGAATATATCCAACTTGCTACTCAGATCTTAACTCCACGGCCGGTTGTTAATGACTGGATGCTGGTCTCCAGAGACAGATGTGGAGCAAGAAAACATCCCAGAGACTGCAGGCTAGTAGAGCTCAAAGACCACACAGCCTAGAGTGGATCCACAAAGCCGGAAATGGCACCGGTCGCTGGCGAGAGACATTTTCATACCCCAGGATCTAATTATGTACTGCCATCACTCATATCCTCTCTCTTTCCTCCAGGAAAAAGATTCATTCCAACCACACACAGGGTGCACCGATACTGCAGGAAGCCAATACTGCTCATCCTCAACAGGAGCTGTGAAACTACTTGAATATTTTAATAATGCTCTGGTAAAACTAGAGAGTAACACTGGCATCTTAGAAAATGCTAAATAAAATGTAATATTCAGGGAAAAGTTTCTGCAGATTGCAAAAAAGTGACAAATGATAAGTAAAATGAAGTCATTCTTTCAAATTTGGTATTGTGCCATATTAAAAAGGATTTATTCGATGTACTACTACATAGTACATTTTAGAACCTTTACATCACAGTGCAGGATTATATGACACTGTATGAAATGTATTTCTGTGTATCCCACTAATTAACTGATAACCACCCTCAGGATATGGATGTTGATTTAAACCAGCCAATAAAAGAGCATCTTGTTTGCTGTGTTAGCTATTTGCACGAAGAGTAAATAACACTAAGAAAACAAATGAAACACAAGCACCCAGAGATTTATATAATCATAGAGTGTGTTGCCTCTAAAGCATTTTACAGATGCACGCAGATGGCTGGTTCCTGCCACATTATAAAAACCAAAAAGCAACACATAAATTTCAAAAATTAATTAACCAGATATTTTTCTATTGTATCGAAAGAAAGCATTTGTCCTAAAAATGTGTCCTAAAATTAATCTGACACATGAATATGCATGCTGTCTAAGTGGATTAATTACCTGTGTAAGAACCTCAGAGAGTTCAGCATAGTAAATCTTCCAGATCTGCCTACACACTAAATCTTTTCTGTACAGACAGTTTTAATATATTTGTTTTATACATTATCTAATAAAAGTAAACTCTAAACCTCACAATGTTCTCCTATTAAGCTTTTCACACAAGCAGACAGCATTGTCAAAAAGAATTGATAAGGACAAGTGCACTTAATCTTAATTAAATCCTTCACAGTGCATGTAAGTGTGAGTGTGTGAGAGAGACATACACAGAGAGAGAGACACACACACAGATTGAGAGAGAGAGAGTGAGAGAGAGAGAGAGAGAGAGAGAGAGAGAGATCACGTGTCAGTCAGCTACCTAGAATAATGTTGTGAGTAGAGATATGCGATCTAGTAGTGATATAATGCTTTGATACCAACATCTGATAGTATGTGGTACTATGTAATGTATCACATAGTATTAGATATGACATATCGCATGGTATAAGAAGTGATGTATTAAATAGCATTAAATGTAATGTACTCATGGTATTGGATGTGATGTATCACATGGCATTAGATGTGATGTATTACATGGTATTAGATATGACGTTTCACATGGTATTAGATGTGATGTATCACATGGTATTAGATTTAATGTATCTCATGGTATTAGATGTGATGTATCAGATGGTATTAGATATGACATTTCACATGGTATTAGATGTGATGTGTCACATGGTATTAGATGTGACGTATCTCATGGTATTAGATGTGACGTATCTCATGGTATTAGATATGATGTGTCAAATAACATTAGAGGTAATGTATCTCATGGTATTAGATGTGATGTATTTCATGGTATTAGAGGTGATGTATCTCATGGTATTAGAGGTGATGTATCACATGGCATTAGATGTGATGCATCTCATAGTATTCGATCTGATGTATCCCATGGCATTAGATGTGATGTATCACATGGTATTACATGTGATGTATCACATGGTATTAGATGTGATGTATCTCATGGTATTAGATGTGATGTATCACATGGTATTACATGTGATGTATCACATGGTATTACATGTGATGTATCACATGGTATTACATGTGATGTATCACATGGTATTAGATGTGATGTATCTTATGGTATTAGATGCAATGTATCTCATGGTATTAGATGCAATGCATATCATATTAGATGTGATGTAGACCTAAGTAAAAGATATAACGCATGGTTTTAGATGTGATGTATCAATTGGTATTACATGTGATGTATCACATGGTATTAGATGTAATGTGTCACATGGTATTAGATGTAATGTATGTCATAATATTAGATGGGATGGATCACATGGTATTAGATGGGATGTATCACATTATATGCCATTAGATATGGCAGCATGAAATGACAGTAATCTGTAGGTATTTTAAATTTAAAGTAAATCAAATCAAATTGGTGCAAACTATAAACCTTGGATATTTAAAAATCTATAAACTTTGCTTTTACAAAAAAATCAAGAGATGGACACAGCACAAGGAGTTCACTGTGAGCAGCATACAGCATAAGTGCAGAAAGCACTATCCATTAAGAAAAAACTAGGGGGTACGTGTAGACAAATTTTCTGTTTGTCAGTAGTAGGGGTCTTTCTGTTTGTTCTTCACTTTCCATTTCCAATGCATTCTGTGTTACAAGTCACTGCTTAGCATGGCATCTCTGTTTGCTGTTCACCCAGCATATTCACAAGCCAGCTGCACCGTGCATTCCCAAACCTGCACTGTAGGAAGCTCAAAGCAAAGATGGGGTCAAGATTAAATTTTTTTGTTTACTTTGACATTTGACCTAAAGATTCCAAAATCACTTCATTACAGGGACACTGTTAGGGTGGTGTTCCTAGCACATTTGGTGAAAATTGTTGCTCCCAAACGAATGCCACTACTATTGGAAACACCAGGGTTAGTTGGAACACACTTTATCATTTTGTCCCTCCTGTAATGCCCATGTAGTTACTTTTTAGGTTATAGCTTTGACAGGGATTGTTTATCAATTATCTTGTATAAGACATGGTCTAATTGATATAAAATATTTCAGACAGCAAAGTAATATTCTGTATCAGATGTTAAACCTGCACCATTTTTTTCTCTGCCTGGTTATTGCAAAAAGTTATAACACCTGTTAGTCAAAAAAACTCACTCAGTTTGTATACATTCAATAGTGCAACAGTTGCTTTTATCTGGATCAAACAGTCATGATAAATGATTTTGATCTAACATAATAATCTGTTTTACTGTTTACATTAATTTGTTTTATCATTATTTTGTCTGATCTTTGCTCTAAACTGCAACCATCCAATCTTGTTTTCACCCCTTTAAAGAGGGAGAAAATCTTATTTTGGGTGTTAGCAAGACTTCTTCCAGAAGTACCTCTTGGCACAACACAGATGATATATCGTCTACACTTTCTTGAATTATTTGTATATTTGGTATACAAGTAATCCAAAAGTAACTAAATCTAATCAAGTTAAATACTGTTTTTTATTGTGGTACATGGTTATTGTTAACAATTATATTTTTAATAAGTATTTAGTAATTGGTCTAGAATACTTGTTAAAAGTAATCCTCCAACGGTGCCTAAATATATGACCAGCAGTTCCTGTGCTTAATAAAAATGATCCAGTTAAAATATTTTTCACGAACTGATGATTACCATTGTGTTTATACATCTACATTATACATTTTTGGTTATGCACTACATATTGCTGTATTCTCCTCAATTAACTGTCTTTTTCAAAGACCTAAGTAGCAGCCTTCATGTATCCTGAAGGAGTGAAAGCCTGGAGGCCTTACTCACCGCTACACTCTGGCTGGTGCACTAGCCTGAGTGCCTGCTTGTAATTACCCCAGCTCCATGAATAATAGCATTCCCACAAGCCCCGCAATGCTTTGATAGAGATGAGATTAGCTTAATCAAGTCCAAGGGCTGGGTGAGGTCTCTGAATTTCATCATCCAGCCCCTCCAATCAGCTCCATGCCTCCAGCCCATCTGCCACCACTTGCTTCATTCACTAGCTCGTTAGTTTCACACATGCTAACTATGCTAAGACAGGATATTACTTACTGTCTGGTTCATTTATGAACATTTGTAAATGGTCCATTTCAGCTGTATAAGCAGTAGCATATATGGCTTTCTCTGCTGCTAATCATGCTTTTATACTTTGTTGACCAAATATGGGCAGAAAAGTATGGCATTTATGTTTAAATGAACTCCTCAGACCATACATGTAGGACATCACATGTAAAATGCATTACAATGGGTCAAGGAGAATATTCAAGTACAAAAAGGTGTTTCAATTTCCATATGCTGAAATTTGACAAAAATTAGCATCAAAATGAATGGATCAAAGAAGTGAATCAAAGGAGGTTGTTGCTTCTGTGTTGCACCATAACACCGTACAGAAGCTCCCTGAGGGTTCGCCTGTTAAACTAGAGGATTAGTGAGGGTACATTAAATATTTAAGAGGTGGGTTTAGTTTATTATCCCAAACCTACAACTGTCACCACCATGCATATTCCCATCCTCATTCAATTGCACAGATTGTCAATAATTTTCATGGAGAAGCATATGTTAGGTTGATAAATAATTGATGTCAGTGTTTTACGCCTAAATTGTATAACTGTTTTTGTTTGCATCTGATTAGGGGTAGTTATTCCCAAGAGAGAGCTCAACTAAAAGCACATTTAAAAAAGTATTAGATTTATTTTGTGATATTATAATCACATTTTTGCCTTCATCTTTTTTAATCTAAGGTTGTATCATTTAGCAAAGACAAACACAAAAGAATAATTAAGGCAAAAGAAAAGAAAGACACCAAATGACTTAACAATACTGTATATGAGCAAAAGCATAAACACCCACCATTTTATTGTGTGACAATAAAGTAATTAAGCATTTAGGAATAATCCATTATCATGACCTTGCTCAACAGAAAATCAACTCAGATGAATCTCGAATGTGTAACTAGAGTCGGTATGTTTAAGACCACTTAAGCACCTCTGTCTGAAATATCAACATTTTATTACTCACACTAATGCATTTACCCCCTGAGGTGCTCTATTTTTTACCGGCAACAAATCATTTTTGTCAAATCTGACAAACACACCCTGGGCTGAGAGAGACTGAAGAGTGTAACACAAGGTGGGGACACCAGCAGCTGCTCCACCGACTAGTACAGCATACAGAAACTTCCTAAACAAAGCCAGGGTAAGCAAGCTCCCTACATTTTGTCCATTGTGACTTTCACACAGCCTCTGTCCACAGAAGACCCTGAGAATAGTGAGACAACACACCATAACAGAAGACGACTTGAGTCATTCATCAAAACTGGACAGAAGATTAATTAAGCACCAAATTCTGATTTACCCCCAGTCTCTATTCATCACAGTGTACATCCAGCCCCAGGTAAGGTGAGGTGTGGGTCCTCTAAAGTAGGGGTGGTGTTAGTGTTAGTGTGTGTGTGTGTGTGTGTGTGTACATGTGTGTGCATGTGTATAAGCTACAGAATTACAATAAAGTCTCAAGGAACTGCTCTAAAATCATACTTCATTTTTTTCTTATTATTATTTAATGATATAATAAATAAATTGATTAAATGGTCCTGAATCTTGCCGGTTATGCAGTTCATACGAATATGGTAAAAACGATTTAAGCATAGGGGCAGTGGTGGCCTGGTGGTAGGGTGCTGGATTACTGATCCCAAGGTCGGGGGTTCAAGCCCCACTATCAGCGG
>JAQMYF010000007.1:13836224-13854500 GCA_030014195.1 Neosilurus mollespiculum
TCGTCAAGAGTAGGCTGCATAGCCGTCAGCGTGTTTCTGCCCTGCGATGGCCTGGCAAGCTGTCCAGGGTGTACTCTTTCCTCGCCTGGAGTCGGCTGAGATGGGCGCCAGCCTCCCCGTGACCCTGATTAGGATTAAGCGGTTCAGAAAATGAATGAATACGATTTAAGCATAAACAAGCATTTACGTTGGTACATCCTGCATAAAAATATATTAATAATACCAATTAACTTAAAATACACCAATCACTACAGTGAGTCAATTAGATCTTCAAGCTAAAGTGTTTAAATTCAGCACATTGATATTAACATGATGGATACATATGTTTATTTCTGTCAGGTTTACGGGTTTGCGTAGGCATACAACATCTTGCATATATATCACTACTCTAAACAGCTATCATATCGCACAAGATTGATGCGTACAATCTGAACTTTGAGGAGGGGCTAATGGTCTTGCATCGCACTCCCATTTTTCGTGCCGATGAATCCTGAGCAAAAGACGGTCCCTACTTCCCATTCGTACATATAAACATTATGTATTAAAAAACACATGGGTGAATTCAGCCGCATACATGTGCATACACACAGCACACACAGATGTACGCAAATTTTAATGAGTTCATTAGCCCTTTGTATCCTCTCGCTCATCTGAGCAGGTCAAGCCTGTGATAAATGTTGTGTGTGGTGTGTAGCTCGGGGGTAGGATTTTAAGAAACAGAGGGGGATTAAGAGAGCAAAAGAGATAGAGCGACTAAGCATGGATGGAGGAAAGGAAAATAAGAAAGAAAGGATATGTGGGCGATGGTGGTGGTGGTGGTGGTGTGTGTGTGTGTGTGTGTGGGGGGGGGGGGGGGGGGTAAAGAACAAGGTGTTTAGATCACTAGAGAATTCCTTTCTGCCCGAATGCAGCGTGGACGAGACATTAGGAATTTAATGTGCTATTATTCTCCATTGGCCCCCTAAGCTTTCAACATCTGTCCTGTGGGTCTGTGCAGTAATAGGCATGGGCTTTAGGACCTGTTTCACTGACAAGACACCACACTTACAAGGGCTCTTGACATGCCAGCAACTTAATCTGCGACTCCTTCCACAAAATTGACATTGTCTAGAGAGTAAAGCAATCAGCACATCTGGTATTACAGAGCATTTATATTTGAGCTGGGCATTCCAGACAGACAAATCTTGACCTTTTCAAGAAACCCTGTTGCTATCTTCCATTTCCCTGCGTGCGCACTTCCTAACTTCCTTGAAGAATTATGTTTGTCATTGGACTTTGCTTTTCTCAGGGCTGGCTGTGGGTTTACTCACAGCAAGCAATCTTTACCCCTAATACCACTGTGGATTTGGGGCTAAAAAGAATGAGAGAAGAGGAAAAAATGAACAGAAACTGTAGGAGGATATATTCATGATCTTAAAGGATGGCAATATACGTTCATCTCTGGACAGCTCAGATTCTTCAGATGATTTAGGTATTTGGAGTTAAGCTCTCTTGGATGTCTAGTATGAAATGTGATAGATTAGAGAGTCTACCAAACACCAACTTTCACTCATATCATTTATATGATATTCACCCATCGCAAACCTGCTAAAACTAGAAAAATTCAAATCAACAACCTTAACCACAATAAAGCATTGCAAGGAGTGTTCAGTCTGTCAGCTACAGTTTTTAGTCTATAGTTTAAAGTTTACTGTACAGACCATTTATAGTCTTTATTGATTTTCACTGTCACGGTGTTACTTATAATCTTGTCTGACATTCACAGCCTAATAGGGTGTACCGTGCCTTCGCCCATTGTTTGCTGAGATAGGCTCCAGACTCCCTGTGACCCTAGTAGGATTAAACGGTTTAGCAAATGAGTGATGAGTGATTATATCCATGTTGGATAACAACACTGTCAAAGACTTCTTGACTTTATGGAGTCCCATGGAGAAAGACAGACATTACTTCCAATGTTAGTTTCGATTTACCCCTAAAAATTAAAAAAAATAATAATAATAATAAATGAAATAAAATAAAATTAAATAAACATTTGGTATGATTTGTATAATTTATAACTCTTTACTGAAAGCCACTACACTACTACAATTTTAGCAACTTCAAGAACCCAACCCTTCAACTGATATATTCTACAGCATGAATTAATTTATCATTTTTTTGCACACCTGTAAGAATTTAAAATAAAGCTTAACTTAAAACTCATATGGGATAGATGTCATAATGGAGCAGTGAGTAGTACACCGGCTATTTCCAGTTTTTTGATACAAGTCCAAGATACAGTGTTCTAAAACATACCATATATTGGGTTTATCAGTGACGGTTAAGCCATGTTTACATCATCCATTCATTCATTTTCTGAACTGCTTAATCCTAATTAATGTTGCAGGAATGCTGGCACCTATCTCAGCAAACTCTGGGCAAGATCAGAGTACACCCTTGACAGCTCGCCTGGCCATCGCAGGGCAGCCATGTTAATATCTCCTGAATAACCACTATAATCACTGTAGTGTTCTATTATAAAATAGTAAGGCTCTTTTTTAGGGTTAACAAGAAAGCTTGAGTTTGCTCATGGTTTCCATATAAAGGCTTATAAAAACATCTGAATATCTTTTATCAGGTTTGCACAGAGGTTAGAGCCCATCTCAGCTGACTCTAGGTGAAGGCATGGTACACCCTGAACAGCTCAACACACCATCGCAGGGACAACACACACAACCATTCACAGTCACATTCACATTTAGAGGCAATCTGGAACAGACAACAGCCTAATATGTATGTCTTTGGATGGTGGGAAAAAACACAAAACCTACAGAAAGCCCATGCAAGCACGGGGAACAACATGCAAACTCCACACAGAAACGCCCTCAACAAGCCCGTGTCTCGAACCCAGGACCCTCCTGCTGTGAGGTGGAAGTGCTAACCACTATGCTACCATGCCTTGCCTTGAAGATCCACTGTTTTAATTAAGAGGGGAAAATTACAATTATAAATGGATCTGACATAAAAACAATTATTGATCTGCAAACACTAAGCAAAACAATAACCAGTATAAATGGAGAACCAGTATATAGATGGTAAAGATAAGTAATGGTATGTGCAGCATTACTTAACATGTAAAAAATAATATTTAACACACTGACAGAAAGTGCATAACTTAGGCTATAATCATCTTTTTCTATCTGTTATCCTTATTTGCTTTCAGTATATGTATACGGTAACTCTACAGAGTAAAATTTCCACATATCTACTTTCGACACACAGTTTACGCGAGACTGACCTGCTGTTCATCATTAGGAGCACTGTTATAATGAGCTCCTGTCTGTCTATTTTGTTCAGCTTTGTAGTGTCACTGTCATTTACAGCAGCCCACTTGAATGCTTCATCTGCTGAGCACGACACAAAACTGACCACAAGGGATTTGAGCGGCAGCTAAGCCGAGTAGCCATTCATATTTATAACCCGGGCAATCTCAGCAAAGGAGGGAGGACATTAATGCAATGAAATGAACCGATTTACAACAAAGTCTTAAAGAGATAAATGTGTTGCTTTCATTCACATTTACCATTCAATGTTCCTCAAAGGTGGTCATTAGTTTTGGCTGATTTGGTTCCCGAGACAGGTAACTGGCATTTTTATTAACATTTATAATAATGCAAATTTATATTTACAAAGTATAGTAATGATAATATAACTATATACAAGTATTTTTTGCAGAGTATTTTCAGTTTAAAGTTTTAAGTTTCCAGAGTTCATGGCTAGTTTGAAAAATAGGACAATTAAAAAAAAAATCCCCAAAAGTAGTCATACATATTGCATGTTTCCTCACAAATAATCAACATGCCACTTATTCTTCATATTTATTGGCCACATTTTAATCAGACATAATATTTTTCTTCAAAAAAAACATACATCACATAAATCTATTCACTGTTTTCCCAAAGCAGTTTACACAAAACTGGTCAAACGATAGATAAATCTGACTGAAAGGTTCCCAAACTTCCCTCCAGGCTGTATAAAATATGCAATCTGGGTGTATTAATAATTAATATGATCGTGAAAGGCTTGTTATGTTCTGCAAAAATACTGCAAAACAAAAATAAATCATAAATTCCAATCAACAAAAGTTGAAACCCAAATACTAATGTCAGGCCTCTTAACAGGTCAGGAATTAAAGCAGGAAAAACAGAAGCAGTCTCTTTGCTCTTTTGTTTTACACAAAAACAACACATCCGCTCCAGTGTAGGACATGAGGATAAAAACACCACCAGCCTATCTAAACAGTTAACAGATGGCCAGAGCCTACGTCTTTAAACGCTGTTTCTCAGCAGCAATTAAAAGTTTTTGCCTGTTGTTTCTCTCCCCAAGTGCAGACTGCAAACAGCACAAGAGGTCAAATATCTGCAAGGGACAAACAGAGAGATGAGTGACTCATCTGCCATAGAACGGGATGCCTGTTCACCTGAATGTTCGCCCATAATCACCCAGCACCTATGTGAATAATTAGCGCAATAATTACCGACCCTAAAACAAAGCTGTGTGCCACCCTTTTATAACACCGGCAAGGATAACAGGTGTTGCCTGTGCCTGGAGGGACAGAGATTAAAGATTATTTCACCATCCTGTCTCTCCTTCTGGCTAAAGTCATCTTCCATTTTCTTTTCTCGGGCATGCAGCAGGGCCACACGGGGCCTTGTTTTTTTGCTCGGACTTAGCAGTTGTGGAAGCAGGGGCTTTCAACAAGAGAGAATGACTGCTGTTTAATCTGGGAGAGCTGATATGTCCTTGAGATTCCTGAACATCCTGTGTCCACATCACCTGCAGCCATGTGAAGGTTGTTTTTCTTTCCACAGCAATGGCGCTAATGAGCAGCATTATGAGAATACAGTGTGTGCGTGTGAATGTGTGTGTGTGAGAGAGAGAGCGAGAGAGCGAGAGTCTCCAGTGAATTATACATTATTCTCTATAATGCTTTGGGTTATATCAGTGCTATCAGTAAAAATTTAGAATTATGCTCTATATATTTTCTTTGGCAATTGGCACAAATAAAATAATTTTTTAAAGCATCTTAGCAGCGAAATCTGAGAGCCATGGGATGTTTGTTTTTGATGAAAACACTTCACAACTTCCTCCCATCATTGCTCCTCGGATACCCTGGCTTTCAGTGTTTGTTATTCCGACTTCATGTGTGTTTTTAAAATTACTTCAGCAGGTATAATGGATCACACCAGAGGAGTGATTTTATTTTCATGAATTAATGAGCCGTTGCTTGACTCATTGCGCTAAAAGGAGATTAAGGTTTTATTTCTCAATGTAAAACCAATTTTTCTTTCAGCATTTCTGTGTGGATTTGCAGATTATTAATCATCCATTGCGATGACAAATTATATACACACAGAAGTCTGAGGCCTGAGACTAATACATGCCTTTAATCTAAATTTCCACAAGAGATGTGCCATTATATTCCCTCTGTAGTCAGCGCTGCCCAGGGAATCCTGGACACCTCAGTCTAGAAGGATGAGGCAGCCTCGGTGTTCTTTGTCATGATTATTTCTTTCCATTCATCACTAACAACACAACAAAGAGCCTCTCTACTTACAATTTAAATAAGGCTTTGTGTGACACTTTCCGTGACAAGCTGATGTATCCATTCAGCGTCGGGCAGAAGATGTGCATGTCTATGCAAAATCAAGATGAATGTAGGGAGAGAATAGACAGCGGTTGATTAAGGTTCAAGAAAGTGCACTCTATCTTTCATGGTATCCACTTGTCTTATGATATCTTATCATTAGTTTCCCTGACAATGATTTTGCAGTCAGTATACCTTGCATTGTCTTTAACTGTAACCTTCTTTCAAACACAGCTTCCATTTTTCACGTCTGAAGTGTCAAGCACAAGGGCCGCATGGCAAAATTGGACACCTCCAACCATGGCCTCTGTGTCCTGAAAAAGGTAGGCAAGCATGCACAATCGGGATGGAGGACGGCGCTATACATATCCATAACATTTAGCTGGTCACAGAGGATAACCAAGCCCCGGAAACATCACCACCTTTAATTTCTTTGGGGAAAATGGGATTCGGGCTCTGTTGCCAAGCTGTTTTTTTCCTCTCACCTTTCCTTTGCCCTTTTGCAATTTTACCACTTCAGGTCATGGCCTCCTAGCTGTTAAATAAGAGCCAGGGTAATGTCAGCATGCAGGCTGGGGACAGGATGAGAGCATGCCCCCTGCTCTCTCTGGTGCAACCGGCGCAGAAAGTTACCATCCATCTCTAGCTCAACACTAATGATGCATCCTAAAACAGGAGACTTTGTACTAAGACCCTCAGCCGCTCCCTACTAATTCTCAGCCACTCCCTCAGCTCTGAAGCTTTACACCAGTGAAGTATGAAACCCCAGAAAAAAAAGAGCCTCTAGTATCCCTTCAAGACATAGACAATGTGTTTGATGTCCTTACAGCCGCAGTTCAAGCCTGTGGTTGTCTTCTTTGAGCTACGCTTTGGAGTTTGATTTGAAACTGCTTATTTTTACTATTTTCACGCCCTCTTCATTTTTAACTTTCTGGATCCATAGTGAATAATAAAAATCTGTCAAAGCAAACCTTGATAACAAGCTGAAATAAAAATCCATCCATCCATCCATAAAGTAATAATGATAACAACAACAATGATAATAATAATAATAATAATTATTATTATTATTATTATAGGACAGACATTATTTCAAAGGTGTAAGTACTTTGACACAGGTTCTGACTACTACAACTTTTGATGGTGCTAGAGTAAAGGTGATGCAGGAAGATGTAATATATATGCCTTTCAGTTCATTTAGTTTACAAAAGACCTTGAAGAAGTATTCATCTGGTGCAATTCATTATAAAAATGCTACACTTTTACACTGCCATAAGCTGCAGTGACAAAGATGTGAAGAAAAGTGTCATTTTTACTACCTTGGTATGACAGACTGCGAGAAAACGCACACACGCACACACGCACACACAGCTGAACTCATCATACTGGATTGTATTTTAGAAGGTTCGGAATGCATGAAAGGACACGGTGCTTAAAAAAAAAAAGGGAAAGAGTTCCAACGGTATTTACATACACGCTGCATCGAGGACCAACAATGCTTAGCAGCTGAAACAAACAACATATCAAGAAACACACAGCATTATATCCTTGATAACATATTCTAATGGACACGGCAGCCATTAATGGTCTCTTTTCCATAACCATGTGGTCTATCATTTCATCTAATTTGCCTAACAATAAAAGGGCCAATTAAAGCATAACTGCATTACTTTGTTAATAAAGCAGACAGATTGACTCTGGGGAGCACTTCATTGGTGGTTAATTATGCACAATGGTAGTCTCAGATCCACTGAGCAAATGTGAAGCCATAAAAGCGTTATAGTCCAGACAATTCCCACTCATGGCCATACACACAGTTAAATCCTCGTGCATATTGCTGAGGCAAGGAAGACACTCACTGAAGAGAAATGGTTGACTGTGCAATTGTGCAGCTACCACAGAGAGTTGTGGTGTGTCTGTTTTTGTTGAGCCACAATGAACAAAGGAACAATAAAAGGATGGCATTCTTGCAATAGATGCTCTGTATGAAGGGGTCATTCTCAGGACATGGCTAGACTGGTGCTGATACACTCTCAAAAAAGACATAATTCTCATCAACACCCCCCCCCCCCTTCCCACCCCAAAAAAGCTAGGAATGCTCATTTTAGTCAACATAAGTGATATTTGTTTTTTTTCTGGATATTATAGTGGAACACTTGACACTGAGCCTGTCACTATGCTGAATGGGTTGACCCTGAGTAAGTGTGGCTGCACTTGCTGTGTCAGTATCCTAATAAAGAGGCATAGAGTCGCGTGAGAATAAGGGCTTCCAGCAACAACACGACATTTTGTCAATACTATATTGGCATTCCACTTAACCTCCGAGACAGAAGGATCATTTTGTTGTTGCAGGCTAGTAAATGGCTTGTTTGTACTGCAGTTTCCTCCAGAAGGCATGGGTATTACGTATATAATTAATGACTTTGGCTATATAAATTTACTGACTTTCACTTCATGCTATTTTTCTTATTCTGGTAAGAAAAAGGAGTGGTGAATACAAATGAGATTAATCACTAAATGAGATTAATGAAATGTTTGCACTTGCTTACTCTTATACTTAATCTACTTATCAACACATGTTAATTATTATTAAATAAACCATTAGAAATATCTGTTCCCGAGTGAGATAAATGCAGTAAAATTTAACATTCAATAAACAGTGTCATCAGTAACACAACAACCATCAGTAAATAAGCTGTAGTGCTCTTGGTGATTATGGTATACTTCACCATAATATATAATTTTTGAATTTATCTACAGTGGGACATACAACAGTTCAGAAAAGTAGGCAACACCTACATATGGACTTTTTTATTTATTTAATTAATTTATCTATTTTTAAAGAAAGATTTGTTGTTTTTAATTATTTCCCTTTTTTAGGGGAAAGTGTATAACATATAGATCTATTATTACCCAGACCTGACCTCCCCAGTAATACCAACTGCCCTTGCTAGTTTAAAAATCTGCCATCTTTTTTTATTTATAATTACACCAAATTAGTTGGCCATTACTAGCAGTCGCCAGCTGTACAATTCTAATAGGTTGTCAATGACTGTTATTCTTACACATTAAGATCGGTTACAACCCCGTGTCATGGCACACTGCTGGAGAGCCGTCTGTGATAAATGATGCCTGAAAAGCACTCAGATCAGTCACTGTTAAGATTCTGGCTTCAAGCGCACTGGGACAACTCCATTTCCAAGGGTTAATATGACATGCCCTCTTCCAAAACAACAGAAATTTAAGCATATCAGTCTGTCATTTGAAAACCTTGGGTCATTGGTGTGGTGATCGATGGGAGAGGTTGATGCTTATATGTTACAATGTCATATACATCTTTATGGGATTACTCTTCCTGCCTATTATTCAAGCACACCAGGGACTATGGGTTTCTCAACATTCAGACAAGAGTAACTGATACGGACAGAAAGATATGGTTGAATCGTCTTAGCAATCTGCTATAATCAATAGCATCAAACAGCATTAAATCAATATGTATTACTGTCTTATGGAGTAGAAGTGTAAACTTTTATGTAGTACATACAGTGAATCTCAAAAAAATGTGAATATACAGTGGGTTATGTTCTAATGTTTTGGGATGCACTGTATATACAAAAGGACGGCACGTGGCATAGTGGTTAGCCCATCTGCCTCACAGCTAGAAGGTCCTGGGTTCAAGCCCCGAGCTATGCAACACATAGATTTTAAGCAATTCTATTCAACAACAAAAATAATAATAATAATAAAATGATGATTATTATTATTATTACATAACTGTGTGTAGATAGATAGATAGACAGTCAGATATAGTGTATAAAATAACTACCTCTACTTCTTACTATTATTGTTATTCCTGCTAATAATAATAATGATAATTTTCATTACACACAAACACAATACACTGTAAACTATGTACAACAATATATTTTTTGAATTAACTCTAAAATAAGTGCACGCTTTGCTAAGGAACAAAGGTGAGTTAATATGTGTCTTGTGATGGTCTGTTAGGTTTGTTATTTTTCTCTTTACAGTAAACTTTCTTCCTATTGTGTCTTCCAGTTAAAGCTAGGGGAATCATGTCTATCCTCTCTGAAAAAGGAGAAATATTGTCTTTTAACAGCCACATAAAAGGAAAGATGCTGCAAGCCACTTCAGCACAGTGGAACAGCCCACTGGGATTTAAACTGAGAGCACCAGCATGAGAAGATTCGGCGCTGTCAGAGAAACAGCACAAACTTCAAATGGTAGCAAATAGTTATTACTTGCACAAAATTAAGAATTTCTATTCTACCTATGAACATTGGGGTTAACATATTGAAAAAAAAAATACATTAAACATTACATTTCTGAATACTTGGTGCATTTGTCTCTAGCTAATTGAGATGCTGGTAAGAATGTTAGGGCTCGGGAGAATAATTTGTCAGTGGAAAAACACAGAATGGTCCAATTTATTGCTTGCTGCAGGCTGAGACGTTTCAACAGTCTTTGATCACCCTTTTTAGGTCAGTCTGATTTGAAATACAGAGAGGGGTCTCAGAAAAACAGAGAGAAGAGATTGTCTTTTTCCACAAAGAATTAAATAAGTATTTCTGTGGTTGTGCACTGTTTGGTTGTACAGGACTTAGTGAATTCTTTATAAAAATATGATGGAATATACATATAATAGAGAGAATTCACCTATGCAGTATATTTGCAATGATGCCTATGCAATTATTGAAACATTCATGATAGAGCAACTGTAAGTTTAGCTGCCAAGCAATGATTGACAATCAAGATCATTTCATTCAAAGCTACAGACGTTCTGATGAATACATTTTTTTGTCTCTAAATTTTGTGATTGCATTCAATGAATGGAAATATATATATATATATAATTTTAAATCCCATAGTTACATTTACTCTACCAATGAACCAATAGTACGAATGCTATATTTAAAGAATACTAGTCATTCTGCATACACTATTCAGTTAAAAAGCTGTTGAACCTGTTCAGTGTGCCAAAACTGTGGGCTCTATGCATTAAAAAAAAAAAACCTTAATTTGAATAAACTTCAGATGGTTAAAACGACCCTGATTTCTCAAATATTGTTTAGTTATATACATTTTTAAATATTATATTGTAATATGACACACACTGTACATATACACACATGTACAGTATCTAAATATATATGTATAGGTCTACCTAGTTTTAGGCAGCTTTAACTGCCCTCTTATTAAAATCACCCTGATGTTCATGAAGGGTTTATGAGGTAGAAGATTGTAGTTCACTGTTTTAAATTCTCTCTCCATATTCTGCCTGCTAGTGTCTGGCTAACCTTGACAGTGTTTGGAGCTGCAAGCTTTCACAGGGCACGCAGCAGTCTACTCCACTCATGCCCTCAGCCCATTCATTATCCTACAGAATGATCCCAGGTCGCAGGGCCGGAAATTTTAATTACGTGGGCCGTAAATGGAAAAATTAAGTAGCATGTTTTAAAAATGCTGAATCGGTGGAAAGAAGGGATTTTTTTTTTAGACAGCAGTACTCTGTGCACACTCGTTTCTTAAGAAAGCAGTCATACACATCTATATGAAATGAGTGCTGAGCTCTGGCAGCTGTCTTTTAGAGGCAAGCAGTGCAGTTATTCTGTTTTATGAGCTTACCACTCATAGTTTAACAACTAGTGTATGTCTCTCTAGGTTGCGTAGTCGTGCTTCATTTTAGCACTAAAATGTGACTTAAGGTTTATACTCTAGGCCGGCCTGTAAATTACAGTAAGATTCACCTTCACTTACATTTGGTGTCATGGCAGGAAAAATGAGTCGGAACTGCAGTCACTTGGTCCTCTGAGGCTTTTGTAGATCAGAGATTCAGCCAGCTGCCCTGTGGGTAGTGGACATAATTATTGAACATCAGGCATTAACTTGGCACATGCTGCTGGCCACTGATTTGGTGCAACTTGCCCTGTTTACCAGCTAATTTTAATTAAGGTGCTTCATTAGAGAGTTGCACTTTTTGTCCTGCTGCAGTGCTGGGCTCAGTTCCATTACAGTTGTGGTTCAGTAATTTGTTAAAAACAAGCACAGCTTAGTAGACTGTGGAATTGTCATTTAAGTATCAGTGAAAAAACAGAATTCAGTAAAAATATTAAATATGCAGAAACCTAACATTCTGCTTTTAATTTACTGACTGCTTATCAACACATTCATAATTTATTTATAATATAATAATTTGTAAAATATTATTGTGGGACAGTAGTCTCCCTTAAACACATTTTCCTGTAATGCTTCTATAATATAATAGCAATGAGAAAAACATGAAGTGGAAAAGAAGTTTAAAAACATGAACATCTGTATTATAGCCTATAACAACATTACTGGAAGAAGCATGTAAAAAAAAAATCAATCATGTCTGATAATGTGACCAAAATGTAGCAAGCAAGAAGCATGCAAGTCATTCAGTCCTAATTCACCACCAAGCATGAACAGCAATACAGATCACTGTGACTACCCTGCTGGAGCACATGTGACACAAATACCAACCGCTATCACTCTGGCCACAAACATAAGATTACAAAAAATGTATGCTTACAGTAAACTTGAGCTCATTATTAAACCACAGGGGAGAATTTTTTGACATCAGGCTGAGTAAAATCTAATGCCTGCCCCATGGAGAGAAGCTTAACACTAAAACAGCTAAACCCCCCTTGCACAGTTAAGGAAGACTAAGGAGTTCAATCTAGCAATGAAGATGGAGGAAGGCAAGCAAATGAAGGAGGACCCCATCTTTACATTAGAGCGATAAGAACACTTACAGAACGTGAAGGGCTCCGTTCGCTGCGCTAACCACAGAAGGAAATAAAAGTGTTCAGTCAGGGCAGCTCAGCCATAAGTCACAGGGGTAATGATGTCGGGCTGTAGACAGGGTTAGTGCGATGGCTGCAGCAGGCTCCCTGAAGCTGTCAAAACATACACACATGCTGATGTATGAGGCTCACAGGTCAGTGACATTAGTGCCACAACATTCAGTACACATTATAATCCAGCTAAACACAGGTGGCAGCGTATCACTTTTGCCATGGACAGTGCAAGATCCCTGTATCACACACTACAAAGACAGTAAACAGAAAGCAATCACAGGACTGACTGAGTATAATAAAATACATTAATGTCATCTAAAAACCTTCAATATGTAATGCAGAGTAAATTTAAATGCAATTGCATAAAAATAACTAGTTTCCCTCTCCCGCTCACATCTCTCTCTCTCTCTCTCTCTCTCTCTCTCTCTCTCTCTCACACACACACACACACACACACACACACACACACACACACACATAGCAGCAAGAGCACTTGCACCACTCAATTATTTTGTAGCATGATAATTAACCAATTCACTATGCACAGTCAATTCTCAGAGGTGTTTTTGAACTAATTGTTCTCATTGACTCAATTAATTATTTGTTTGCTGGTTTAATTACTTTCAGATCTTCAAAAAAGGAAATTAATATAACAGAATGACTGCAAAAAAGAAGAGAAGCTTAAACACCTTGAATACCTGTTTAACACCAAAAAAAAAAAAAAAAGAAAAGAATGTAACTCATGTCAAATCAGGACCTAAAGTGATCTAACACTTACTCAGTAACTCACTCACTCACCGAACCACTTAATTGTATTAAGGTCTCCGGGTGAACACTGGGCGAAGGTGGGTTACAGCCTGAACAGCTCACCAGACCTTCACAGGGCTAACATACACACACACACACACACACAACCATTCACACTCACATCCACACCAAAGGGCCATTTAGAACACCCAATCAGCCTAACCCTTTGGACTGTGGGGTTACCTGGAGGAAGCCCACACTCAACACAGAAACGCCTCAGCATGGGACAGACCTTCTTGCTGTGAGGCAGATATGCTAACCACTGCGCCACCATGTCACCCAGAGGTCTAACAGCAAAAAGCAAACAAGTGTTAGATCACACCTTATTCAAAATGAGCAGATGATGTTTCCTAGCAAACTAAATGAAATTTGCAAGTAAATAATTGGGCTCAAGCATGTTAAAAGTTTTTTTTTATTTTAAGGTTGTTAAATGAGAACATTGCTTCAACTGTTAGGCCATTGAGCAAGGACATTAAGCTTACTTGCTCCATATCATTGCTGACCCTGGACTCTGACCCCAACTTCCAAACAAACTGGGATATATGAAGAAATTTATTTTGCTATAAGGTACATAAGACAAATAAAGACTTCTTCTTCTATTAAAGGTGTAATGTATAAAGTGTTCAACAGGAATGCTGAAACTTTGTCATCCTATACGGTGTGCGCCAACCAATTCTTAATTTAAACTGAAAAAATGTATACGTGCTCATGTTAATGAAAAAACACAGAAGTGATGTTATGTATTAGAGGAATATTCCTCTGACTCTTCAGATTGGAGCTGTGTATAAATAAAGTCCTTGACCATATTACTGTAGAAGAGAGTAGCCTAGTGCATTTCACCCAAAATTAAATTTAGTGCTTAGAGTTAATTTAGCCTTCTATCAGCATGTCCTCTCCTCTGGCATAAAATATGATCTCTCCTTCTGGCCAGTGCCAACGTCCTGCCCTGAACTTGTACAAGACCAGCAGAGGCATTAAATTCTGACTGGCCTGTGGCATCCATCCAAAGCACCCTCAACAAAAAAGCCAATATTCCTTTGCAAAGTGCCAGACCTGTCGAACCCTTCTAATGACTGCCATATGGAAAATAAATAAATATATATATTGCCAAGGCTGGGACCAGTCACAAGTGTGAGCGTGGCAAGAATTCCGCAGACCCTCTCTAACAACTGGACCTTTTTCCTCACTATTATTTATCTCACTGCTTTAACTGTTTTGTTCATTTGTTTCTGCTTAATATTTCATCTCCTCTTAAATATTCATTTATCATCTTTTAAATTTTTTACCAGGTTCTTTTCCTCTCCATCTCCTTCCATGGTTTCCTTTTCTGGCTTCACAATCACACATCATTATTCATGGGCACCCAGAAACAGATTGCATAAAACATGCACATGAATTCCTTTTCGCCTTTTCTCATTAAGAGATATACTTCAAGTAGCCTAAACACTTCCCAATGCTCCACTTGTGGAAATTGGATATTCTCTTCTGCTGTACAGGTTCATAAATGGGTTACAGCTTCCCTCACAAAAAAAAAGGAGGGGAAAAAGAAATCATATTCTATTTCAATCTGTTTTATCTTTAGTGTGTATTTCTTACAAACACATTAAAGGCCAAATGATAAATTCCTAAAACAGTAAACCCTTACTTGTAAACATTTAGGCATTAATTCTTTAAAAACTAAACCACTAGGTTTCTTGCCCTGAGTGGTTCTTTCATGATGTCAGTTGAAGCCGAGAAAATTGTTTTCTTAATAGTTTCCTTGCTACGTCCCCATAAATTAGTCACTCACTTCATCTCACTCTGCTCCAAATACGAATAAGACCAAACATTTCACCTCTCGATTCTGGGAACAATTATAACATTTCTCAGTTCTCTGGTCAGGTGAATCAGTTCCATATAAATCTGTTTTCTCCCTACACGTACGTTCATACTTTACTTCGGCTGCTGTAAATGTTTGAGAAGTCCCTGCTTGGTGCATTAAAACGAAAAACACATATTTTCACTGTGTAGTTTAATTTATACTCCAGAAATACAATAACTGAAGTCAACATGCAATTCAAGCTGGAAGTAATGTAGGTTCAATTTTTCATTAAAGAATGTTGTGTTTTTGATGTATTATGGGTGTACAAAGACTTCTCACCAAGTTCCTATTGATCCACAAACAAAACCCAGAACATCACTGTTTGCTACATCTTCTTCAAAGCATATTAGCATTTCAGTAAGTCAATTTGCTTTAGCTGATGAGAAAGATGAGGCCAACAATCAAGCGTTCAACCTAATTCTTCTAGGCTTGGAATGCACATAATAGCGAAACCCTAAACTTCAAAGTCCACACCAGCTTTTATTTGTGAATAATATCAATAAGAAGCCAAGGCAAACATGACCATGGTGTGAAATAGAATGGTACTGTAAACTTTCAATTTTGTTGGATTAATGAGACCGCTTGATCAGACAGAACAAATAGCAGTGTGTTAATTAGAGATTATACCAAATGATCCAGTGCACACAGTTGAGGCACGGACCAGCATTCTGCTTTACCAAAGAGCTACAGTTAAAGAGTCACCAGGATATGAATACATCCATCTCTATAAAAGACAATCTGTCCATCGTTTAAAAGAAGTACTGGTACACAAAGGTGAATTATAACAGACACAGAACCCATAAGGAGAAAAACTACACATATGCAGCCACCAGAACCGCGTGCACTTTTCTTTGTTCATCTGTCAAGAAATTAGTGAAAGCTTCCTGTAGTCCTTTCTCATTTGCATACACTAATTGCTAGTCCTCATCATGCAGCATGAACGAAGCTCATTTAATAATAAGACAAGAATAATAAATCAAACTTAATCATGCAAAAAAAAATAAAAAATCAAAAGATGATAGAATATTTGCAAAGAAATGCACACCTGTCTTTTCAGTAATTTTCACTTTGCTGAAAAGAAAAAATCTCTTCAGTTCAATTAGGAATTTTTTTTTTTTGATAAATAAAAAGTGTGTTTCTTCATCCATGTTTCTCTAATTGTTTTTTTTTTTTTTTTTGGTGTTGAAATCAAGACACAACAACATGTTATATTCTCTTTCCTTAAATAAACACAACTGCTATAATATAATAATGAGTTCTACTGTACTGTAGTGATGTCACCTGCATCATTTTATTACAGCTGAAATAGTATTTATGCTATTTCTTTGTTCTTTTAATTTTGTATTCATATAAAAATGTAGTCTGTAAAAATTGGCTACAGCAGCCATCTAGCCGTTGGTAAAATTCACATTTTTTTGTTTTGTAAAACTGAAACCAGGCGTAGGTTTGAGAGCTGCCTTCATTTATTTCTTTTTTTAAAAGAATTAGGTGTGCATAAATCTCATCCTAACATACAAAAACCTAGACTACTAATTCCATACTTGCTGAAATCCATGATATGTATCCATTAATTTATTCAGGCTGTGGCAGTGATACTTAGTGCACTGTTGCCATCTAGTGAACACGGAGTGATTTTTCTTCATATGTCCAAAAGTGAAAGAAAGTGTGAGCTTGTGCAGTGAGGTAGTCAATTAGAGACACTACCAAAAAAGTGTTGACTTTTCTGTTAATAAAAAGCTATTTTACTGGTGATTCCGTGCACAGTTAGAAACCATAGCACCAAGATGTGCCCTATAAACCCTCTTTATTTACCTGCTGAAAAACCCAGTTAATGCAACACAGCACAGGCTCGGCTGGTCTAACTGGTAAACCATGTTTGGCAGCTACAGGTAGCAACTAAAGAGCTGATGAACTGCCAGTGCTTATGCACAATGACAGACAAATTGTTTTTGTCTCAACCACACCAACGACACGTTGTTTTTGTCTCAACCACACCAACGACACGTTCACTGAGCAAGTAAGAAAACTGGAAAAGAACGATTTACCGGTTGGAGCTTCTTGGCCTGTGTTTTGGCAGTCAAATTAAATTTTATATTAAACTGGGTTGTTGAACAGGGATAATACAGTTAAACGCATGAACATGAACTCATGGTTTAGCTACACACTACCTGAATTTTCCTCATGATTTACTTTCTTTCCCAGGTTATTTTAATATGTTTAAGAGCAACGCAAGGAGCCATCTGCTGAGTACTACCACATATCAGCATGATGAGATGTCTCTTTGTCTGCTTTATTTTACTTTTTTTTTAAGCTCCCCCTCCAAATTTATTAAACTTCTTATACATCTTCCAGTGACTTAATATTCGGGTTTACACTCAAAACAAGCATAATGTAATAATACTTAGTAATAGTAGGCCGAGACACAATGAAAAATCTCTATCTATATATAACGGCTAAGGTCTTCAGAATAAACTAGGCCTGTGTTTATTATGATTTATTAGCAGTTCAGGTCTTTGTGGGGAACACTGCCACCTGCTGTATGAGATACACAGTAGTGTTTACACAGTAGATACACAGTAGTGTTTCATGTTGGTAATGAATGTGAAAGTTGTGTTTAAATCCCCGCACTTGTCCAGGGAAGTCCACTCACCAGCTCTGTGTGTTTCTGCTCCTCCTGCGTCCACACGGGACTTCCGGGTATAAAGCATCCGCACAACCAATCAGATCATTCCAGACGACAAGGCGGATTACTGTATAATTATACATTTAAATGGAGTGATAACAAAGGTACAATAATTTCTCACAATCCTGTTAATATAATAAAATAATTTCCCCACTCAGCAGTAAAGTGCCTCATTGACTATCAACCATATACAACTTGATTTTTTTTGGAATAACAGTTAAATATGGGCTCTGTATTATACTCTAATACACAAAGCACTTGCAGGGGGGATAGTCTAGAGCAGGGGTCACCAACCTTTTTGAAACTGAGAGCTACTTCATGGGTACTGGGTCATACGAAGGGCTACCAGTTTGGTAGGCTCTCCTGAAATTACACATTTACTCAGTTTGCCTTTAGTTATACATTATCAATAATGATTAATGATACACATCTATGTGAAGACACTGATCACGTTAAT
>JAQMYF010000007.1:13858222-13880068 GCA_030014195.1 Neosilurus mollespiculum
AGGCCTGCGGGCAACTTATGTGGTCCTTGGGGGCGACCTGGTGCCCGCGGGCACCGTGTTGGTGACCCCTGGTCTAGAGAATCTACTCCAACGTATTTTCCTTTATTTATTTATTTATTTATTTTTTCATTCAAAGCAAGTGTCTGGATGATTTTGTGAAAGTGTCTTTTTTACACACCAGGCCCATATTCAGTCTTTATTGGGGTGCTTGCCAGTGATATATAATAGGCTATTTTTATCGTAACTAAGAACTCCAGGCTTCCCGCCACATGATTAACATTTTACTTTTTCTTTTTCTTTTTTATTTCTGCACAGCCGCTCACAAGGGCAGTGAGTGGAATTGTGTTCCTGTATCAGCAGCTCAGCAACCCTTGAATCTGGCTGTCACACACCAATTTACCCATCACCCGAGACCCTACAATGCACATGCTGTCCATTATAAAAAAAAAAAATCTATTACTAATCATTATTTGATTTACAGGGTTGTGGGGAGGCTGGAGCCCATCCCAGCCAACTCTGGGCAAAAGCAGACTTCACCCTGAATGGCTCGCCAGATCATTGCAGGGCCAATACAGACACAACCATTCACACTCACGTTCACATCTAATTCACCCAATTTGCAAGTCTTTGGATTGAAGAAATTGACCAGAGCACCTGCAGGACACCCACACAAACAAAGGGGGAGCATGTTGTCCATAGTGACTTTATGACTGTAGTTATGTGCCATGAGTACAGTGATGTGTCACTCAACACCCATGCATTCTGAACTATTTAGACTGATCTTATGTTTACAAGTACTCATACAGTCAGCTCAAGATTTACTAGCAAAAAAAAAGTCTCTGCGTTCAGTTTGATCATAAGAACATTTAAATTAAGTACAATTAAGTACAATTAAGGCAAAAGAAATTGACCCTTTTTATTAGGTATTAGCCTACTTTTTATGTTTACTATTAAGCATTTAGTCAGGGTATAAGTTGTCTATTTAGTCAAATTTTGTCATGTTTGACACTAAACATGTCCTTTGTTACACTTTTCCCCTCTTATTTTAAATGCTTTGTCATGTGATATTCACAAAAGGACCACAGTGGAAAACAAGTATTTATGCTTCACTGTGTGATCCCTGTGTGGCATCCAGCATCCAGCTCTGGGCAAGAAGGTTGTGGGTTTGAGTCGCAGACTCGCTAGGGAGTTTCTGTGTGGAGTTTGCATGTCCTCCTCATGCTTGTGTGGGTTTCCTCCAGGTACTCCAGTTTCTTCCCACAGTCCAAAGATATGCACATTTGGCAAATTAGCTGCTCCAACTTGCCTCTTGGTGTGAGTGTGAATGGTTGTGTGAATGTTGGTCTTGCACCCCGCTTTCGCGCAGAGTCGGTCTAGTAGGACTAAGTGGTTAGGCCAATAAATTATATATATATATATACACACACACACATACAATTTTACTGAATAAACGCCATCAATTTACAATCTTAAAAAGAATAATACTTAAGAATTATTGGCATCACATTTTATAGTTTTGTGCTTTTTTTTGATAGCCAACAGCACTAGATTTTCTCTTGTTATGTTTCTATTATAGTAGCGTATGACATTAAGCTATTTGACCTCATATTCATTCTTCTTTCCAAATAGAGAAATGTTATTCTGAGATTATGCGTGGGCAATACGGGGACTTTTGTTTTGGAGAAACTTTTATTTTGGAGTAACTTTGCAGTTCGGTTGTCGGGTTTTTAGGAAGACTCGTCGCTAATCATGTTATTGAGAGTGTCAGTCTGAGTCTTACTCCGTCCAGTAACGAGTGAGTGATGTTTTAAAGTTAATTACACACTTGAGGAGTTTAATTGTTACTTCCTGTCCGTCAGCGGTGAACGAGGGCTAACTGAAGCGGCGTCAACATTTCAGTTACAGGAAGGAAGAGACGGAGAAGTCGCTCAACAAAGCCGGACTACTGTGATTGTACCAGAAACTGTGTGTCTCTCCTATTATTACACAATAGTTCAACATGTCGGTTGGTTATTTTGAGTGAGTTAATTGTAGATGTTAACTGTTTAAATCAGTTAGCTGGCAAACTGGTAGGCCGAGCTGAAGAATTCTTCCCAGACCGACTGTGATTAGCTAGGTTGCTAAGCTAGCTGGTCATACTGGATTGTTTTGGTGGAGCTTCCTGCACTTGTGCTCCTCTTATTCGTCGGCTGTTTGGTTTTTAAAGCGACTGTCCAGCTCGCTCATGGCTACAGATGCAACCGAGAGTAAAGGGAGTTTGAAACAGGCTGATACCAGTAACACGGCGGTTAATAAGGGCAGTGGTGGTGAATCAGACACACCCGGAATCAGCGCGACGCTGGAAAACAAGTCAAGCCGCGTCAAACAAGGAAGCGATGGAGCCGCAGTGACCGACGCCGAGTGCACAGCAGCCATGACTTCTGAAGATCATGGAGATCAACAGGTCTTAAACAATCCGAGCAAAACAGAAGGAGTGCAAGGCAAAAGGTCACATAAGGGGAAGAGTGAGGAGGCACTTCCGCACGCGCAGTCTGCCCTCGAACACAATGTCAGGTAAGAGATCCAGTCATCACATTTACATGTTACACCTTCATCTTCTCTACTGCATCAAAAAAACAAACAAACCCTGCACTGGATTGGGGAATTTTCAGGAAGGTTTAAACCTGGGACACGTTTGTGCTTTCTCTAATACACAGAGCCTGAAATGTTTCCACCCAGGAGAACCTGTAAACCAAACTCCTCTGACCCTCTCAGTACAGGAGGGCTCCCTGAACATTACTCAACTGTCTGCAATAATTCACATATAGGTTTCTGTTTATAAACATTTCGCCTCCAGAACACATTGGATTCGTTATTTATAGGCATTTGAGTTATTGAGGTTTGGATTGAATCTTTTAGGGGTTTTTTTGTGTTTATTTTTAATATGTATCTCTGACCTGCATACACTAATGAGAAGGCTTAACAAAATGATTTAAGGTACATGATTGGATTTTATGTAGTTTTTAATGTAAACTAAGAGGAGATCCAGGGGTCTTCAGCATGCACATGCCTTCAGCTGTACCATTTTTATTTCTGTAGGGTGACAGTAATTCTGAACCTGACTGTACATATTGCTTAAATGTGTTGCGTTGTTTATAATAGCATACCAGTCTTTACAGATTATCAGCCACAGGAGTAATGTCACAGTAGTCAAACAGTTAATTTGTCATGAGCACATCAAGACATAATGCTCAGGTAAATACTTACACATGGCACAAGATACAGAACAAACCATACCCCAGAGCAGCTGTCAGAATAAACGAATGGATTAAAATAGTCTATAATAAGAGTACAAAATACATATTAAACCTATGGATGGGCAATGTGGTACTGTTTTGTCAGTGGCAGCTAAGTAGTACAGCAATATAATGCATAAGCTCCAAAGCTTTTTATTCAGTGTTTGTAAACTTTGAAAGCATTTAATGTGACTTGAGAAGTAAATGAAGCGTTCTAATGTCTGCTTAGTGATTGCTAACGTGTTTAGTAAACATAGGTTCCCATCCCCGGCCCTGAAGCACAATGTGTCCTGCACATATTAGTGTTTTCCCTGTTCTGATACACCCACTTCAGCAGAGGAAGGACTACTAATTAAATTAATAGTCAAATCAAATGTGCAAAAACAGGGAAGACACTTAATTGTGCAGGGCAGAGTACTCCTGGTAACGTGGGCCATGATGTCACATTATGTTTATAAACAGGGACTTTCTAAAAACATCAACTGGTCATACTGGAAATAAAAGGGTTTAGAAATGCACAAGACAATCAGTTTATCACGTTATATCACCAGCAGTGTTAGGCATATATACAGGTTCTTTATCATGCAGACAGACAAATATGCATGCATTTTTGTTTGTTTTAAGTGCATATTTATGTGACATGAGCCGAAGAAAAATATGCACTTATTAATAGAATGAGGTTAAAGGCAGTGTCTTGTATAAGGTTTGTTAATTAGCTTAATTTGAATCTCTGCTAGAAATGACTGTGTGTGTGTGTGTGTGTGTGTGTGTGTGTGTGTGTGTGTGATGGTGAACATGGATGGCATGGAAATTAGCAGTATGAGACTGTGAGCCAGTGTTTGTGTGCCATCCTCACACCTAAATGCTGCTTTTCAGTGGATAACCGGTTACTAAATAAATGCATGTTTTTCTTGAAAAGATTTTTTAAAAAATCGTTTAAGGATGGTTTACTAAATAAATCATATCTTTGCTGCACTCATGTTTCGCACTTGTATAAGGAGTTGTGGAGGTTTTGGGCATCTGTCTCCTTATAAATGGATAAAGGAGGGATTTAGTAGATATCAGGCTCAAAATTTTTAGATTTTTTTTTTTTAATCTAAATAAATTCTTAAGAGATTAGTTGTTAGAGTATTTTTTTTATTCTGTTTTAAATACTTTTTTCTTAAAGTACTGATATGGAATTGTGATATTAAACAGCCCCCCACACTCCCCCTAAAAAAAAAATTATTCTTTGTACAATTATGTTTTCAGCATTCCTTGTTGTTACTTTGTTTCCAAATGTGTCCAAATGATATGAAAGTCTTTATTGGCCATCAAACATTAAATTAGCAAAAGGAACTTAAGTAACACATTTTGTTTGACTGTTCAAACATAGAATAAACAGTTCACAGCAATAACAATTCCATTAAATCACTGAGGGTGTTTTACCATTTAAAGAAAGCATTTTTGTTTTCTTATGATTCTTCACACCATTAAAGGAAAAGTACAGTATTTTTTAAACTTTTTCCCTATTTTCGTTTTATATCAGGAACAAAAATTGTATTGAGTTTTTGTATAACTAGTGAGTCAGAACCAGCAACCAAAAAACAGCTGTATATTGCAACCATATGGGTCAAACAATTGTATCCCTGTAAACCACTAGTTCTCGCCACTGACAGGCTCAGAACGTTTCCATATCTTACAACATGGCAAGGATCCCTACAGAAACACACCTGCATCTGTTTATCTCAGTAACTGTAAAGAAACCGAAGGAAATTACTGTTTCTACACTCATTATTTTTACATTTCTTGCCTTCCAGTCTCTGACACATGTCAGTGTAATCAGTTATTAAATAGGGGTGTTTTCTGATATTCATAAAAAGGAGTAGTAGCACAAAAATCATGAAGTCATCTAATTTCCAAACGAACAAAAGAACTTTTGGCATTACTTGGACATCGACTCATTCATAAATTCCCTGTGGCCTCTCCTTGGCTGGAATTGTTCTGCAGCCCCTCCCACTTTGTAAATTGTGCTTCCACCTTTTTTTAAGTGGTCCTATATATCTAATTGGAATTTTTGGAATTAATAAAACATTTCAGTGTCCTTTCAATAGTTCTACAAGCAAGCCATTTCACTCTGCTGCCAGTGAACGTACCATTTTGCTAGAAAGGAACTCACTTCACTTAGCCATAGCCATTGTCATAATATCTAAAATGCAAAGAACAAAATGATTGATAAAAGTGGGATGATGCATAAGGCGAGGTGGATTTGAATAGTCCACCAAGCCTGAGGTGAATTATTGTTTTAGTATACTACATGGGAACTTAAAAAACAAACTAAATCAAGTTTTTTTATTATTATTATTTTTTAAATGTAACTATGATACGTCACATTCTCTGAGCAGCACATAAGTACTGTGTAACAGCTAGTTTTTTAAGTAATTCTAATAAACAGATAGTTTTCAACATGGAAGCACAAGAATTGAAAACTAAACGAGATGGTTTATGGCTTATTTTTCTATATTTAAAGCATGACAATGATGAGAATTCCTGCTCCAGGTGACCACGACGGACTGTGAATATCAGTCGTCTGATTCAAGCATTATCCTGAGTGGATAATGTCTGTTAACTTGGAGACAGTGGACAATCAGACTCCCCTGTTCCTGTGAAGTGAATTACAAATTTTTTATATATAAATCTGACAATACAGCTTCCCAGCAAAAGTTTTATATATGTATGTCCTCTTTTTGTATTTGCTGCAATTCTAGCTGCACTCTCCAGAAATCTGTGAACATGTCGAAACATTTCCCCTGAAATGCCTTTCATAAATGGAACTAATGAAAGTTCAGCTAGTAGATTCTCATTATCTTTAATGCAGTACTTTTCTACATTGAAATACTGTGAAGGTTTCTGTTTTTCATTGGTAGGCCCTGTTCAGACTCCAAAACCTGTGTGTGTGTGTGTGTGTGTGTGTGTGTGTGTGTGTGTGTGTGTGTGTGTGTGTGTGTGTGTGTGTGTGTGTGTTAGTACTTGTCTGCTGTTTCCTAAAGTCTGAATCTCTTAAATCCAAAAGGCCTCCTAGAGCATGGTAAACCTGCCCGACTCCAGAGTTTCAGGATGTCTGTAATATGGTTTAGGTGGAGAAGCAGCAACGAGTCACAGGTTCAGCAAGCCAAAATCTTGTTGCAAATACCTACTAAACCACAGACATTGCCAGCAATGGAAGTTCTGGTTCAAAGCTAACAAAAAAAGCTGGCTGTCACAGCCAATATATCTGCTTAAACGTACCCATTTACCAGGCACATTAAATAAACACAATGTACTGCTATTGTTTGGATATAAAATGGAGACAGCCACCATGTCTTTCTGAAACCATTTGCTTACTCCTGTTTGTGTCAATGACCTCTGCAACAAGTGTGATATTAGAAGTCATTGACATCTTTTATTTTTTCATGAAAAAATATTCAAGTATATACAATATACAGTATGCCTTCTTCTGTTTCTTAACACTTGAGCTCAGATTTTCCACTTTGTATGGATTGAAGTTATCGCACATGTGCAAGATTGGTCCCCAGGTCTTGCTGTCTTGGTATTGATGTTGTTTTTGTAAACCGACACAGAACCAAAACAAGATGTAAAACAGGTGAATAAGAAATACTAAGCCCGTGAGCTTGGGTTCAGCCAGAATAAAGTGATAATTGAAGATAAAACACACAGACTAATCACTAGTGAATGGGCATCTTTAAGTGGTTGTGTCTTTTCTCTTATAGTTTTGAGCAGCAGGAATCAGTTAGTACTACAGAGGCTCGGTTGAGGATGGAAGGAATGGAGTTTAAAGAGGAGTGGCAAGACGAGGACTTCCCCAGGTAATTATGTTCTAAATGTAGGTTAAACACAAATTTTATATTCCAGCTGAAAATGTACAAGTGACACTTTTCTCACTAAATTTAAAGACCACTCCCTGAAGAAGGGGAGATGCCCCTTGATGAACACCTCTTCACCCACGCATCTGGAGAGGAAGATTCTGGTATGGGCCAGACATATACTGGCAGAATTTCTGCTTACTTTTTAAATAACCTTCTGAGATGTTTTGCTTGCCAAATGTTTGTTTTGGTGCAAAATTATCTACCACAGGCAGAAATGTAAAGATTTAAGCTACTCTTATGGATCAGTGCTGTAGCAGCTACATTACTCAAACATTATTTAATATTATTATGATTATGATTAATATTAGTGGATGTATTGGTAAACTTGGTACACATTAGCAACTGTCTTCTGATAGCATTACCTGATCAACAGAGGCACAAGTTTCTATGTTTTTTTTGTGGCTACCATATTTCCTATAGCTATAATAGAGCAGGGCACGACGGTGGTGTAGTGATTTCCTTTAAGGCAGGCATGCTAAAAGGTCCTGCGTTCGAGTCCCTGCCTCAGCCATTTCTTTGTGGAGTTTGCATGTTCTCCCGTCTTTCCGTGGGTTTTTTTCTGGGTACTCTGTTTTCCTCCCACATTCCAAAGACATGCACATTAGGCTAATTGGCTCTTCCAAATTGACCCTAGCTGTGTGTGTGTGTGTGTGTGTGTGTGTGTTGCACTGTGATGGTCTGGTGAGCTGTTCAGGGTGTACCATGCTTTCACCCAGTGTCCACTGAGATAGGAAGCAGTCTCCCCGTGATCCTAATAGCATCAAGTGGTTCAGCGAATGAATAAATGTTATAGAGCATGTAGATCCAAGTTGCCAGAAATCCATTAAATGATGGAAAAAGGAAGTAAGTCAGGTATTTTGTAATGTCACCTCATTAAGAATTTAAAACCCCTAGCAATGTGATCATTCCCATTTCCAGACCATAACATGTGTATCTAATGGTAATAATTTTTGCATCACTATAAACCAACATTTGATTAAAAGAGAGCAACACATCCTACTATTTTACTATTTACTGTTCTAAGGTTTACTATCTGTATTGCTCCTCATTACTATAATTATAACTGTTCTGTAGCTCCACAAGATGAATCGAGCAATAGCAAAAGCAGAAAGAAGAGGCTGCTGGCACCTGAAATCAGTCTGAACCTGGATCGCAGTGAGGGCTCTGTGCTTTCTGATGAGCTGGATGAAAGCACCGAGTTTGACCTGGATGGCATGGACACGCCGTCAGACAACAGCAATGAATTTGAATGGGAAGGTAAGATTGCTTCTGAGGTCTGCTGTATCTTAAGAGTCCTGACTCCAGATAAATGCAGCTCCTGACCCATGTGACTGAACTAAGCTAACTATAGGTATCACTCTAAGCTCTTAAGATGCGAAAACACAGGAAGCGCATTGTTTTGCCACTGAAAGTTTACCGCTAGGGCCATGCACATGGAAAGCAATCGCTCGTCACTCTAGTATTCCAAGCATTAATTGCCTAGGTAACGCGCTTGTATATTTCCCTACAGTGACCATTCATTCACTCATTCATTCATTTTCTAAGATGCTTTATCCTAACTAGGGTCGCTGGGAGTCTGGCGCCATCTCGGCCGACTCTGGGCAAGGGCGGGGTTCAACCAGGCCATCGCAAGGCAAACACACACAGCCGCTCACACTCACCCCTAGGGGTGATTTGGAACAGCCAATTAGCCTAATGTGCATGTTTTTGGACTGTGGGAGGAAACTGGAGTACCCAGAGGAAACCCACACAAGCACAGGGAGAACATGCAAACCCCACACAGGAAGGCCCGAGGCCGGGAATCGAATCCAGGCCTTCTTGGTGTGAGGCAGATGTGCTAGCCAGTGCGCCACTGTGCCGCCCAGTTACAGTTCACCCTCATTTAATTTGTTTTACTTCACAGATGATTACACAGTTTATAAATCACACCGGCAACTTTGGCGTGAGCTAAATAAAAAAAAAATCTGTTATTAAAAAAAAATCCTTCAGATTTGTCAGTTTTGTTCAGTGTTGCAAATGATTTATTTATTATGAGGGTGGACTGAAAGGTTCATAGGCTGACCAAGATGTAGAGGTCAGATTTGACCAAATGGATTTTTTTCAACATAGTCATAAAAAAATCTGTTCTCACTTTGTCATTGACTTTCATCGACTTTATATTGTCTCTCATTGCCACGTCACAACGAATCGCTTCCTGTGTATACCCCGTTAGACATTCTTGCAGTTCTCCTTAAAGCCTGCAATCTTTCCCATGTGGTATCATAAGAAAAGTGAATCCAGCAAGCCCTTACATATTACCTCATGGTTAAATAGTGTTCTTGTTCTGTGTTTCCACTCTGCTGCCCTCTTCTCACTGTCCTGGATGGATTGTTTCCTCCTAGTGGTTGGGAGTTGGCCTCTGGCCTGCCCTCTGTGGTAAGGTTACTTGGGAGAATATTCATGCCAAATCCATGTCGAGTTGATTTTGCACATTCCTTCCAATTGATTTTCATAATTTAGATTTTTACACATGCCTATTGAATGACTCAGCACTATCCATGATTCCGAGTCCATTTAGTGGTCTACTGAATGCATCACTGTTGCATGGTCCTAAATCAGTGTCTGTGAATCACCCAGTAAATTTCAGTAAATATCAAGATTGCAAGTTCATAGTAACATCTCTTTATAATCTGTCTGTGTTTGTGAAGAGAAATTTCTGTTTTGTTGTACATATTTTTCTGTTCCTTGAAACAGAGCTTTACATTAGGAATTATAGCATTAAACGTCTTGCTTTGACAAGTTTTTCATCAAGTTCCTCAAATTTGAGCAAACTGAGTTTTTATCACAAATGTTTTAGGCAAAAATTGAGGCTTAATGCAAGTATATACCAGGGTTTTCCCCACTCATTATATGTCATTTATAGATCTGATGTAATAAATGCTGTTTTCATCTGCTTGGCTTCCCGGTACAGTAATCCTCACTGTGGGAGAAATTAGAATTTTGTGTTAGGGTGTTTTGTTTGAAAATATTGTCATCATCTGGTTTATTAAAATATAATAACTTTAAGAGAAAACAGCCACAGATTAAAATAACTGCGCATATGTTTGTTATGACTCTTTTAACCTGCCTTTCAGATGATCTCCCAAAACCCAAAAACACTGACATGCTGCATAAAGGTGTGGAATCACTAACCGAATATTCCTTCTATGAGGAGCGTGAAGATGGCAGACGCTGGAGGGTCTTTCGTATTGGGGAGCAGGATCACCGGGTCGATATGAGGGCTATTGAGCCTTACAAAAGAGTCATCAGCCATGGAGGTCAGTAATAAACTCTGGCTCATAAATGACTCAATTATGCAATTTTCAATTCATTGATTAGTTTGAGATTCTGGTCAGTGTTGGTGTGATTGCATCATGGAATATGCAGATTTTCAGGCTGCAGTTTTCTGTTTCATGTTCCAAATTTTTATTTGGACCACATCCCAGTTGGTCTGCAGGATGCACACTTGGTAACCTTGGATCAGAGGCTTCCAACCCTGGTCCTGGAGACACACACACACACACACACACACACACACACACACACACACCCTTTCCACGCACATTTTGGCGTTTTTCCATGTTCTGTCACACCCGCTTCAAGCCATAAAGAGCTGTTAATTAGCTAATTAGATAAATCCGGTATGTTTGGAGCAAGGAAAATGTGAAAGGCAGGGGTCCTCCAGGACTTAGATTAACCCCCCCCCGAACCTCTGAATTTAATGACTCCTAAAGTATATTGAGCTCATTGTCATGTTTATGAAACCTTTTTAAAATGGCCTTTGCTTTGAAATGGTGCATTATCATGCAGGAAGTAGCTATTAGAAGGTTGGTAAATTGGGACTCCGAAGGAATACACAAGATTAATAACAGGACTCAGACTGTGTCATTTAAGCAGTGATTTATTTTTATTAATGGGCCGCAACTCTGCCAAGAAAATGTTCCTCACACCATAACACCATTTTCACCAACCTGGACTGTTGGCACAAGGCAGATGCTCCATGGATTCATGCTGTTGGCTCCAAATTTTGAGTCTACCATCTGTTTGCCAGAGGGCGATATTCCTAATATTAGGCTAGGGGTTTTTTTTTCCCTCTTCAACTCTCCAGTTTTGGTGAGCATGTTGCCGTCTTCAGTCTCAGCTTTCTGTTCTTGATTGACAGAAGTGGAATTTGGCAATATCATGTATTGTTGTTATCCATCCACTTCGAGGTTCAACATGTAGTGCTTTCTGAGTTACTGTAGTATTTTCATCAGTTCAAATCAATCCTGTCATTCTCCTTTAACCTTTAGCATCAAGGCAATTCTACATTTTGCAACAAGGTGAAGTGCGGCTCCTTGATATCACCATTCTGAGGATACTATAGGGTAGGCTTGAGTGGTGTCATGGTCTTACAGTATTATGGTATACTGAGATTAAGAAATCCCAGTGGTATGATTTTCAATGCTGTCAAAATATGGACAGACTTCTTTCTCTTCAACTGATATGGAGGTGCTGTATTGAGATGCTGCAGTGTACAGTACATGCCACCAGAGGTCAGTCTAGTGTCGTGAAATGGGGTGTTCTGTTATTGGATGGGGAAGTCAGTTTTATTTGTATAGTGCTTTTTACAATTGACATTGTCACAAAGCAGCTTAACATAGTAAAATTAAATTAGGGAGGAATCTAAAAAATATTCTCTTTACAAACCCCTACGCATCCCAAATGAGCAAGCCCGCGGCGCCAGTGGCAAGGAAAAACTCCGTCAGTTGACACGAGGAAGAAACCTTGAGAAGAACCAGGCTCAGGAGGGAACCCATCCTCATTTGGGTGAAGCCATAAAATAAAGTGGAAGTGCCCTGGTGTTGACTTCCATTCTGGTGCCTGGGGCGCCTTTTTATTTTTTTTAGCTAACAAAATAAATTATTATTGCCAAGCAATGCATTACTCATTTGAATAGAAAGGCTTCACAACAACGTTGACAAATTTTGGCATGTATAATTTGATTGTTTAAGTAAACCTATTCAGCGGTGTGCCATCTCGCATCTTAAAGTAAGCTTCAACAAAAGTATTACATACTTTAACATATTTGAGTGTTAACACTGTTTAACAAATTGTTTGTGGAATTTTTCATTGTTTTTTCAATGAAACATAATCCTGAAAGAAGTTGTCAGTGATTACCTATTGAAATTTGTGTAGTGTTTTGGCTCTTTTGCTCTCATTACTTTAAGAGTCTACTTAAGAGAGAACACAAACACCAGGAACCGTGGGCTGCCACACACATTGGGGCGCCCGGAGAGCAGTTGGGGGTTAGGTGCTTTGGTCAAGGGTACATGAGCCATGAAGTTGGAGGAAGGGAAGGTGCAGCTCATTCCCCCACCACCACACATTTTTCCTGCTGGTCCGGGAATCGAGCTAGCGACCTTTCGGTCCCAAAGCCCTTTTTCTAACCATGAGGCCACAGATGCCCTCCGGTTTCCAGGTGTGTGTGAGCTGCATTGCCCTTTGTAGTAGCTAGCTGATATGAATAAAAAAAATAAGTTGCTGAAGAGTTTTTTGGGAGGGGAATCGGAGATAAACGGACCAATGACCATTTCAGTAATGCAGTTAGAAAATATTGCATCAGCAGTCATATTATGTTCCCCATATTGATGTGAACATTATGAGAAGCTGCTGACCTGTAACTGCATGATTGTTATTATTGCCCTGCTGCCACATGATTGGCTGTTTAGATATTTATGTGTATGAGTGGCTGTACAGGTGTTTCTAATTCAGTGCTAGATCAGATAAAACTCTGTCATGAACAAAGTGCTTGTATTGAATTTCTGGGTGAACTTGTATTAGTAAGCTTATGGTCCAATAATGTCCTGTTAATTATTTATTCTGTGATAAAGATTGTTTGCAATGTTTATTTCTCCTGCTTTTATAGGTTACTATGGCGATGGTCTGAATGCTATTATCGTCTTTGCGGTTTGCTTCATGCCTGAGAGCAATCAGCCAAGCTACAGATACATCATGGACAATCTTTTTAAGTGGGTTGACTTTATTTTTAAAAAAATTTTTTTATCATCATTCATTCGTTTTCTGAACCGCTTAATCCTAATTAGGGTCGCGGGGAGTCTGGCGCCCATCTCAGCCGACTCTGGGCGAGGGCAGAGTATGCTAGTTTGCATGTGTTCTTTGCTTTATCAGTATATTGGAAGCCTTCTGGTAGCAAACGTGTGAACTCTAAATATGTGAAATGTCAGGAAATTATCTTGAAGTTACAAATAGTTATCCTTTTGGAATCAGGTATGTAATAGGCACCCTGGAGCTGCTGGTGGCTGAGAACTACATGATTGTGTACCTGAATGGTGCAACCTCACGCCGCAAGATGCCTAGTGTGGGCTGGCTAAGAAAGTGCTATCAGCAGATAGACCGACGGTGAGCTCTGCTTATCCACACCATTTCAACAATATTTTAAATCGTGTACCTCTTCTGCTGTGTATCTTCAATGTTTTGTTAAGATTTGCAGTGTCATTGCTTGTAGATTAAGGAAGAATCTGAAGTCGTTGATTATTGTCCATCCCTCTTGGTTCATTCGCACACTCCTGACCATCACAAAACCTTTTATAAGGTCAGTTCTAATTCTGTGCATGCCAGTGTATTAGATTACATCATCCAAAACAAGATGTACTGATTGAGTATTTTCATGCTGTCTGTTACTTTTTCAGCTCCAAATTTAGCCAAAAAATAAAGTATGTGTACAGTCTGGCAGACCTCGCCGAGCTTGTGCCCATGGAATATGTTTCAATACCAGAATGCATCAAGGAGTAAGTGAATTTCATAAGAGCACTTTATTGGAATTATTGTAATTGTACTTGAAGGGACATTGAAATGCATTTGAATATAACTTAGATGCCTGGACAATCCTTGTATATATGCACACACATCCCAACACCTTCCTTCAAATCAAAAAGTACGTCTATATAGTATTTGCTTTAAACAGCATTGACATATTTCTCTCTTATGGCAACATCTTGCTGAGTTTCTACGAGTTTGGTGCTTGTTCTAAATAGCCAAATCTCCAGCGGTTAATTCCAAACCAGTTCTTCACATTTCAAATACCAAAGGACTGGAAAACACATTCAGCATTGGCATCATCTCTTTTTTAAGACCTGTGTATATCAAGGACCTGGGGTGTGATTAACAAAACCAATCAAAGCTCTGTGACCGTTTTATTTATACATATTGTATTATTCTGTATTATGCAATAGTTTGCTGTTGTGCTTGGCAGTAGTGTTGATGTCACAGAACAGAAGTATTCTGGGTTATGTCTGAAAGCACATACTATCATATTAAATAGCAAGCAAAGTTATTTTTACACTACATGCTAATTTGACTAAATTGTTTATTATGGCAGTATGTTGTTGCAGATATTGCCCGGTGTTTCTCTCAGGTGCGTAATATACTTATGATTAACTGCAGCAGGAAAATGGCTTAGTATATGGGATTTCTAAGTGGATTGAAATCTGCTGACTAGATTCAAACACTTCATGTTGTCAGAGTTAAGCCGCATTGACACAGGAAGCGATAGGCAACACGCTTACTGCTGAGATTCACACGACATTGCCTGGCAAGAGAGGCAAATCATTTCCTTCTCAGCTCATGTTAATCACATACTTCCCACTTCGAAATCTTTTCGCGTGAAACTGTGAGCAGCATCGCGCTTCCCTACAGGAGGTCCATAAGAACTTTTATCATTCTCTTATATTGTATGAGTGTATTTTAACTTAAATCATAATATGTAGATTATTATTATCACTCAGTGATTATAGAACGGAGACTCTTGTTCATGTAGTAGGAACAGTTCACTCTCCTCGCCATCTCCACTCTCTAGTTGAGAAACCCGCTCCTGCTGGGTTCACTCAATGATACAAGCCCAGTTTCATCACGGGGAGATTCGTAGACTTTCAGTAGTAGTTTATTCTGAACTGTACATCATTTTTAACTACTGATTTATATGGTTTTTTTAAACCTGTCCTGTCCAGCATCGTAGCAAGCAGAATGGCAGTCTGGTTGCAGTGTTGCGCCGAACAAATTTGCTTTTCCAAGGGGAGGTTTATGGGTATAAGACTCCTCTTGACAATATGATTCATTTAATTATTTACTGTTGATTTGTGTTATGGAATCTATGGAATCTTGCTGGACTTGACTGGAGGTGACAGAAAAAGAGAGACAGCAAACAGAGGCAAAAGGGAAAGTAAAAAGGAGAAGTAGGAGACAAAAACACTAGATATAAAGCAACAACCCTTCAAACCAAACTATCACAAGACATTAAACTGCTACATTTGTACATAAATACACCATTAAATTTCCTGCGGCTTTTACAGAAAAATAGAGTTGACATTAATCAAGAGTTTGTTAAATACTAACCAAAACAAAGAGACAAATCACAAACGTGTATATATATAACAAATAAAAAAAAATAAATAAAAAAAAAAAAAAAGGAAAGACAACGTGGAAACGTGGATCGGCAACAAGTGACGAGCAAGACCGTGTAACTGCGACCACACCTTCACAGCGGCCAGAGGCAGACCAGGGTAGCCCAGGGACCCGGGCCATGAGCAGCAACCTAGGAGCACGAACCCGAGCCACCTCGCACCGAAGACAACCCCGGGCCTGGCAGAGGAAAGCCCCAGCCAGAGCCCCCTGCGGCCGCGGGGTAGAGGCCCCGGCGAGCCAGGACCGGCAGCAGCCAACCCCGCCAGGTCCCGGCCACCCAGGGCAGCTAAAGTAGAGGATCTAGGGCCCCAAGGCCCCGGAGGCAATCCCCCTTCCCCAAGGCAGAGGTCATGGCTGATATTATATGTTTTTATTAAGAGTTGGCCATTAACATAATTCAGTAGGAAAAGACATTAGCAAAACCATGTGCTCAAGTTACTATCCAACCCACATAATGTACATTTCATGTAGCCTAAAATAAACTTGTATAAATATAAACTCACAGGAAATGCCCAGCATTACAAAAACATGGATCCAGGGATCAGGTATCAGGTTATTATCCTTATAAAATCTCTATGTACAGTCATAAAGTACAAAATATTTAGTCAGGGTTATAATAACCTGCTCTTTGATGTTGATTTGAACGGGACATTTGAACTTTTTTTTTTTTTTTTATGCTTTCCACATGGAAACATTATGACAAACTCTGTGTCTGGAAGCCCCTTTCATTCAGCAGTATCTTTAATCTCTGAATGGTAATCGCTCGACTCTTGTTGTTTGCATTGTGAGAGCTGAGGTTAACCTTGTGTAACATGGACAATGTGTAAAGGCTGCAGCACAAGTAGCAACAGTGCAGACTCCCACTAATGGCATCCCTGTAAGTGATGCACAAGAAGAGCATATGTTCCTCATATGTTCCTCATTCTTGTTCAGCATGTAGACTACCCTTAGTTCTAGATTGTTGATGTGATCATCTGCCATATTTTTACCTCTGTCTCTGTGGTGCCACATACCACAGAGACAGATCTCTTGATCCCAAGAAGGAATTTTCATGAGATAAGCATTAAGTCTCTAACAAGAAGAGTTTATGCCTTCCTGAAATGTTTGGTATTTAGCTACATGCTACATGATAACCAACTTTTGGAAAGGAACAGGGGAAACGATTTCTCAGACCAATGGAAGACCCTCAATCCTAGTGTACTCAAATGCTTGTAACACACACACACAAAACACTACTTGATTCATTCTGCAGGTGTGATGATGTCTGACACTTGTAAGAAGGACAGGATGGCTAGCATCCTTAGTGACAATCGTTTTACTGAGATCTTGAGGCCCAGCACTGAACTGTATGCACATACTCTGAAGCCTGGTGGAGGGACAAAAGATCCAGTTGTCCTAATACGGAAGTTACCTAATGTCATCGTCCACTGGAGGTAACAGGGCGGTCTGTGAATATCTTGAGAAAACTTGTGGCTAATGCTGTCAAAACTGGCCAGAAATGGCTTTCTTTAAAAAAAAAATAAAAAAAATCTCTCTTGCAGACATGCAGGCTCAAACAATTTCAATGTGTTAGACATTATGTCCACAAGAGGACAAAACAACATAAACATCTAAAAGATTTTCAAAGAGTTCACTAGCCAATCAGGCAGCATTTTCCTCATGAATATTCATGAGTTTTCCCTGGTCACAGAGCAAGAACTTGCATCGCTCTTTTTCCACAACAATTTTTTTTTAACAAATCGTGTATATAATTAAATTTAGAAAATTTGTTGATGGCATTACTTGTGCTAGTAGAAATAAAGGATACCTTGGAATTGGAATGCCTGTCCTTGTAAAGGTGCTACTAACTAACTTGAGACCATGTTTTAAGAGGGTAAAATATAATGCAATGTGTACAATGGGCTTGTCCTCGGATTCCGAGGGAAGGTGTAGTGGCTGGGCAACAGAATGTTAGCAGTGTTGACAGCAATGTGTTTTTTTTTTTTTTTTATACCAACATTGCTAATGACTAGCTATGAGTAGCACCTCATCACACTAGCCACACTTAGCAGAAGGGCCTGTAAAATTTCCAAGCAGAGATGCTGAGCATGGACTCGACCCCAATAAAAGAATGAGGACGTACAGGGAGAGCATCAGTACAGTAAGTGATACCTGCTCAACCATGTTAGCCATGTTTGGCAGTAATCCTGCTAATCCAGGTGATATTTTCTGCCCTGGTGGTTAGATAGGATAATTTAGCATTTTAGAATTTGTAAATAAGCAAGAGACGGCACGGTGACACGTCCGCCTCACAGCAAGAATCTCCTGGGTTCAATTCCTGGGTTTGGACATTTCTGTGTGGAGTTTGCATGTTCTCCCCGTGTTTGTGTGGATTTCCTCCAGGTACTCCCACAGTCCAAAGATCTGCACGTTTGGCTAATTGACTGTTCCAAATCGACCCTAGGTGTGAGTGTAAACGGTTGTGGGTGTGTTGCCCTGCAATATACTGGCGAGCTGTTCAGGGTGTACCCCACCTTTGCCCAATGACAGCTGAGATGGGCTCCAGCCTCCCAATGACCCTAGTAGGAGTAAGCATTTTAACAAAAAAGTGAATGATGAGTATATGATCAAGGCTAAAGGGCACAAACCACAGCTAAGCCTATCAATCCCTTATGTGAATCACAGTGTCAGAAATCACCTCACAGTGTTAATAATAAAAACTTTCAGGATCCAGAATTTGTTTTGGACCATCTTCAAAATCTACTGGACCCTTCTTTGTCCAAAGCCCAACCCCTGGTAAAAATGAGCAAATACCCTTTTACTTAACTTTGCTAACTCACAAAGAAACAAAGGGTATAACTTAACCTACATGACATAAATGTGAAAAAAATTAAATGTAATCAAAATAATATGTAATAAAGAAGAAGAAAGGCCATGTGCTTAAAAGAGAACAGTAGTTGCCAACATCGGTGATTGTGATGCAAATGAATGATGAAGAGGTCATGTTTATTGATCAGTACATTGGTTATCCCAGGGGAATAATTAGTGGATATAATAATGCAGGAAGTATTCTTGTACCATAGGACTAAGTAGTTGTTGATTAGTATAGCTATAAGTCATGTACTAAAATCTGTAGAGTAAAAGCCTATTTATATAAATATATATATATCTTAGTGTATTTACATTAGCTGTCTTTTATGCACTTTATAGTTGCTGCTGAACAGAGAGCTGCTAAACTGAGTTTTATTATTCATGCAACGTTGACAATGAAGACCTCTTATCTTACTGTTACACAAGGCATGAACACAGTGGGCAGAATTCTTCTATTCTCTGTTGTGGTAAAACCAACATTGTGTTTATGGCTTTAGTTTATGTAGGGAAATGTAAAGAAATGTTTTAAAGGCATTTTACTCATTGAATATCTTCCACCTGTATTTGATTCTTTCATTGTTTGTACAACTCTGTGATAACTTAACAAAAATTCTGTCTTTCAAGCACGTTTCTTTTTGACAGAAGAGTGTGTGATTGTCTGCTGTTGGCTGTTTTTAAACTTTCAAAAGCTCTCTTGTTTTTTAACCCTTCTCCCTGCCCTTTCCTCAAAGGTATGATGAAGAAAAAAATAGGAAAACGCATAAAAGGTATCTGTATAAGTCACTCCAGGGCTTTTGTCAGGCCTTCATAGCAATTATCTGCATTGCACAAACTAACCCTTAGTGTTTTGAGAAGCATTTTAAAAAAATAACCATGTATGTGATATTTATTGCTGAATGCGAAACTGCTGACTGTCGTGCCCAGGCATTGCATGTTTGTTTATTACAGATGCTTCACAGAGTATACGGAATGCTGCTTGCAATACAAATACGACTTTTATTTTTGTATAAACTGAGCCACTAATAGATTCTCACTTAAATTCACTGAATCATGAAAGCCAGTGTCACAGAATTCCTTAAAGAGGCCTCTAATCTTTACAGTGCATAATGATGTCAATTCACAGTAGTTTAACTATATATATATATAAAACTTAACCCATCTTTTCTCTGAAAAAAAGATTCAGATTTGGATGCTGACCTCATTTCCCCACTGTATAGACTGAATGGTATGTATAGCTGTATATACTCCCCGGGCCAAAAAAAGTCGCACACTCAAATATTTTCATGACGTAAATTTAGCCTTGATCACAGCATGTAATCTCCATGTCATTGTTGCTCCAGTTAGTCAGGTCGAGGCTCAACAACATTAATGTGACAATAAAATGTCCACTGATGATCTGAATGTACTGAATGATCAGGTTTTCACATCAATGGACTTTTTCTTCCCTGATGGTACGGATATTAAATGGGGACTCAGATAATGAAAGAGTGGTTCAAGGAGCACGAGGAATCATTTTCACATGTATTGGCCCCCCAGAGTCCTTTAACCCTATTGAAAGGTTTCGGGATGTGCTGGAGAAGACTTTATGGAGTCATCAGTTCAAGGTGTCGGTGAAAAATGAACCAGACACTGGATGGAAATAAATGTAAAATTGCTTAAGTTTGTTGAAACAATGGCATGATGATTATGTGCTGTAAGCAAAGCTAAAGGCGGAACAACAACATATTCTGTGGGCGACGACTTTTTTTTTTTTTTTTTTTTTTTTTTTTTTGGCCAGACAGTGTAAATTCTGTCAGAAAGGGGAAGAATTTGTCGGACTTTACTCACAAATGGTGCCTGTTGGTTTTCTGTCACATGAGGTATGTTTCTGTGTTGCACGCTTCACAGCTGGTTTGCATGCCTCACGCCCAGCTCTGCCCAACCCTGTGCAGCCATTTATACACTTTATAGTTTGTGACAATCTTCCACAAGTTGAATTTGTACTGCAGAAGGTTGCCCTCTTGCATAACCTGATTACTCCTTTAGCTGATTCATGCACAGTAGGGTTAACCATATGCCATTCAAAGTGCACTGAAATTGTCAGTTGTTCTGAGCCCATGATTAATCAGAATATTCTGTCTGAGCAGGTCCAGTTATTGAGATGAATAGGCCCTTTTCACGTGCTTATAGTTGTAGATATATCAGTCAACAGACTGATTCTTTATACATTGCTTTGTACACATTATACAGTACATTAGATTTACCATATACATAAACTCACTCTTAAAGCAGTCTTTAAATAAGGAAAAATGAGTGGTGTACTTCAGTTCAAAACTATGCATGTGAAAAGGGTCCATGTAACTAATCTGTGTAATTATCTGAGAATACACCAATTTCATTTTCTCTGCTTGTTTTGAACCAAGGCATTTTAATATGAATTAAAAAACCCAGTTAATCAAAAAACTAACCTTCTCTATGTTTTATGTCTGTATTATTGCATTTAGTAAATACAAATCTTATAAAGTTATAATGCAATAAAATTGACTTGTACAGTTGTTAATGTCTGACATTTTAAACATGAACCTCATTCATGCAGTATTAGATTACTTTTTATGATTATTTATTATTATTATTATTATATTTATTATTATTATTATTATTATTATATTTATTATTGCAAAAACCCTGGAAGATGAAATAGCACTTGATTGGTTGGTAAATCTTCCCTACTCACAATGTAACTTCACCCTTTTCTCAAGGATTGACCAAGAAATGCATGGCAAAGGGGAGATGGGAGGCACTGAGTGACGTTGAAGAGGAAGTGAGCCGTGGATGAAAATAAAGTGCGGTCAATTTTTTGTGTATGTGTGTCTCTCAATGGAAAAGTTTGTTCCTTTCAAGACTCTATTGCCTGTTACATGGTGGAATTTTTATTCTTTATTGTATTAGTGTGCCAAACACGAGTTGAAATCTCAATGCTGTGCTTTAAGTATTTTTTTATAATCTTAAACATGTATAAATGAAAAAATTGGAGTCAGTGGTCATACTTGTCAATAATTCCTGTTGGTTCTCCCTTATGTTCAAGGCACGTGTTTTTTGTTTGTTTGTTTGTTTTTTTTTTTGTTTGTTTGTTGTTTTTTTTTTGTTTTTGTTTTTTGTTTGTTTGTCTGGTTTTTTGTTTTGGTTTTTTGGGGTTTTTTTTGGGGGTTCTTTTTGGTGATGCATGTTCTACATTACATTTAAAATATATTTATATGCAAATGGTGATAAAGGAGAAAAGATTAATATATCTGTGTGTGTGTGTATATATATATATATATATATATATATATGTGTGTGTGTGTGTGTGTGTGTGT
>JAQMYF010000007.1:13896660-13915038 GCA_030014195.1 Neosilurus mollespiculum
CTAATACTGACTGGTAACTTCACTTCTGATTAATCAGTTTTTATCAACTTTAGCTTAAATTAATCCTAAAAGTATACAGATTGCTTTCTGAAAGCAACAGGAAATCTTTAGTATATTTTAATTTCTTTACAGCTAATTCAAGATGAACATATCAACACTAGGCAGGACAAAAGTCTTGTCGCAATCATGTAACATCAACATCTGGATTAAAGTAATTAGTAAAAATAATTAAAAGTGCTTGAGTACAAAGATTTACATAAAATACAGATACTAATGCACCTTTTAAGCAATTTCTGACCAAAGCTAAATGGCTTCGTGGCCATCAAGAATCTTGAATAAAATCTTTTTTGAAAAAACTCTAAACACTTTCAAGATAGGTATAAATAGTTTATTCATCCCTCACAGGGGTAAATTCAAAATGTCCGGTAGCTCAAATATTCACCATCAAATATACACAGGTCCACAGTAACATCAGTATACACAAAAACAAATCCACAATGAATAAATAAATAGGTTAGTGAAAAATAGATAAACAGGTGAGTTAAAAAAAGCACCATATATTTACTGAAAATGTTTATTCATTCATTTTCTGAACTGCTTAATCCTAACTAGGGTCATGGGGAGGCAGTTCATATAGTTCAGCAGTTACTGTTAAAAAGCCAAATAGCTGTAGGGACAAAGGATCTCCTGAAGCTTTCGGCCCTGCAGTTCAGTGAGATGAACCTCTGCCTGCTGCTGCTTCTCTGACCTGTTAGGATGTCATTGAGGGGGTGTTTATTGTTCTTAATTATTGCATGCAGCTTCCTCCTTATCCATTGCTCCTTATCTCCTAAAAGCAAAAGAAAAGAATTTGCAAGCAGTAGTATAAAATTTCAGACACCCTTGGTACACCTAGGTAAGCTAGGTCATGCAAGAAGACTACCCACAAAACAACTTGAATCTGTGGCTTACCTCCAGATGATGGCCTCAGAAGCTCCATTAGGACTCATAGCTAACAATGTCTGTTCAGCATGAACTGTACATCATATTATTTCCTGCAATGGTCACCATACAGATCCTGTACAAGAGACAGCTAGAACACCATGACATGCATACCAAGGTCCTAACACATGGAAACTGTTATTAGCAGAAACAATAAATTATTAATGCAATATCATATCGTTATGCCAGCAATATTGTTACTCACTATTTACTGACCAGTTCACCAAAGAGTCATGTATGAAAGTGAAACATCATGGTTAAAAGGTCACCTCCAGTACATAGGTATCACAAAGCTATGTAAGATGGGTGGTAAAATTACCAGACACAAAAATCGACAGATTATTGCTTCCCATTATGTTTCAAATCTACAGGTGGCTCAGATTTCTCACCATAGGGTTGATAGCTGTTTTCTGACAATTTGATGTTTGAACTGCTCTCTAAAATAGCTTACTTATGTACTTTATATATTACTTATTGTAATATATTAATTTCTTGTATTAGTGTATATATCGAGTAATATATATATTTTTGCCAAAAGTGTTTACAGAATAGAGAGAGGATTTGAGTGAATAAAAGAAGGGTTGAGAATTCTGGCTTTACTGGCAGGGGGATACTGGGAGCATCTGGTTGCTTCCTTTCTCAAAATATGGACTTGATGTTACTAGTTAGCAGCTTAAATAAATAAATAAATAAATAAATAAATAAAAATAATCTTCATAATCTTTCCAAGCAAAACTGTGCTGAAATGATGTGGCCCGCAGTGAAAATGAGTTTGACACCCTGCTATAACTGCTCTAGACATTAAATAGTCTCGTTTTCTCAATCCTGTCAAATATGATTATATATTCAGTTTTCATGTGTCTCCTGTTTCAGAACCCAGGAGTATACAGTCTTTAAAACTATTGAAATGTCACAAAAATACTTAAAACACTTTAAAGACATAAAAGGTATTTTTTTAATTACATGTTATATCTCTACAAATGTGAAATCACAAATTAATCATTACAATATAACTTGATTCAGTAAGCAAAAGGGAGAATACAGCTATATTTACAATAAGGAACATGTTAACTTTTCCAAGGAAGCCAGTACTTGTTAGAGGAAGTTTATTTAATTAAACTGAACTAACAAAGAATGTTTTTCTATTTGTTCATTTAATATTAGTTCAAAAGAATATTTATTACTGCTACCAGATTTTACTGAATATTTCTTATTTACAGAATCAAGTTTATTACATTTTACAAAGTTTTATAAACTAAACATTCATTTACTGAAATACAGGCAAAAAGAAAATAGGTGCATTATAGGTGTGTTTACTCATAAAATATTTTACAATGAAAGGGCATGTACACTGCACACCGACCATCATTTCATTGAAAAAATTTTAAGGAAATCATTTTAGCATAAAACTCGTAACTACATGGATACAAATTTTGAAGAGTGCCCTTTTCTCCTTTTATGCTCGATTGAGGAGTGTGTTCTCATTGGCTTCATCCACGTCCTCTTCCTCAGGATCAGGTTTGTGCATAAATCCATAACGGCGATAGACGGATCCGTCTTGACTTGTGTACACAACGTCTGCATCATCTCCACTGTCCTCAGGCTCAGGTACTCCATGGGGCATAGGGCGTGGATGGGGCCTGCCTTCTGCTATCCCACTCAGCCTCTCATAACTCTGCATCCAACATAGCCTCTTCCTGGAACGAGCCTTTGCCAATACAAATATGCCCAGTGCAAGAACTACGGCTAAGATCAGGGCGATGGGCAGGGCTGCAGCTGTGTTATGGTATACCTGAGACCTCAAATTTACCTCATCGTCCTCAGCCTGGTTATGTGCTGACTCAGGAGCCTCCAAACACAAAGCTGAGAAAAGAGCATATTAACAATGTAAATGCCCACCAGTATTTAAATATAAGTATAAAATAAACTGTGAGCAGGACGTACATGTGGACATTCAAAGGTTTGCTGAATCTTTTTCTGTAATAATCGACTTTCAGCGATTTCTTTGAACTGTTTTATTTGTTTGTTTGTTTGTTTGTTTGTTTAATTATTTTATTTTTATTTATTTTTTTTTGGGGGGAGGGGTTAAAATGAATATACAACATGTACAATATATATATTTTTTTAAATTCTGCCATCACCAAGCTTCTGGTAGAATTCTGGTTGGATATTTCACCATTATTCTTAGCAGAATTAATCATTAATTCATTTGCCAAACTGTTTCTTACTACAAAGGTTATGGGGAGACTGGATAGGCTGGGTACACCCTGAATAGCTTGCCAGTCCATAGCAGGGCCAACGCACACAACCATTTTCACTCACACTTATACCTAGGGGCAATCTGGAACAGCCAATTAGCCTGATGTGCATGTTTTGGACTGTGGGAGAAAACTAGAGTTACCAGAGGAAACCCATACAAGCATGGAGAGAACATGCAAACGTCACACAGAAACACCCTTGCCAAACCTGGGACTTGAACCCAGGACCTTGTTATGAGACGGCTAAGCTAACGACTATGCCACCATGAGGCCAGCGTGCCAAATTCTATGCCACCATGCAGCCCCATTATAGAATAAGTCGAGTTCAATTAAAGTTGCATGTTTCCTGGCAGGAACCTTTTTACAGATCTGCAATGAACTCCTTGGACTTTGCTTTTGTACTGTGTGATGGTAAACCAGTGAGTGTTGGTAAAAAAAATCTTATTTATGCTGGCAAAAGGAAGCTACCAGAAAGACCACAACTACTCAAAAAAGCTGACAATGTAATATGTTGCTACAGGAACTGGTATTGTACTTCAATAGAAATGACACAAATTTAGGATTTTTTTTTAACTTTATTTGTACATGAATAATAATTATAAAAGGAGGCCCACTGCTAGCTTAAAAGGAAATATGTTGTTTTGCCAAGTGGTGGCATTTAGTACAGCTCCCAGAAGCATGGAACTAAAAAGTGCACAGGTTAAAGGTGTTTAAATGACATTTACATACACAACACCCAGATTTTGGGGTTGATCCATAGACTTAAGTCAAGGGGAGAATACGTATAGAGTGAAAACCACATACTGTGGCTGCATGCATTTTCTGACTTACACATACAGTAGAATTGTGTGGGGAAAACACACATAAATTAGTTTTATTCAAAAAAAGTTGAAATACACTCTAAACAACATGTTCTGAAAAGCTTAGTGCTAAAAGTACTTAATTTACATTTTCAGAAATGTGGTTTAACTAAATTCTGGTTTAACTAAGACCTGTGTGTCAATATTGTTCAAGGAAAAAGTTCATCTTTTCAATATTTGATGTTGTATGCATAAGAGACCAATCACTGTTGGACTTCAGGTCATGTGACTAACAAGTAAAATGGCTGATGATAATGTTGATGGTGGGCATTCTGAGGCTATACAAATACTGTAGTATGTTTACAGATTTACCTTTTTTAAAAATACATTAACATATAATTTGATTAATATAGAACCATATAAATCTGTCTGTCAATAAAACTGGCAAAATATCATGACATCCATGTTCTACTCGGACATATAAATCTCCCACCTCCTAGAAGTTGCATTTATTCCAGTAAACAAACAAACAAACAAACAAATAAATAAATAGATAGATAGACAAATAAATGATTTTTAAATAAATAGATAGATAGATAGATAGATAGATAGATAGATAGATAGATAGATAGATAAATAATCGAAATCAATTAAAAGACAGCAAAAATGTTACTGGCTGATCTTATGGATTAGTCACAATTTTCCACTTTTAGCACTTGCATCTTCACTCATCCATTTCATTAATAATCCTGACAAACTCATGCTTTGTTATGAACAAACATACACAGCGTACCTGAAGCGGTGTGACAGAGGCAGCAGTTTGTGGCTGGCGCATCTCTCTCACAGCAAGGCACACAGCTCTGGGTTACAGCATGCAGTCCAAAACCTGTGTGGCACGTCACGCAGCTCTCAGGCCCTGGTCCAAAGCAATGCTTGCAGGATTCATCACAAGCCTCACAAAGTTCCTGACGGACACAATTCACAGACAAACACTGCTTTACTGAGTAGGAATATTATACACTACCTATGCAGTCTTCCTGTTTGTCTCCCTTTTACCTCATTCTACTTCCTACTCTTCTCTAACACCTTTATACTCAAATCCCAGCCTGTGTGTACAAAAAACGTATCATGATTAATACACACTTTGATTTCAGTCTTCTAACTGTCGTCCTTGAGGTTGCACAAAAATACCTAAATGCAACCTGAATGAAATACCTAAATGCAATAAAATGCCTAATCATCCAGTACCATCTCTTAGCATGTGTTACAGAGATGTGGTATTGTAGATCCCTACAGCACATTTAAAACAGTCTATAAAAGTGACATAAAGGAGCAAAATGCCATCATTGACCTGATCCCTGACATCACAGTGTAGCTGTGCTCTTTTTGTGCAGAATAAAGAACCACTTTAGGTTGCTCAATGAAACACAAGACAGGTGTTTATCTGCGGGAAATTCTCACTGTGTGTACAGTACAAACACACTACATCACACTACATTTCTAAGAACAGCAGTCTGATATAAAAAAAATACATAAAACAGTCACAGGGAATAAGAAGAACAAGGAAATGCTGGGTGTTGGCTTTTAGTAATTGCACAAGTGTTTACAGGCAAGTGTTTACGGCAATTGCACCTGATTAAACACCATTACAATCAGTCCAAAGTTCATATTACGAAATTATATGCTGTCTGATACCACTTAAGTCCAAGAAGCAACAAGCATTAAAACACAGACTCACACACTTGCGCTCACACACATACGCACGCACACTTGCAGTACGCACATTTTGAGAGTAGTAGTGGCCTTCTTCACAGCGAGGATAACACACCCCTTCTTGTAAAACACTGCCCCAGTCGCACGTCAGACAGCTCTGAGGTGTGTTATCTGCACACACACACACACACACACACACACACACACAGTGAATAAGTGCACAATGATAGCTCCCAGTATGAGCATGAGAGTTCACTATGATTTATTAAAGACTTTTATAAATAATTCATTAGACAATTAGAAAAAACAAAATTCAAATACTCAACACGTAACAGCAAAATTTATTAATAAGTTATTTCTGTCAATTTTCTGTGACTGACATGTGATTCATTCTGTGATTGATATGGTGTTATTACCTCCGCCAAGGAGGTTATGTTTTCACCAGCGTTAATTTGTTTGTTTGTTTGTTTGTCTGTCTATTAACAACATTACTCAAAAACCTATGCACAGATTTTGATGAAATTTTCAGGATGAGTCAGAAATAATACAAGAAACAGTTGATTACATTTTGGCAATAATCCAGATTATTATCTGAATGCAGGGGATTTTGAAAGATTTTTTAGCGTGGATGACGTTATCATCCGAGTACTGCATTGTAATCGTAAATTTGAATATTTCTTGATTTTATTATTGTATTATGGAATCCCATATTATTATAATACACATTAATTCATTCATTCATTCATTTTCTGAAACGCTTAATCCTAATTAGGGTCATGGGGAGGCTAGCGCCCATCGCAGCCGACTCTGGACGAGGGCAGAGTACACCCTGGACAGCTCGCCAGGCCATCACAGGGCAGAAACATGCTGACGGCTATGACAAAAATCAGCAATGGTTCTTTTACACGCCTCTTACCACAGACAGTAAGAGACATGGCCTGCATCTGATAACACAGTTAGCTGCAGTGAGGGATAATACACATTTTAAATGAAAATAAATAAGTAAATAAAGACATAATAAGCAAATAATTTATCAAATACAGTCAGTGCCACATTTATTATGTCATTTTACCTTATATATACAACCTTTAACCATGTTTTCTTCAGATGCAACTACCCTATAAATGCACAATGTGCGAAAAAAAAAAAACCCACTCAGCAGCCACTTTATTAGGAACACCTGTGCACTTGCTCAACCATAATTTCATCCAACAGCAAATCATGCCTTTATCCAGCAGCTTATCGAATTTGCCAATGGCATTGTTTTACTGTTTGAGAAACTGCTCATCTCTTGGGATGCTAACTAAGAGTGGAAGCTCTGAACCTGCATGTGCATGTAAATCATTTTGCTACTGCAACATGATTGTCTGAGTGTAAATACTGATTCATTTTGCAAGGTGGATATTGCTGATTATTCTATCCACATCTACTGGATTTGAGCAAAAGTGATTTTATCGGCGTGCTGTGAGGAAAAGGCTAGAAGACAGCCAGCTCTAATTTAATGGTAAGAACGTATTTTTTATTTTATTTTCAAGAATTTGAATTCAAAAATAAAAATGCTTTATTGCTTTATACAATCCAGTGAGTGGGGAAAGAATTGAAAACAATGAAACAATTATTCCACTCACTCTAATCAGATATGAATTATAGCCAGCTCAGCCAAAATCAAGCTTCTGGAATAATTGTTAAATGGTCCCCAGAACTGAACTTTGCAGGGACTATTCAGCAATATCCACTAAGCTTGAGGCAAATAACTGTTTTAATATATACTGCATGGTAGCATAAGAAAAAGAACTAACATTAGATTTTATGGTTCAATTTTGCACGACATTCTGGTCTGTACACATACACGATGTTAATAGAAATCATCAGTCTTACTGCTGGTGCATGAAACTTATACCTGTGCAAGTCTTGCAGCTAGTGTGACACTGCCAGCAGTTGTGTGTGCTTTGGTAGAAACGGGGAGGACAAATTTCCACACACACTTTGGTGCCCTGAAGCTCAAACAGAGGTGGAACACACATAATACAGTCATTTTGTCCTGGGCCCAAGCACATCTCGCAGGACACATGACACTTCTCACAACGGTGTCCTGTACTGTAGTATCTGATGAAGAATGCAGACATTAGTAACCTTCGTCAACCACACTTATTTCTCATTTCTGAGATACTAGATCATCTTATTATCTTTAATAAAAAAAATTCTAATAAATAGGGCTGCACAGTGGCGTAGTGGAGTTTGTATGTTCATGCATGTGTGGGTTTCTCCCAGGTGTTCTGTTTTCCTCCCACAGTCCAAAGGCATGCACATTAGGCTAACAGGATATTCATGCTTGCCCATAGTTGTAAATTTAAGTTTGAATGGTTGTGTATTTGTGTTGGCCCTGCAATGATCTGTTGAGCTGATTAGGGTACTGTACTCTGCCTTCACTCAAAGATGGCTGGGATGGGTTCCAGCCTCCCACAACCTTAATAAAGGATAAAGTGGCTCAGAAAAAAATTTAATAAATTGTGAAAAAACATCATCATATTCTGAAAAAATACTGATTTAAAGGGCTGTTTCACAGTCAGGGTTGTCTTTTTAAAATTATACAAGAGACCCCTGTAAGTAGACACCTAGTATACTTTGTTATGTCTTATTTATTGTTACACAGAGGAACACCAGTCCCAGCTACATAAGTGAATTATTTTCTGATCAAAGTTCATTTTAGAGTAACATATTCTTTGACCCAGTGCAAATTCTACATAATAAAAGTAGTTAACTTTTAACTGGTTAAATTCAGTAGTAAGTTTCACTTTGGGAGGTGTATTTTCATTCACTCTAGAAAGATATTCGACTGCTTGTAAGATCTATATGGCTTTGTCAGGATCCTTTGTCTGTCAAAAAAATGTCTTCTCCGGAAATTAGACACCACATGTAGGGGTTAGATGTGCATTTTTCGTTCATTTATCCATTCATTTTTGGAACCGTTTAATCCTAATTAGCGCGGGGAGGCTGGCGCCCCTGAGATGGGCGAGGGCAGAGTACACCCTGGACAGCTTGCCAGGCCATCGCAGGGCAGAGACACACTGACAGGTATGCAGCCTACTCTTGAATAAAATAGTCGTGGTTCTTTTACATGCCTCTCACCACAGACAGTGAGAGATATGGCCAGCCTTTGATAACCCAGTTAGCTGCACTGGAGGACAGCAGTGACAACCCGCTGATAGTGGGGCTTGAACCCCCGACTTTGGGATCAGTAATCCAGCACCCTTCCACAGGGCCACCACTGCGCTCCATTTTTCACATAGCAATTGTATATTCCTAAAGCAATATAGTACTGTGTAGCTTGCTGGAAAATATAATTTAGTCTTGGATGTAAAATGCTTTCTGCACAGTTTCACTTCCAATTTCTCTGGAAACCACACCGGTTGTCACTGATACTATTGTTACCGCAGTTAATAATACATACAACCAGTGATGCATGAAAACTGCTTAGATGATGTGTTTGGTATGCTTTTATTTTTAATGCTGTAAATTCTTGACCAGTGTGTGCTTGCATGCGTTGTGTCAAAAAATGTTCTGTGGTAAGGATTTACAGACAAAAACAATAGAGCATCTGTTGTCCATTTTTTCAAGTGAATAATTTTTTAAGGAAGATATGGGTTAAAAATGTTTGACTCGTATATCAAAATTTTAATTATTAAAACTTAAAATTTTCACTAGAAGTTAATATATAATATGAATGTCATTTTGTTCCTAGTCTGATATATACATGTATGTGTACTGCATTGTTTTATCTATAGTAACTAACAGCTTATGTTGCAAGAGTTCTTTTGTAGCAATATGAACTTTGGAAAGGTATTTTGAGGAGAGTGCTGTATTTTAACATTTAATAGACTACATAATGTGAAATATAGGTAAGTTTTAACAAAAGATAAAAGGCTACTGCAATATCTGTGGCTCAAAAATAATTTTCAGTGCATTTTATTCACCATAATGATCTTTATGTACACCAAAAAAGTTACTATAACAGATTACTTTTGTCTGTAATGTAATCAAATGCTTTTAGTTCCGTTTTGTTATGCTTTATTCTAATATACTACAAACAAAAGTTCTTATACTTGAGATACTGTACTTATTATACTTTCATGCTGTGTAATGTTCACATCATTTGACCTGTAACTCTGATACTTTGCATAAATTATGTCAGTCACATAAAGTGTTGTTTAGCAACAAGAAAGCAAAAAACTATGAGTTTTATGTTGGAGCTACTGTGGACCCAAAAAGTACACCCTGTTTGTGAAACAGCCCTAAAAATGTTTTATTGCTTCTGCCAATGACACACTCCATAGTAATGGTCTGTTCTACTTAAAACAGTCTGCTACAAAGAATAACTGATTGTTGAATGCTGTCATTGACCAATCAGAATTGAATATTTCAATAAGCTGGGTAATAAAATTATATAAGTACCACTATCCAGAGTCATCCAAAAGTCTGATCAGAGAGTTTTAACAGATACAAATTTAAATATGGGCACTTTTACAGTCATAGGGCCAACTGCACTTCATAATTCATTATTTCAGGTCTCTCAAAAATTTAACATAGAATAGCGTGTCTCATTTTAATAAAATTCAAATTCAGACACTGTGAACTTTTATTATGAGGGGCTTGTAAATGAAGTAAAACATTCTTTCTCTTCTGTATACATGATATAAGCCATACTACAGACTGCGGTGCTTCCAAAAGTTCATGATTTTTCCGTCAGAAATGTCCTTTCCGTCATCAATTTTGAGGTGGGAAAAATCAGTAAACAACAATAGAGTTTGATGAGTCATTCATTAATTTTCTGAACCGCTTAATCCTAATTTGGGTCACAGGGAGGCTGGCGCCCCTCTCAGTCGACTCTAAGCGAGGGCAGAGTACACCCTGGACAGCTTGCTAGGCCATCGCAGGAGTTTGACGATATATTTTATAAAATACTGCCCTGTGCCTCATTTTATTTAATCAATTTGAAGAGCTTGTGTGCAACTCAAAATACACATGATAATGTGAAGCAAGTTCTAGTTTCCATCAAGCGTAGGACCTTTCCTGCATGAGACCCTTTTACTGAAAACACAAAATATTCTGAACTCTGAGAAAGCTGTTGTCTTTATTCTTTTTTTGCCAAGAAAGGAATTCATATTTCTTATTCATATTTTGACAGAAACAATATGAAAATCATGCTTTTAATTTTTGACCCCTGTGAGACACATTTGTTCTTATTAATATAAAGCTGCCCATATGCTGTATGTGCAGGTGTGTATGTGAGTAGTTTCGGGTTTATTATTTAGCTATTATTTAGCTAAGTGTGAGGATAGGAGATCATCAGATCATTTACCAGTAAGCAAATATGTCACCCTGAGATCCATCTTAGGTCCCATCTTCTTCTATTTTTATTTAATCGGGTAAACTGCTTCATTATTAAAGCATTCTTATATGTATGTAATGTTTTGTATTGCTGTGTTTTTGGTTAATAAAGAGGACACACTGTGCTAAAGTTTAAAACCTATCCATAAAATCTGGTAAAATTATCTTGTTGTCCAGTGCCAAAAAACTTGGGTACAGTTATAGAAATATTTAGAATTTAGTTTAGATATTCATTATTTTCATATATGATACTCTTAGTTTAAAATGTGCTTAAGATGTACAGTATGCATGTGTGAGAAACTCAGCTACACTTAGTATTGTGAATGTGTCACAATGTAACGCGGATGTTAAATTCAACAGCCTTCTCAATGACACAGCGATATTTGCCCAGCCTTTCCCTTGGTTACAAGTTAATCTTATCAGATAACGAAAAGTAACCTCAGCCAATTCAGCTTTCTGCCAAGAACTCTAATTATACATAGTGCTTAGTGAGGTGTTAACACAAAAGTCCTGTGCAGATCTGTGTGATCACCAGTGTCCACAATTTTTTTTTTTTGCAACACCTGACTAGAAAAACATTGGGGCATAAATATCACTTGTGTGTGTGTGTATGTGTGTGTGTGTGTGTGTGTAAGGAGTGAGTTTTACCCGGTGGGACAATGACGGACACACAGATGTGAAAGCAGGTGTAAGTAACCAGGAGAGCAGCTCAGACAGTCTTTAGGAGATGCTCCAGAACATGTAGCACACACATGATCACATGGCATACAGAACCCCAGTTCAATGCCATCAGCTTCCTCGTGGGCGCTGTATGTGCCCACTGGACACTCAGTAACACAAGAGCTATCTGTGAAGATTGCAAAATATACATGTGATTGCTGGATAAAGAGATGGAGTATTTACAGTAAAGAAAGCAAACAGGAACTTAAAGTTTATAATCAGCTAAAATGGAGATAATCTTCTTAAGTTACTTGTGTACCCTGTGTGCTCTTTGTTTAAACAAAGAAGGCTAATACAACTTGACAGTCATTTACTCTGCATAACATGGAGCAAGATCCAAAAGCAATAGCACCAAAATGCAAGGATCTAAGCTAACACATGCACCATGCAGCCATAATTATCTCTCAATTATTATGCACTTTCAATATTTGTCCATTAACTGGCAAACCTTCTGCACAATAGTTTCCTTCAACAGGCTTATAAATTACTGTCTCTTGATTCTATCAAAAATATTTATGTAGTACTTAATGTGCAAGTCGGGCAGCATGGAGGTGTAGTGGTTAGCACATACGCCTTACAGCAAGAAGGTCCTCAGTTTGAGACCAAGGTTTGCTGAGGGTGTTTCTGTGTGGAATTTGCATGTTCTCCCTGTGCTTGTGTGGGTTTCCTCTGGGTACTCCATCTTCCTCCCACAGTCCAAAAACATGCACATTAGACTTAAATGGATGTTCCAAATTGCCCCTAGGTGTGTGTATGGTTATGTGTGTGTTGGCCCCAAAATGGTCTGGCAAGTTGCTCAGGGTGCATCCAGCCTTTGCCCAGTGTCAGCTGAGATAGCCTACCTCTCCACGACTGTAGTAGGATTAAGGGGTTCAACAAATGAGTGAGTGAGTGAGTGAGTAATGTGCAAGTCACGTATAGCAAGTGGAGTGAAAACCTGTAAGGTCATTTTGTACTACACGGAGTTTAATCCCCGAAAAAACTGTTGTACTCATTTTGTAAATGCACATATACACATCTGTAAAATGTGGGGTTTTTTACAGGATGCTTGTATTTGTACTAAGACGTTTATTCAACACGGCTTACTTTTTTGTAAGGCACATGATAACAAATCAATTAAATGAGCAAGACAATTTTCATCTTCTGAGTGACATGAACATGCTCTCACTATGAAGGTATCGAGGCAGGGCACAAGTTTGGCAATCTGTAGACCCGGGGCCCTCACAGGACTGGCAGTGACGATGGCATGTCTGACATGTGAATCGGTTGACATGGAGGAAGGTTCTTGGTGGGCAGTCTGAGTCTCCAGTAACGCCACACATCATGGTGTTTGGGTCAAGGGCTAGACCTTTCACACACTGAGTGCACTGGGTGGGTTCTGGACCCATACATGATGCACATGTCTGGTGGCATTCTAGAGATATGAGAGAACAATTTGGTTAATATGACAAAACACGTCCTGCTATATATTTAAACTTACTCTTGCCATGTCTCAAACTCAACTAAACACCTTCACCATTTCAGAAATCGATCCTTTTTGAAGAAATATCCATCTTAAACAGTAAACAAAGCATTAAAGCATCCATGTGACTATAATATTTCTATTCCCTTTCCACTGAATCCACTTCGTCAATTCTGTTGGGTGAAATTAACATGTTGAGTTTTACTACAAGTGCACCAATAATAGCAGAGTTCCTGAGTGATGAACCATAGTCATGGAACATGGCTTGGATAGTTGTCCCGATGGCGGCATGGTGGTGTAGTGGTTAGCATGTCAGCCTCACAGTAAGAAGATCCTGGGTTTGAGTCCCAGGCTTCGCGACGGTGCTTCTGTGTGGAGTTTGCATGTTCTCACTATGCTTGAGTGGGTTACCGCTGAGTACTCCAGTTTCTTCCCACAGTCCAAAGACATGTACATTAGGCTAATAGCTTTTGTCAAATTGCCCCGAAATGTGAGTGTAAATTGTTGTGTGTGTGTGTGTGTGTGTGTGTGTGTTGGCCATGCAATGGATTGGAAGCTGTTTAGGGCGTACCCCGCCTTCGCCCAGAGTCGGCTGAGATAGGCTCCAGCCTCCCTGATTGAATGAATAGTTGTCCTGTGTCCATCTGGTGTCCCCGTGTGCACACCAGTGGAAACCCAGTAACGCTGCTGATTGGCTGTTATGCATCGCTGACTTGCATGATGACAGGCCAAAAAAAAAAGAAAAAAAAGGAAACAAATACAGAAAAATAGGCTCACCCATCAATTTGAAGACTGCCCAAATGCACAAAGTAGATACATCATTTGGGAGCTCCTTCTTTTAATCAGTGACCAAATCTATACATTATGTTTCTTTATTTGTATGCTTTATTTAAGGGGCTGAACTGACTATTTGACAAACCCATTCACTCACTAGATGAAGCCACATCTACAGTTAACTGTACTGGACTCAACTCAAAAGTCTTAATTTTATATTTATGTTATATATTTCTGCTTTAATGGATCATTACCACTCTGATAGAATTTTGTATTAAATGTAGAGGTGTTTGTATATACTGGTCTTTTTTCCTTGAAGTTTCAAAGGAATTTCCAAAGAATTTTGTTTATTTTTGTTCCCATTTAAGTCTAAGTTAATTTTAAGTAAAAACCATGCGCTGAGACAGACAGAATTCTGTGGTGACCAGCACTGTGTGAATGCAGTACATGCGTGCTGAAAGAACTCAAAAAAAAGATGATGGTTGAACACATCAGCGATTTAAACTGAGCCATCAGCTCAGCAATGAAAGAATTAGTATATTAGTAACATTGTAATTTTTTTGCACATTTGTTGGCCTGATTTAGTTATTATTTGTTGTTAGTCATGTAGTTTAAGCTCAAAATTGAATTTGTGGCCTGTGTGCAGCTGTTAATTGAGGTGAAACATATCAACCTTAAACATTGCATTTGTTGTAATGTATTTTATTTCTTGGAACAGGCAATACTTCAACTATGGAAAACTATGACTATGATTTTTTATTTACTGGTCGACTAGTGAAAATCATCCAATGACAAGAAAGGAAAGAAGGAAGGAAGAAAAAAAGAAAGAAAGAAAGAAAGAAAGATAATAATAATAATTAATAAATAAATAAATAAATAAATAAACAAACAAACAATAAATAATAATAATAATAATAATAATAATAATAATAATAAACAATAATAATAATAATAATGATAACACTATACTAAACTCAATAAAACCCAAATACGTACAGTTTATAATTTCCCCTTCCTAAATTCATTTAAAATGTGACTTTAGATGCCTCAGGTGGTTATTATTAAACACTAATGCAGAATGTGCCAGGAAGCAGATCCTGTTTAATTATACTCCCATGTTTTATCCTATTTGCTTAATAAGACTGTTTTGCTTTGTCAAATAAGTAGAGTACATTTACCCTGGCATTCCGTGCTGATGGGTTGGTAATAGGTCCCATCAGGGCACTCCTCTGAGCATGTCCCTTCATATAGCTTTGGGGAAAGTGAGGAGCAGCTTTCACAGTCATCCGAGAGAGGCCCAGAGCATGTAGCACATGACTCGTGACACTGCACACACACACCCTGGTCCAAGTCCTCAAAATAACCCTCTGGACAGCTGGCTTTACACACTCCATTCAAAAGCAGGTAAAGAAAAGTACATCCTGAAATACACATACACAAAGCACATAAACGAGATGGATGATCTTAAAGTGACATCCTGCTTAATAATTATCAACAGAATAAACATAAGATTAGGGCAGAATATTTTGCTTCCTTTTTTGCTAAACTCTCCAAAACATCTTGAGGAAATAAATTGAGTGTATAAGACAGTTCTCACATTTATGTGCCCTTTGGTTCTTTAAAAATAAAATAATAAAACTTTATTGATCCTCAGATAAGGAAATTTGGGTGTTCACAACAGCAGAAAGACAGGCAACGATTATTCATTTCTCTGAATATTCATTTTCATTTAAGCCACTTAATCCTACTTAGGGTCGCAGGGAGGCTGGTGCCCATCTCAGCCGACTCTGGGCGAGGGTGGGGTATACCCTGGACAGCTCGCTAGGCCATTGCAGGGCCAACACTCACACAACCATTCACTCTCCCTCCTAGGGGCGATTTGGAACAGCAAATTAGCCTACTGTGCATGATTTTGGACTGTGGGAGGAAACCGGTGTACCCGGAGGAAACCCACGCAAGCATGGGGAGAACATGCAAACTCCACACAGAAACGCCCATGCTGGAAATCGAACCCAGGCCTTCTTGCCGTGAGGCGCCCGTGCTAACCACTATGCCACTGTGCCGCCTATGTTGCATTCACATGTAAGAAAACACCTAACATAATTACAGTGAATGTAAGCAATACCCAATGCTATCATTAGGACTTACATCTGCCAACTAGCTCCTAGCTTGCTAGCTTTAGCAATATTTCGGCAATGTGACTGCTTAGCCTTGTGTAGGACACTGGTTGGGCCACTTAGATGAGCGTTTTACAGCCCTGCAACTGCCACAAAGCCCGGGTTTTTCTCTATTTTGACAAATGGATTCAAGGCAATTCACTACTAAACACACACACACACACACACACACACACACACACAATTAAATTATTTTCAAATTCTCTTCCAAATGCAGACAGACAGAATGTAATTTATATGCAAACTTACTATGATTTAGTTCTGTAAATATAAATGCTACTTATTAAAAATGCAGTGACGTCTAATTTGGGAAGAAAAGATTTTTTAAATGTTTTTTTCTTTGCACTTAAAAGTCTATTGTTATATATCCTCATACCCTGATACTTCTTGAAGGACTTGTTTTATACTACAATTATTGCCTTTGTTCTATCAAACTTAAAGCTCAGCAGCTGTTGGGATTAAAAGGCTGTCTGAAATGATGGTAGAGTTTCTCACGTTAAAGAAGGTTCCTAGCTATCTGGTTAGGAGAGGAGAAGAGTGGTAATATTTTATAGATTCTATAGCGTAGAATATTTTTAAACATTACTCTTCCAGGATTAAACATTACAGGCAGGGAAGGGAATTAAAAAAAATTCCACGCTAACTTCCAAATCCACTCCTCCAGAGCACATGAACTGTACTGAGCACAGGTAGGCCATCCATTCTTTTCACTCAGACCAAATAAAATGGCTGGGCAGGCTTTCTACAGCCTAATGACTTCCACAGATGACATATTTGTTACCAGAGGATTTGATTTATTCGTTGCTGTTGAGATGTAAATTTAAAAAAACTGCTTGATATACAAAGCGGACAGTGAAAGTACAGTGTTTGGTCAGTGCTGGGGCATTGTCAGTGTCAGTATGATTGGAAGCTCTTTGTAAAGATTTTGTTTTGTATTAAACCTTGGATTACAGAGCTCATCAAGTATATGGGGGTCAAATTGTTGTATAAAATAAATATAAGCATTTTCGTTCACAGGATTGGCCCACATAAGGCCACAGTTCCCTTGAGCTTCGACCTCTAAAATCTAACCAGTTTATCCTTGAGTCAAGGTGGGCATTTGTGCAAAGTTTGAAGAAAATCCTTCAGAGCATTCTTGAAATAGCGCGTTCACAAGAATGGCCTGGATGAGTGAACAGACAGAGGAGTGGACAGACGGACATCCCAAAAACATAATTCCTCTGGCCCTGGCTATCACCAGCATGTAGGCATAATAAACTTTTAAAATAACCCATCTACCCTGCATTGAAATTATATACACAGGTGTATTTCCCGTAATAAACTGTTCTTAACTGTAACTTAGAACATGGACACTAACTTCATTTTATGAGCAAGATAAGATCATTTGTGAGGTGATATGTTTGACACTCTGAATGAATGTTATTTCTATAATATCTGCATGTGTATGCACTTACTGCTGCATGTGCTGGCATCAGTACAGGTATCACAATGAGGGCCACAACGTCTGCATGTGCCATCCTCAGCAGCATAGGTCCTCACTGAGCAGTTACCCCTGCACATGCCGTTCTCCAGGAAAAGACCATCTCTGCATGCAAGACACTGATTTCTGCTCCCATCACAGGTCAAACAGATGTCATCACAAGGCTCACATGTCCCCTCTTCTGTCTCAAAATAACCACTGGCAGCACACACACACACACACAAAGCATTTATAGAATGCATCAGTAACACTACCTTAAGTGCGTTTTATGAGTATGTGTGTGAGTAGTAAGCGCACACCACAGGAAACCTCCACCACCAGTTTACACATCCTTTGATCCACATGTTTGTAGCATTAGCATTAGCTTAGCACTATCTAACAGACATACATTTATGTCAGTGTACACTTGCCAAAACAAGCAAATTTGGGCTCCTCATATTAGACAATTACACACAAGTTACATTTAGTTTGATTAAATAATCTGTTTTTGAGGCACCAGAAATGCGAAAAGTTTTATATCTTTTCATTCATTCATCCTCTTCCGCTTGTTCCGGGGTCGGGTCGCGGGGGCAGCAGCCCAAGCAGTGAGGTCCAGACGTCCCTCTCCCCAGCCACTTCCTCCAGC
>JAQMYF010000007.1:13916217-13927908 GCA_030014195.1 Neosilurus mollespiculum
GCGAGAGCTGAAGGTCCTGGCTCGATGAAGCCAAAAGGACGACGTCATCTGCAAAAAGCAGAGACGAGATCCTATGGAAACCAAACCAGAACCCCTCAACACCTTGACTGCGGCTAGAAATTCTATCCATAAAAATTATGAACAGAACCGGTGACAAAGGGCAGCCTTGGCGGGGTCCAACCCCCACTGGAAACGAATTCGACATGTTGTTACCAATGTGGACCAAGCTCTGGCTCCGGCAATACAGAGACTGAATGGCCCGTACCAATGGGTCTGGTATTCCATATTCCCGGAGCACACCCCACAAGATAGCCCGAGGGACACAGTCGAAAGCCTTCTCCAAGTCAACAAAGCATATGTGGACTGGTTGGGCAAACTCCCATGCCCCCTCCAAGATCCCATAGAGTGTGTAGAGCTGGTCAAGAGTGCTGCGGCCGGGGCGAAAACCACATTCATCCTCCTGAATCCGAGGTTCAACTATCGGCCGGATCCTCCTCTCCAATACTCCTGAATAGACTTTCCCGAGAGGGGCTGGACCTAAGTTTTATATCTGTACACCAAATACCGTTTCTAGTATTTCACCTGAGGGAATAATGTAAAACAACGGGATACATTAAGGGCTAAGTGGAAAGACAGTTCTCAATGTTTATGTGCTGTAATCGGGGGAAACGGGCCAACATAAGGATCAGAGTGACTTTATCAAGGGACACATTGCAATAGTTAGAAGACTGGGCCAGAGCATCTCCAAAACTTATATGCATACTAGATTGTTCCCAGTATGCACATAAGTACCTAGCAAAAGTGGTCCAAGGAAGTCTAAGTCTGTGGCAGCGAGGGCATGATCGAGTGCCCTCTGCAGGCAGAGAGAAGCAAGGTAAAGCCAGTAGGTAAGTGAGTGAATGCACCTGTGGGTAATTAGTAGCCCTATTAATGTGCTGTCTCTGGATGTGTTTCAGATGGAGATGGTGGTGAGGGAGACAGAGAGAGGGGGGGAGAGAGAGAGAGAGAGAGAGAGAGAGAGAGAGAGAGAAAACAACAACAACAAAACGTGCGTGCGGGTGTGTGTGTGTTGAGCGTGGAGAACCGAAGGCTCTGAAAAGAACATGGTGTATTCTGAATTATGAATTAACAAAGTGAACTGTTGTCTCTCTCTGGGTCTCTGTCCTGAACGTAAAGTTTGCTAAACTAAAGAAGTTCTAGGTAAAAGGAACCTTTACAGCTACAAGACTGAACTAAATGACTCATGTAAGCTTCCACTGATCATAAATTACAATCTGTAGCTGGTAGAGGAACTGTTAATTACTCACTCTGGACACTCTGACCAGCAGCTGCCCTGGAACAAAAAGAGCTGATAAGAGCCACTCTGACAGCGCAAACACTGGTCTTCACTTTCACATGCCTCACAGTTTGCTGAGCACCTCTCACACTGCTGACTGGTACTGTTCCCATAGAACCCTAATGGACAGCGCTGTACACACACTGCCTCATGTTGCTCCAACATGTATCCTGCACAGAAAGAGGGTGTGAGAGTGTGAGAGAGAGAGAGAGAGAGAGAGTGACAGAGTGAGTCAGTAAGTGAGAGATATTATAAAATACTACATGCAATTCTAGAACAATATTATGATTTTGTAAATCATACATTCAGAAATATTTACAGAAAATCTCATCATTAGAAGACAGTTACAGTCTGTTCACTAAATCATGAAGGAGCAAACAGTGACCCAGCCTATGCATTACCAGGAGCACAGGTATTGCAGTTTTGTGCTGTTGGACCATAGCATGTCCTGCAGGATACATCACAATAATGGCAGTCATGAGTTCCACCTTCAAACATAAAAATAAGACATCATTGTATTTTCACAATTCAAACAGGTTTTTTTTTTTTTTTTACACTTTTAGTTTTGCAACAACATTGCAACAAGTTTATTGCTGAAACAAGTTTCAAGTATTAGACTGCATTCACACAGGAAGTGATCTATGCTGTTTGCGATGCTGTTCACGATTACACTTGGAAAGATGTTTAAGCAGGAAACATGTGAGAGGGTTAAATAGGAAACAAGAGCTGACCAGTGAATGGATTTGCTTCTCTTGGCAGGTGATGAGTGACAAGTGACAACCATATCACATCACTGCTCAATCAACAGTATCTTGAAGCTCTGATTGGTACTCAATCGAAGCATGTCATGTGAAAGTTCAGCACAGTTGAACTCTATGGCCACCTACTTTGTGCAGCTGGAGAAAATGTCACCTCATCACACATTTTGCATGCGATCATTGACTCGCATATTCACATATCGCTATTTGCTTCCTGTGTGAACACGGCTTTAATTCTGTGCTGCACTAGTGTTGAATAGTACCCCACCAAATGTCGACTTGATCTACTACAACGGTGATCTATTGTTATGTCTATGGCTGCCAGAGGGTTTTTGTTCTCTTGCATATTCTAATAGGTTGGTAGGTAAAGTCTGTTGGGCTTTTACACCTGAGCCTACTGGCTCATCAGGCCAGAGCTTATGCCCAGTTTCCTTAGCGTGACGCAACTAGGAGTTCAACTCCTCCTGGATGGGATGCTAGCCCATCATGGGTTACCTTCCCAGTATTTTTTACTGGTACCCATTTACACTGCTGGGTGGACAGAGGCACACTTGTAGTTAAGACCTTGCCTAGGGGTCTTAGCACGGTGGGGGTCTAACGTGGATTCAAACCCGCCACCTCTTGATCATAAGCCCAGCACCCTAACCACCACTCCACCGGTCCCACCATGTTCTAATAAATGGCAAAAAAAAAAAAAAAGCAAAATCTGAGATGGCACTTCCAGTCTTCTACAGACCATTTAAGCAAATAAACGTAAAACATTTTCAATTTTGAGTCTACGGGAAACCCACACAAGCACAGGGGAACATGCAAACTTCACACAGAAACACCCGAGCCCGGGAATCGTACCCAGACCCGCTTGCTGTGAGGTGGATGTTCTAACCACTGTGCTGCCCCAGATTTCTATCCAGTTGTTATTAATAGTATAAGTTTAACTTTTGTAAAAGAGTTTAAACAAGTTCCACACACATTCCTTTGCTTTGTGTTGATTGAGTAACCAAAAGAAGACTAGACATATTTTAATGTTTCAGACTTTTGTTCCTTAATGCTGGTCAACTGTTTAGTTTTAATAAGACTTTGACAAAAAAAATGTAAAAAAAAAAAAAATCTTTAAAAAACCCTGCGACCCTAATTAGGATTAAGGGGCTTAAAAAAATGAATGAATGGATGGATATTTTTTATGGCATGCAATATTAAAAAGTGTCCAGCAGAGGTCAGGCTTGCACTGTGCACCAACATATTTTTAGCAGAATGCAGGTGTCAGAAGGATGGAGTTGTCAAAATGTCCAGTTTTAAAGAGAGATTCATTTAGAAGGCTGCATAGATATTATATAACTCATGTGTCTTTATACTAAGCCCACATGGCACTAGACATTACTATTTGGCTTTTGTCTGCTTTTCATGGATTTGGACTTGAAACATGTCTGAAAGTTTTTTTCCCCAATTACTGCAACATCCGATACTTCACAAAGTGTCCCATTCTCCTTATGATATACAATAAAGGATTTCATTTCCTTTTCCTTTTGATAACTTGTAATATTTTTGTAAAGATTTAACCACGCTCCAAAATCCTTTACTATCAAATTAATTCACCAAATTAATTCATCGATCTCATTTCTGATGAAGAAATGAAAATGCTTGTCATAATTAGGTACATTTAGGTGCTCTTTTCATACTTACTATCAAAATATTGGTCCTCAGGGCAGCTGACGATGGGACACATCCCGTAAATGGGACGGTTCCAGCCATTGCACTTGTCACAGTCTCTGGCTCCTGGGCCATTGCAGGTTAGACATGAGGCATGACATGGCTGGCAGCGCCATCCTCGGGCATCTCCAAACGTGCCCTGGGGACACGTATTTACACATGCACCATCTGAAAGCACATTCAAGTATTGATTATTTTAAAAAACAATAGTACCTACAGTGCCTTGCAAAAGTATTTACCCCGCTGGTATTTTTCCTATTTTGTTGCATTACTTTTTTGGGTTTTTTTTTAACTATTTCTTGTTTGTATTTGCATTGCAAGCATTTTGCATCTTTAATTTGGCATGTTGTGTAAATCATCAACATCATCAGAGGCATGTAATTGCTGACATTTGTAAAGAATAGGCCTTTGGGTTGCCGTCAGCGTGTTTCTGCCCTGCGATGGCCTGGCGAGCTGTCCAGGATGTACTCTGCCCTTGCCCAGGGTCAGCTGAGATGGACGCCAGACTCCCTGCGACCCTAATTAGGATTAAGCGGTTCAGAAAATGAATGGACGAATGAATTTTATTATTCCAGGTTTAAGGCAATACTTTTGCAAGCTACAGTACTTAATGTATCTTTTCCCTGCTTGATCCTAATCCATCACTGTATATCTGTATTGTTCTTGTCCTTGTAATAATTCCTGATGCTCATGCTTCCATCTCTTTAATGTCATCTAATAGCTATGATTTATTTTATCTGTGTATACAGTAATACATTCAACAAGCATTGCATGATTTACAGTGCCACTGCACTGCTATACTTTCACTATCACTACACTTTGCATTTTACTGGATGGTTTTCAGTCATAGATGTGCATTTCCAAGTCAAATGAACATCCTGACCCCAATGCATTTGTACTCACTCCACCAACATGAGAACACACACACACACACACACACACACGCACACATGCACACACACACATGCACACACACACAGACTTATATACACAAGCCTGCTGGCTAGTAAAACCATATATAGGATGTAGGATTAAATATCAGCAGTCAAAATATTTACAGAAAATGTTACACAGCATGTTGGAAAAGCACAGAGCACCATGTGGAAATAAATGATTTGAAGAATTGGTAAAATTCCTCAAATGGCAGATGCTATACACACTGTGGAAAAAGTGGCCCGGCTGACAGGTCAGGCACAGCGTCTCACTCCTGCAGTCTAAACAGGACTCTGGGCAGCTTATACACACCCCTCTGCTTGCCTCCTCATAGCTCCTTTGGGGGCAGTGCCTGCGACACTGGTGCCTGTACCTACACACAGAGAATTGACAACAAAAGAATGGACTTTGCCTATCTATTTTAAGTGGAAGCATATTAAACACATTTTCTTTTAGCTTTACTGTCATTATTCCAATAATTTATAGGACGTCCTGAATGAAATCGTTATAAATAAACAGTGAGTACAAAAAGTTAATCAGACGTTGTTCATAGAACACCATGAATAGGATGAGCAGGTTAATTTTTTCTCTTTAAACAGTAAACAGAGAGAATAATGTTATTTTAAAGGTCAAATGGCCAGTGCTTCACTCCATTCTCTCCCAGACTGAGTAGCAGAAAGAGATGCCTACAGTAGCCTTTTAAACAGTAACCAGAGAACACAGTCCACACACATACTGGAGAACAGACCAGCACCTAAAAAGCTACAACCTACCTGGTGCACTAAACTTAGTCAAGCTTCAAAGCATGGAAAATGTTTAGATTTACTCTTCACCTCTTACACACTGCAAAAACACACTGGTTAAAAGAATAGATACTTATATCAGGTAAATCCAATTAATACGAATGGTTGAAAGGTGTCCAACCATAACATTGGTTGCCTCAAACACTTGGTTTTGACTGCATTGTTAACTTAAGGAAAGGGGATCGTAGGCCTTAATAGCAGAGCCCCATAGGTATGAAACATGACTTAGAAGGTCCATGCCTTGTTGCTGACTTGATGCTAATTGGATGTTATGTATAGCTTGAGCAATAACAAAACTGAAATCCCCCAAAAAAAAAAAGACTCATACACCTCTGCTCAGACTCACACAAGATAACTAAACACGCAACAATCAAAACTCAGGTAGGCAGACAAAATTTTGTTGAACAAAGTAACACCAACCATTAATAGCAACACGGAACATGAACCAATTACATGGATAATTAAACTAACAAGACGTGATAGAAACAAACATGGAAATTTGCTAGTGAAAAGAAGTGAAGAAGGCCTCAGGGTTAATCTTTCCTTCTTTCGCTCCAGACTGAAGTTGGGAAATGCAGGGGAGACTTATTTCAGCCCATAAAGGAGCTGCACTACTCTTATAGCACCAGCCTTGGACTTCTATCAGTAAAGATATCTATTGGGAGTTTAACCTTTTGGCGTCTTTATATTATGTTACAACCCAATTTAGTTTTTGTGAAAGGTGATCCATGGATTAAAGACAAGCATCTATCTGAGCATCGTTTTCTCAGACTTAGACTTAGAGTTAACTTTATTGATCCCTTTGGGATGACTCCTCCAGGGAAATTTAAACTGAAATTTCTCTGACTTCAGCCTGAGTTCATGATCCATGTTTATCACTTAAAAACATTTCTACCTATATTTATCTAGTGACAAACAATACTGATTTATTTGAGTGTGAGTGAACCAATTTATTTGAGTTATTTCAAGTTTCTGGCAACCAAAATGTTGTTTATTACAACCAACTCTCTGATAGCCAGATACATTGTTTGAATGTTAACCAGTCTGTTTATGCAGTGCATAGTCTTGTAATCATAGATCTGGTAAACGCTTGCTGAAAGAATTAATTCTTTCTCTTACTGAAATGGCTCCTTGGTTCTTCTGACTATTAAGTTGCAAAAAAGGTCAGAGGTCACATGAAAGACAAGTCTGTGCAATCCCATACAAGTTCATGTCAAATATAGTTTCATATTTCATTTATACAAGAGAGCAGCGAGAGCCTTAAGCATGATGTAATGTGTGCCCTTTTCACTTCACCATGGGCAAAGACTTCAGTACTGCATGGCACCTCCTGCTGTGTTGCTGTGGTGCTGGAATTAGTAAAGTAAGAGCAGCCAACACATCCATCGTTTCTGTTCGAGGCCACAGCTTTCCAATGAATATACACAGACACATAGAGAGAACACCAGAAGGAGGAATATCTCAGTGCAAATACTCCTCTGCTCCTTGGCTGAATCAACATTTTGGGACAACATGGGACCATGGTAAAGTGTCTGTTTTTAAATAGCGCTATGATTATACACTATTGTAAGAAAGGACGGTAAATGATATGGAGTGTTTCTGGCAAAAAAAAAAAAAACAAACCTGATTTCTTTACCCGTTCACTGGGTTTCTTCACATTTAAGTAAACTACATGGATAGACAAAGTGTCCACAGCAACAGAGCAAGCACAAGGAAAGCATGTTGAATGTTAGTTCTTCATTAGTGACTCTTACGATCCCGAACCACACAGAAAGAATAGGAAAAAAGACAGAAAGGCAGGCAGAAAAAAAACCTTGTAATAAGAGAATCAGAGGGAATGGAAAACCCCTAAGAGGCAGGTAAAAGCTTAACAAAGAGACATGCTGATCTCGGCTAACCAGGCTTGACTCTGGGCCAATCGAAACCTGATGCACACTTAACAAGAGACAGTTTGTGATTTGTTCGCCAGCCTGTGCAGCAAAGCTTGTGCATTCTATACAGCAGAAAATCATAAAGCACATAACCACCTAGACAACAATGCACGACATAAGAACACATGACATGTCAGCAAGTTACAAATATAATGAAAAACTGAAATATCAACTCACAGAAAGTATCCATCTGTGCAGCTGTTACAGTACTCTGGATCATCTGGTGTAAGAAACAGAGTATTCACTGACAAGCAAACATTTTAAACTGTCCATGGTGATGTAACATCAAATAACATGCAGAGGAGGAACCAAATTATTATCAGTGCTTAATTTAAGTTGCTGCTTTAATTAGTAAAGCTGGATAATATCCTTGAGACTGAGGATTGTCCGATTTACCAGCAGAGCAAGTCTTGCAGCCAGTCTCACAATCAATGCATTCTCCAGAGGCTGGATCCTGGACCTGACCTGCAATACAGTGGTAGAGCTGCTAAAATAAGGATAATAATGGCTTTATAAAAAGCATCAATACTAACTAGTATAATCTAAGACCAGTGAAAATGTCTGAAGATGAAAGTTGCCAGGTAGTAGAAAATTAAATGAAATATATAAAATACCCTCACTGGTAACATTGGATTAAATAAACTAGCTAGTCTACTTAGACCCTCAACAACCTCCTAATATATGATTTTAAAGTCTACTTTTTTACACTATATTTAAAATATTAAAGAAAAAAAGTCTTTTAGACTTAAAACAGCCATTAATATGTTAACTGAATCATTTAGATAGCTTGTGTGAAATGAGCCACCTATTCACCTGATGTGTGAATTTTTCTCATTTTATTTACAGCATTTGAATGTCCTATGTTATATATATCAATTACATTCGTATTTTATCATGAAAACCTTATAATATTGACAATAAAACAATCATGATCATTCTCAGTGACTTTAACTGGGATATTTTTTTATTTTTAGACTTCCCCCTACTCAACTCAAACCTAATGATGCAGCATAGATGCAGAAAGATCACTTTGACTTCCTTCTTCACTTACCCACACCACAGGGCACTGGCAGACATAGCCCACTCTGGACTTTATATCCTTCCCTACACTTGGCACAGATGTTGCTATCCACACAGATCTCACAGTTGGCGATGCAGGGCAGGCAGGTGTACTGCTCTCGGTCTGGATAGAATTCCCGCGGGCAGTGGGCTCTGCAGTGGCCCTGGAACAGGAAGAGCTCCCTCCCACTCTCATCTGAAAATGTCATTAATACCTAGTTAAAATTTAATGTAGGCTGTCTCAATGATGCAAGACTGGTGCTGTAAAATAGCCTACACTAAGGTAAGAAAAGTGTCATATTTTCATTTACAAATTAAAATCATGTGGTGGTTAGCATGTCTGCCTCAAAGCGAGAAGGTCCTGTGTTTGAGTCCCAGGCTCAGCGAGGGTGTTTCTGTGTGAAGTCTGCAAGTTCTGCCCATGCTTGCATGAGTTTCCTCCGGATACTCCTGGACCCTCCCACAGTCCAAAGACCTGTACATTAGGCTGTTCTAAACTGCCCCTTGCTGTGAGTGTGAATGGTTGTGTGTGGGTGTTGACTCTGCTATACACTGGCAAGCTGTTTAGGGTGGACCCTGCCTTAGCCTAGAGTCGGCCCTGACCCTAGTAGGATAAAGCAGTTTAAAAAAATAAATGAATGATAAAATGCTTATCATAACCTGTTGGTAAAGGGCAGCATCTTCCCACAACCCAGGCTCACAGTTCTAATACCTTCATGGGCCCTGAATGTATGTTTATAATTAATTACAACCTGTCATTCCCTTGCTAAAGCACTGTAAATATACAACCATGGCAAATGACAAAGATTGCAGATTCACAGAATGAAATAAACACCAGCATGAACTCACAACAACCTTTGATAGTTCGATCCAATATTAAATGGAATATAGTTTGAATACTAAGCATGCTGTTATATAACTAAGCATGCTGTTATAATAGAATCATAACTGGCAATAATAATAAGAAGCTTGATTTTTTTGAAATCACAATGCTGTCATCTGTCTGTGTCAGTCATGACGTTTTCTCTAAATAGCAACAGTGGGGTGCTCTGACTGGCACACTCTGCCAGGACTGGAAGATAAGTAAACAAGGGCAATCAAAAGTGAATGTCACTGGCAGTGTGGTCTTGTTTAGCACTCTGAATGTATGGCCACCTGCAGCAAATGCATCCTGGGGTATCTGAGAAAGCTGTGAAGCTACGCAGTCATTCTGAAGAAAGACTACAGTGCCTGCAGTTCTCAAAGCCTACTGGAGAATAAAAGGCAGAAGGAGCTCGTGGTTATATATGAGCATGCTTACAAACTGTGCTCCTAGGTACACTGGGACTTTCAGATTTTTCAGTTGCTACTGGCAAGCTAAAGATGTTGAAAGAAAACAGATGACCAACATGATCCTGCCTGTGAATCTCTGCAACCTCCGCAAAACTCTATTGGATTATTTCCATTTTATAATTTAACATTGGAATGCACATTATGTGTGGTTTGTGATTAATGTTATCCGAATAATGATTAATTAGCTACTGTCAAAAAACCCATATTGATCTGCAGTAGGTTAAACAATTCTCATTATATTGCTGTTTTGGTCAAAATCATCTTTCATAAGACATTAAAGGAATTGATAGTCTTTCTATTCCACGGCCATATTCATTAACATTTATATTTACGACATTTGGCAGACGCCCCTATCCAGGGCAACTTACATAACTGCTTTGAAGTCATTATCAGTGAATACATTCTGAAACTGGTTCACTAGGACACAGGAAGTATAAATGTTCTGTACTGAAAGTTGCATAAGCTACATTATTTGTGCTTTCAGATCAGTTCGGTGTGGGTGTGGTGGCTGCTACTCCTTAGCAATCTAAAGCAAATACAACTCAAAAGTTGAATACATTGAAACACTTAATGAGTGTTAAATAGCTAATCTACAGTTTTCTACTCATATCTGGACTCTACAGAAAATAAGACGTAAAGGCAGGTGGTCTGAGCAGCAGCACATACTAAAGTATCAGATACCCTCAAGACTCAGACTCATACAATGGTTCTCTGTTTACTGTTAACTGTTAACGTTAAAGGAATACTTCAAAGTTGCTCAACCTAAACTCTAAATACAGCATCGGTTGTGTATACAGAGATAACACTGTTGTCCATTCGGGAAAGGTAGTACAATACTTTTTCATTGACAGGAATCTGTGACGGAGTCTTTTTTGCAGTCATGATGGCTTAATCATGCAAAGATGTTGTAAAACCTCAGGGGGAAGATAATACGCCAGGATAAATTTTATTATATTAATCCAATATAGGCAGGTTTGTAGGAGAAAAGAACTGCATGCAGAAATGTCTTATACTAACACTAGTGTTGATACTGTTATATCTGTGATACTGGATTTGTATTGGTCACATATTTATTGAACATGTACTGAATGCCTGGTTTTCCATTACAAGTGAGTTTTAAATCATCAACTTTACATCAGTTGAAGGAGCTGAAATTCTTGTTTATGGTAATCCCACGGTCCAATACTACAAATGCAGTGAACCCATTTAACACCCTTTTTACACTGTAGGCCTGCTATTTTAGGATAATAACTGGTACAGTGGATGACATGGTGTCGTAGCTATTACATCCGCCTCACAGTAAGATGGTCCTGGGTTCAAGTCCCAGTCCTGGGCATTTCTTTGTTGAGTTTGCATGTTCTCCCGTGCCTGTGTGAGTTTCCTCTGGATACACTGGTTTCCTCCCACAGTCCAAAGACATGCACATCAGGCTAACTGGCTGTTCCGAATTGCTTCTAGCTGTGAGTGAGTGTAAATGGTTGTGTGTGTTTGTCCTGTGATGGCATGACAAACTGTTCAGGGGGTACCCCGCCTTCGCCCAGTGTTGAAAGACATAGGCTCCAGCCTCTAAGCGACCCTAATTAAGTGGTTCGGCAAATGAGTGAGTGAAAACTGGTACAGTGATAATCTCCGGGTATGGCTCTATGTTCCAACAGCCCTATTCATATAAGATGGGCACCTTGCTTAAATCATTTGGGCTCCCTACTCAGTTTAGTTTGGTTAGGGCTATAACCAATGGGCTGTAACTGTCGGACCAATGGGCTGTCAGAATGTAGGGTTGCAACGATAAACTCCGAGTTAATATTAGCGCTAATAAAGAGTAATGTAAATAC
>JAQMYF010000007.1:13940516-13955355 GCA_030014195.1 Neosilurus mollespiculum
AGACTACTATTTCTTTGGAAATTTTTCGTCTTTTTATTTTTCTCACATACCATACATTTTGCTGTACTTTGATGTATTGAGCACTGTTCTACGGAAAATCGACTCAAGATTTTATATATATATATTTATATTTATATATATTTGTGTTTGTATGTGTGTGTGTGTGTGTGTGTGTGTGTGTATATATATATATATATATATATATATAAAATATTATATTATATAATATAATACTTCTTCCATGCAGACCTTTACCTTAATCACTGTAATGCAAATGCATGAGAATTACACAGCAAAATGGTCAGTATTGAATCCCCATGTTTATTTAACTCCACCTAGGTGCTCTGTGGGGATAAACAAACCCTAGTAAACCATTTTGCTTTGCTACATACTACAATATGAGAGAAAGCTTATCACATGTATATCATATCATGTGGGATCTATGGGAAATGCACATCATATGTTTAAAGTATGTGAGTAATACTTAGCATATGTGAGAGTTGACCTGAATATCATGACCCAGGCACAGTCAATGTTTTGAGCCAACATATTTTGTAAATTTAGAAGAGATTTGAAAGATAGTCTGACAGTTTGTGTAAGCTTAAGATAAACTACAGGAAAGTGTGTCCATTGCACTTTTATCTAATATAAACAACCTAAAAATTACAAATGTATCTTGTTTAGCAGCTCTCCAAGCACTAATAAAAATCATACAAGTGACAATATAAACATAATTGTGTAATTAGTTGTGTAACAATCTTTACATGTAGTAAATCTCTCTCTCTCTCCATTCCCATTTGTTTTGTCATGTCATTTATTTAAATTTCACTGACATTTTACTAAGGCAAATAAAAAATTGGAGATTGGCACCATACTTTGCTCCAGGTTGTATGGTTTAATCCAGACCTAGGGTTACTGTCTATGGAGTTTTTCCTTATGTCATGTTCTCCTCGTGTTCATGTGGTTTTCAGCCAAAAAAGATTACAGTGAGTAGATGGACTGATTACACTAAATAAATTGCCCCAAGTGTGTGTGTGTGTGTGTGTGTGTGTGCGTGCTCGCCTGTTTCCCTGTGATGAACTGTCATCATATATAGGATGTGTTCCTGCCTCATGCCTAGTGTTCCCGCGATGTACTCCACCATGACCCTGATCAGTATAAAGTGCTTACTGAAGATGAATGAGTGAAGAAATGACCTTGACCTGACAGTTTCTGATTTTATCAAACAGCCCAATGAGCCATTTTTGTCCCATGCTGCTGGAGTTCCACTCTGCATTTGTGATCTCATTACAGATGGAGATGAGCCATCAGAGGCATTGAGAGACAGATGGAACAATCAGGGAAAAGCAGCAAAGCGGAAACGCTGACCAGTGTGGTCACTGTAGGCCTGTGTATAGCAGTGCAGTGGGGGCTGCATTTGGCTGCTTATCAGTTACTACATAATTTTCAGACACTTCACAGACATGTGTAAATGATGCTGGTATAGGGTTACCAGCCTTGGGGTTTCAGTTTTATTGCCTGATGCTTATTGTACCTAATAAGAAAGCAAAATTTTAATATAGGTGGCACGGTAAAGTAGTAAAAATAAATCTATATTCTCTGTTTTCTTATTTAAAAAAAAAATATATATATCTTTATAATCTTTCATTTGATAATTGAGTAGATTATTTTCACATTTGTAGCGCAATCAGAAATTAACACAATGTACAGTACTTATTTTATTTAACCAGTAACTCATAGTGGGCGGCACGGTGACGCAGCAGTTAGCATGTCCGCCTCATGGCAAGAAGGCCTGGGTTTGATTCCTGGGCTCGGACATTTCTGTGTGGAGTTTGCATGTTTTCCCCGTGCTTGCGTGGGTTTCCTCCGGGTCCAAAAACATGCACAGTAGGCTAATTGGCTGCTCCAAATCGCCCCTAGGTGTGAGTGTGAGTGTGAGTGTGAATAGTTGTGTGAGTGTTGTGCCTGCGATGGCTTGGTGACCTGTCCAGGGTGTACCCTGCCTTTGCCCAGAGTTGGCTGAGATGGGGGCCAGCATCCCCTCGACCCTAATTAGGATTAAGTGGCCTAGATGACTAAATGAGTAATCCATATTGGGGCAGCATGGTGGTGTAGTAGTTACAATATCTGCCTCCCAGGAAAAAGGTCCTGGGTTTGAGTCTCAGTTTCTTGGTATCTTGGTTTCCTCCAGGTACTCCAGTTTCCTCCCACAGTTCAGAGGTATGCACATCAGGCTAATTGACTGTTTCAAGTTGCTCATAGGTGTGGATGTGAGCGTGAATGGTTGTGTTGGCCCTGTGATGGTCTGGCTAGCTGTTCAGGGTGTACCCTGCCTTTGTGCAGTGTCAGCTGAGACAGCTCTAGCCTCCACACGACCCCGATAGTAGGATCAAGTGGTTCGGCAAATGAGTGAATGAGTCAGTGAGTAACTCATAGTCTTTAGTTATTTCTCCCAACAGCTTGCTGTATTTGTTATATATGTGTTTTTTAGGGAAACCACTCAATGTAATATATACTATGAAGAATATAAACACCAGAATATCAGAACTGTATATGTGTGCAGAAAGATTGGCATGAAAATTCAGTGTACAGCATTGAAATGAAAATATCAAAGGTGCATGTCAGTAATTATATAAATTATTTATGCATAATTGCAGAATCTGAAAGATTGCTGTCTTATATTTCGATGGTTGTCATGACATTTATGAACAATGCAACTGCTCTCAAGTACTTGTGTTTTCTCATGCATATTGTCTCATGTTGTGCCATGTCACTATCTTTTGCTAAGTGCTTTCAGGATTTCATTCCCTATAAGTTTTAGCTTTGGTTTACAAAAAATACAAATACAGAATATCTTTTTTCTTTGCTGAAATCAAGGTTAGACACACAGCAGAAACTGATTTTTTTGGAGTGTATGTGTGTGCAGATATGAAATTCTCTTGTCTGTATTTTTTCCCCTTACATAATAAGTGAAATCTATCACAGTGATGATCAAATATGTTTAAAAGGAGCAGGAATGAAAAAGCCAAGCCTATCAAAAGGAGAAACTGTTGCCTCTTTCTTTAGAGAATTCCATTTCCCTACCACCTCGTTCTGGGAAAGTTTAGTCTTCAAGATGAGATGAAATGAGTCAAGTGGCCCAAAGCAATCAGTGTTCAATCACTGCATGGTGCTTTGAAGTGCTTCACATCCTCACAGGTGGGGAAGCAATGCTAAGTGCTCTAGGGAGAGGTCACATTGAGGCCAGAATAATGAGGAAGGGGATGGGAATTGTTGGGAGCGTAACAGAAAGGAACAAGAGCAAAAACACAAAGGCTTGTTTGGGGCATAAATTGGGAAAAAAAAAAAGCAAGGTATACCTTTGGAAATTTTCCAATCATGTTCAGTGTGTGTGGGGGGATTTCTGTTTAGAGTCTTCATGTTCTCGCCATGCTTGAGTGGGTTTCGTGGGGCTACTCCAGCTTATGGATGTGGTGTAAATCAGCCAGATACTTTTAGTTGTATACAGGTGTGCATATAAGTAAACTGACTCCCTATTTTAGCATTGTAATCGATTAGTGACCCGTCCAAAGTATACCCGACCTCTTGTTCATTGTCAGTTTTGATTGGCTCTTACCTATGGATTTACAGTGGGTATGTCATACATGGCCCCCTTCACAGCTCCAGGGTTCAGAGTTGATTCCACTTTCTTCCCATGTCAGGGTTCCTCCATCCACCAAAAAAAACCCCATATCTGTAGGTTAATTACCTTTCACGTGAGCTACGTGGAAGGTACTATGACGCGCCGATTTTCATTCAGCAGGAATTTGTGTGTGGGTCTGTCTGTCCACAGTCCACGAGCGTAGGCTCGGTCGTAGTAAGATATTACCTTTGGCGTGAGCTATATATAGTTCATGGTATTATTATTACGAGACATTTGAGAGCTTGTGGAAATTGTACCAAAGTTAAGTGATATTATGATAATTATTACATTTACATAGACAGGAACTTTCCAATAGGTCTAACGCCGGGATCTAATTAGATAATTAATAATTTCTCCACTAATGACAGAGTAACTAATGTCATGACAGTAGTAATGTTATGAGTAGTATTAGTGTAAACACGTCATTCAGGTAACGTAACCTAACGTTAGGACCAATTATACAACAACAAGGATCTGACATTATATACTGTATGTCAGTTGGTGCCACGCGAAAGGTGAATGCGTGTGTTGCCTTTACTAGTCATTGGCTGCAGTTGAAGGCATTTCTATAGTACGCGATATACATCACAATGTACATTTTTTTTATAAAGATTTTTATTTGTAATCTATTTATTTAAAGAAAACAAACAGAAAAAAGTAAAATATTTCCAACGTTTAAAGGTCAAGGACAAAATCTTTAATATCATCTGCTTCCAGTGAGTTAGTAAGTACTTAAACATTTATTTAAACAAACTTATGATAAAGAAAATATCTTAAAAAAGGCTACTGTAAAATATTTTAGAGAAATATTATATTGCCCAGACTTACATTTCATTGCCCCTCGGTGAGAATGTATGTGCATGGTGTATTGAGATGGCCTGACCTTGCATCCAGGGTGTATTTCCACCTCATCCCTAGTGTTCGCAGAATAGGATCCAGATCCAGACCACACCCTGACCAGCATTTCGGGGTTACTGAAGATACATGAATGAATAATTTATTTATAAAAATCAGACCTTTGCTCCAGTTGGTGTTTGCCCTCATAATTTGAGTGAAGCAAAGGTGTTCAATGCAAAACTGTTCAATGCAAAACATTGTGTTTCATGTGTTCACTTCTGCTGTAAGCACAAAAACAAAAGAAAATGTGTTTGCGACATGTTTTTAGAGCTTTTCCAGCCTGGCATTGTTCTAGTTTTACCAGACGAATATGATGAAGATGCAGCAGAAATCCTTTTCCATGAGGACCTGTCCTCTTTTGTACTATATGCTAAGTCCTTTTCTCTTTCCATGCTAATATTTATACAGGGCCAGTTGCATTTAGAGGTAATGGAAAGTGAAGTAGAGAAGTGAAGAAGAGAGTACAGGCAGGGTACAATGGGTGGGAGTGTCTGGAGTGGTTTCTGATAGAAGTGTATCTGCAAGAATGAAGGGAAAGGCTTAAAGGACAGTACTGAGGCCAGCTATTCTGCAGGGTTTGACTGATAAAATGACAGGAGGCAGAGCTGGAAGTGGCAGTGATGAAGATGCTGCGATATTCTCTGGGAGTTCACTCTCCAAGCATGGACAGAATTAGAAATAAATATGTTAGAGGGACAGCACAGGTGGGAGTGTTTAGGAATAAAGTGAGAGAGGCCAGATGATGATTGTTTGGGTGTGTGCAGAGGTGGCATGAAGGGAATATTGTTAGAAGAATGTTGAGGATTGAACTGCCTGGTAGGAGGAGAAGCGGAAGGCCACAGAGGAGATTTATGGATTTGATGAGGGAAGACATGCAGATGAATGGCGTGACGGAGGGGGATGCAGAGGACAGAGTGAAATGGAAAGGGGTGATCCTATGTCGCGGCCTCTGACGAGAGCAGTTGGAAGAAGAGTTGCATTTAGAAGGAGCAACATTTTTAGCATTAAAGAGGTACTGCAGGGTGGTGTATGGATAGCACAGCTGCCTCACAGCAAGAAGGTCCTGGGTTAAAATCCTGGGCTCGACAAGGGCGTTTCTGTGTATAGTTTGCATGTTCTGAAGGAGACTCAGTGAGCAGCTCCCAGTGACACTAAAATAAGTGATAAATATTCTGATTCATCTAAGCTCTCTTAGGACTTCATTTAAATAAATATTTTCAGATTTTATTCAGGGGCGGCATGGTGGCATAGTGGTTAGCATGTCCACCTCACAGCAAGAGGGTTTTGGGTTCGAGTCCCGGGCCCGGAAAGGTCATTTTTTTGTGAAGTTTGCATACTCTCCCTGTGCTTGCTGGTTTCCTCCCACAGTCACCCTAGGTGTGGATGTAAGTGTGAATGGTTGTGTGTGTAAGGGTGTTGCCCTGCAATGGTCTGGCGAGCTGTTCAGGGTGTACCCCACCTTCACCCAGGGTCAGCAGAGATAGGCTCCAGCCTCCCTGTGACCCTAGTAGGAGTAAGTGGTTCAGCAAATGAGTGAGTGAGTGAGATTTTGTTGAGGACTTTTTACCCATGTAATACAGTTGTAGTCAAATAATGATAGTCGAATGTTCATGTTGAATAGCAGAATCTGCTCAGACTGATAGAAAGCTAACCCTGGGTTTACACTATGGCATGATGTCCATGATGTCCGCAATTCAAAAAAAAATGCACGCTTGGAGCACGATTGGGGAATAAAAAGGAGGCAGGGTGCATCCAAAAGAAGGAAGTTCATCGAGATCATCGAGATCGAGATCATCAAGGTCTGTTGCGCTTTGTTAAGGTCCATTAAGGTCTATTAAGCTCTAGTATGCTATACTACGATTCCCACGTTCTATCATGATTGGCGTCAAATTGCAAAATTTTTAATCAGCTCGATCATCACTGTTCCTCCAAGTTTCCTCAAAATCATCATGATTCGATCCCACGACCCCCTAATCACGATTTTCTCAAATCGTGGACATCGTGCTGCAGTGTAAACCCAGGATTATTGGATGGATGTGTGCGTTTTATGTACGGTAAACATGTTTTTTTTGTAAAGTGTAAGAGGAACTTCACTGATAAAGTTTTAGAAAGAAAGATAAAGCACGTTTGCGCAGTAGCATTTTTATTTTTTATAGTTGTCATTGAAATATCTCTGACAGAAGAGTATTTGTACATCTTTATTGTTTTTAGTGTTTCTTTGCTAACGTTACATGTAGGTCTTGACTACGCTATGTGGAAATAAGTTAACCCTGTCAGGGAAGATGAATGATGGCAGTTTATGTTTCCAGATTCGTCTCCACAGTGTCATGCAGCAGCCTCATACATCAGACAGCATGTTGATGAGGAACAAAAACACGTCTGCTTAGGAAATGATGTGTCTGCTGAACCTGCTTGACCTCCTGTTAGTGTGTGTGGGTTTCCTTTCCTCCCAACTCAGAGCACCAACTGTGTGTGTGTGTACAGTATGGGTGTGTTCATGGTGCCACACCCTAATCTCTCAGGATGGAGTTTGCACTCTGTTCTGTTTGCTCTGGTGTCTGGATGAGACATGTGACATTGCCTTGTTTGTCCTGTGAAGGCATTTGGCTTACACTCTCTTTTCCCTAAACTTTTTAACTTTATTTTTATCCAAAACATTGATTAGTTTAATATGATTATAATAGTTTTTATTCTCTTTCAGATTTAGATAAATGCTTTAATTTGTTGTATTTGGTATGTTTAGAGAGAAGGATGTCCTTGTACTCGATATAAGATCTAAATATGGGGTTTTGGTTTGAAAACTCCTTTAAACCATTTTCAGTTTACAGTAACACGGCGGTGCAGAGGGTACCTTGTGGTGCAAAGCAGTGCATGTTCTCCTTGTGTCTGTTTGTTTTTTCCCACCTCATAAAAACATGACGGTGGGTAGACTGACTATACTAATTTTCACCAAGGTGTGAATGAGGAAGTGAATGTGTGTGTGGAGTCCCGCTATGAAGTCACACCCAGTCTTCCTGAGATAAGCTACAGCTCCAGTATGTACTGGTCAGGCAAAAGGATGACATAATGCTGGATCTGTAGCTACACTGCTTTCATACTAATTGATTGCAGCTAAATGGTTGTGATCAGCGGTGATGATTGCCGTCTTGCAGCGATGTAAACATTTCTACACAGATGCTTGTGAACGTTGATAAGCTGTCTGTTGCAACACTGTGATGGCGCCTGAAACACTCTTGCACTCATTACTCCAAACAGAAGCATCGTTTCTGCAAGAAAACAGAACACAACATGCAAGGGCTCCCAAGTGGCACAGCAGAAAAACATTCCCCTGTTGGCCAGAGATTGTGAGTTCGAATACCAAACATGCCACAGCCATCTGTCACCAGGAGTCCAAGAGAGCAAAATTGGCTGTGCTTACTGAGTGGGAGGGACGGCATACTCTCTCAGTTGTGGGTGTCTGTGACTCATGTATGTGGAAGAGTGTACGCTAGGCTAATTTGTGATGCTGCTTTTGAGCACAGTTCAAAAAGATGTGCAGCTTCATGGCTACATGTGCAGTCTGAGGAAGCTTGAGTCAACCTTCACCCTCCCGAGTTGGTAGATGCCATATGACAGGAAATAGCTGGATGAAAGTCAGGAAAATAGCCACCCATCACACTCAGTTGAAGACCATAAAGACCACATCGGGTCCTAAAGATTTGAAATGATGCGATGGGGACGTGGTCAAAATAGAAAAATGTGCAGTTCATACTATGTTCTTACTACGTCCATGATGGGTCCACATTGTGTCTCACTAATTTCTTACATACATAATCACGCACGTGACTATCACGTTTTAGCTTATTACGTGCTTACCACATGCATACCATATTCTCACTATGACTGGTCACCTATACTGCACCACATGCTACACTTTTTTCATTCCTTTTGTGATTTTTCTTGTCATTTACGCATCTACGCTCAACAAGCTGTCATTACAACATTCTTACTAAGTCTGTTTTAGAGACCATACCATGCCTTTATTGATTTCTACAGCATTTCTACTATGTTGTACATGTTCTTACTATATTGATTAGGACATAGTGGCTGAGTTTTATAGGAGATTTAGGGAGAATTCTCCCCACATTAGGTAGAAAATTGTAGAGTGGGATGATACAATGTGCAATCTTAAAGAGTACCGGTATTGGTCATCCTTACAGCATAATTTGTGTGTGTGTAATACGTTTAAGCGATGCAGACACTTATTTTAACATAAATGACCATACAAAGCACAAAATTGGTAATTTTATCCTGTGGATTAGTAACGGGGTCTTAACTGCAGCGGGTTAGCAGTTTTTCCCTGGAAGTGACGTCAGCATGTTGGGTGTTGTCGACATCTCTTGTGGCGGCAGTGAAACATAGGTTTTAGTGACTCTGAGGACGAGAATGCTTCCAATGTACTTGACGGTAGGTCCAAAATGGCTTATGCAGCTAACGTTTTGCCAACTCGACTTTCCTGTCATCAGTTGCTTTAGTAACAAAAAGAAATGTTTTCCATGATTTCTGCGCTTGTTGTTTGTGCACTTAATATAATATTAAACGATAATGTGTTATGTTGCACAGGTAGGTTATGTAGCCTAGCCATGCCTAGAGTCATAACACTTGCGCACACTTTGAAAATGGGCATGGACTGATGATGCTGGAAGGAACCGCTGATGTTATATGTGATTGTTTTAAATAGCTAGTAACACTAATTCACCACATGCACCCTTTAAGTTTACTTAAAAGAGTCTGAGAGGCATCAACAAGGATGGTTAAATATGGTAACAAAGCACAGTCTTGAACCCGGATGCAGTAATTGGATATCATCTTTGAGCTTTCAACTTGCTGCTCAGTAATACCGGTGTTTTGCAAGAACAACTGTGTTTATTTTTTGGGTTGATTCCCATCCTGTTCAGCAAAACCAGGGGTGCCACATAAAGGCACAGTTGATGTTTTTCACCATGAGAGAGGCTAGGTGTTGCTGGTGTATTGTCTGTATTTTGAGCATCACACATTGCTGGACATGGGAAGAACAGTCTGGGACACCAGGTGTTACAGGGTCCATCAGAAAGATGCTACTCTTCCAGTGATCCTTACCCTATCTCTCAAGAGCAACTACTCAGAAAGCACCATGACTGCTTTGCAAGCTAGCTTAGCACTGTTAGTATAATAAAGGGAATAGTTTCTATGTTAACACATAATGTTGCTCCACAGTGACTCCTTTTCAGGCCAGTTAATTCTCATAGATCCCCAGATCCCTGTTCCACTGAATGTTGTCCTCGGTAGAGCACTCATTTAAAGTCATTCATGAAAGTCATTCATTCTCTCTACATGTTCCTGTTGCATGTCTTCTCTTTTTAAGGTCTGATGAGACTCCACTTCCTTCAGTGAGAAAGTATGAAGAGTACACTCAGGCTCCCACTGTCCCACTGAATCCCACTGTCAGGGAGATTGTAAGTGATTGTAAGTAAACATAAATGCTAACTCTTTTCCCTACATTATTTCTTGCAGAGGTGTGATAAGGTTTTGCAGGAAGTGTTGTATCATAATAAAAGGGCGGGTTTCTTGACCTCATCTCCACATCATGACACAGGACTTCTAGGATGAGAGTTAGTCTCTTCCTACCCCAGAGTAACAAAACTCAATTCTGGCATATTTGTGAGCCAAGAAGTGGTTATAATCTAAGGTTATTATGTATTATTATAGAATCTAGTTTCACTATGGTGTTGAGTTAGTGTGTCATGTTTTTTTTTTTTTTTATTGCACAATCCAGACAAAAATTCTTATTCCATAATCTTTATGTCCATATCTTTACAGTAGCAATAAAGAGGAAATCATATGGAAATCAGGCTTCATTAAGAACTTACATACTAATGTCTCATTTAGAGTCAATTATTATGTCAAAGAGCAGATGTGTTTTAAAGTGTTTTACACACACATCAAATGCAAATTTAAGTAGTATTTCAACCCATAAGAGCTTTGTGACTGGTCCACAGGGCAGTGTTCCCATCTTGTAGCTCCAGGGATGCTGGTTCAATTCTGAGCTTAGGTTACTGTCTGTTTAGAGTTTCTGTGCATGATCTCCCAAGTGTTCATCTGGGTTTATTTTGTTATAAGGTGGCTACTGGACACTGCCTTTAGGTGTGGAAACATGTGCATGATGCACTGCAATACAATAGGCTGGTCTTCTATCCACTGTGACTCTGTTCAGAATAAAGTATTTACAGAAACAGGATAGATGGATGAATGGATTGAGTGGCATGGTAGCTCAGTAGTTAGTTTAGTTTGAGTCTGGTTCCTCTCAAGGTTTCTTCTTCATGTCATCTTAGTGAGGTTTTCCTTTCCACCTCATAGGGGATCAAAGGTGTTATACATATAGAGAAATGTATAAATTTCATTCATTCATTTTCTAAGCCGCTTAATCCTAATTTGGGTCGTGGGGAGGCTGGCATCTATCTCAGCCGACTCTGAGCGAGGGCGCAGTACACCCTGAACAGCTCGACAGACAATTGCAGGGCCAACACACACAACCATACACACTCACTCTCACACACCTAGGGGCGATTTGGAACAGACAAGGAACCTACTGTGTATGTTTTTGGACTGTGGGTGAAACCGGAGTACCCGGAGGAAACTCACTCAAGCACGGGGAGAACTTGCAAATACACAAACGCCCGAGCCTGAGAATCACACCCAGGCCTTCTTGCTGTGAGGCAGACGTGCTAACCACTGTGCCACCGTGCTGCCCAGGTTTTAATATATATATTGAAATTTATAACCTAATCTGTTTATCTGTTTTGCGTTGCAAAAATGTAAACTACAAAAAGCGCTATACACATAAAATTGAATAGAATAGACAGTTAGCACTGTTGCCTCACAGCTTGAAGGTTTGGAGTTTGAAGCCCGACCAAGGGCCTTTCTGTGTTTCTGCATGTTCTCGCCATGCTTCTGTGGGTTTTCTACAGATACTCCAATTTCATTCTAAGAAATGAAATGCTGTATCTGCTTAACCTACTTATGTAAACCGGTCCCACTCACCTTGGTTGTTTAAATATGAAACACAAATTAGATAAGGTAATCAGAATCAGAGCTGATAATGACTAATAATAACAATAATAACTAATGTTGATAATAATATAATACTGATCCTAATACTGATATAATATAATAACTGATAATATGTTGTTACAGTTAACTTGTATATATGTTTCCCATTTAAATAATGTGTAACTTAATATGTTGTTACAGTTAACCCATTTCTCACAGCACTCCTGCCATAGTCCAAACACATGCACATTAAGTCAACAGCCTAAACTAAATGACCTAAAGGTGTGAACGTGAGTGTGAATGGTTGTTGTAATCACTGTAGTTTGTGAGTCTGTTTGTCAGTTTGCTCCGAACAAATATACAGTTTATTCATTGTCCCACTGTCTTTTCAAAGTTTACCATCATAGACACATTTGTGTGTTGTCATTATAAAAAGTAATTGTTTTGTGGTGCTGCACTAGAGATAGAACATGTGCTGTGTAAATTGGATGTTTTAAAGGGTGGGTCTCAGACTGCAGAAGTGCATGCTGGGAATATAACTAATGTTCTGATTGGTTCCCTGAGTGATGTCCTTTGTGCTCATCATCACCCTCACCCCTTTCACGCACACACACACACACGCCCAATTTTTGCAAGGGCATAGAATATAACAAACCGATATTTAAAGTATGGAGATGGACAGGTGATACAAATGAATGGGCAAATCAGTGAGTGAAAGGTGGTCAAAAGAGAACTCAGGTCAGAAGAATGATCCGGGGGTACAAAGGCGTAACATGTTATGTGAGCCCTGACAGTCAGCGCGTCAATTTTTTACATCATATAAAAAAAAAAAAACTCATTGTAAAAAGCACAAAAACAAAGAAATAATTAATTTGATAATGTAAATAACATGTACTACTTTTAATTATGTAAGTAGCAGATTATCAGATTAATTTATTACAGATAATTTAATTTACAACAAAATTAGCAGATTTACCTTAAAGAAGCTACTTACGTGCTTAATGGTTAACGAAGCTAACATTTTTCATTAACTTGCCCAACACTTCTGGAAGCACAAGAAAACAAATGGAAAAAGTTTTTTTATATTTACAGATCTTACATTTACAAATTTTAAGCGTGACACTGAGGCAAGCCAGTTAGCCCTGTGCTTTCAGCTAGCTAAACGGCATCTGTTCTCTTTACCCTACTCCATTTCTGTTTTGCAAACTGTTCTCGCCACACATACTGAAATATCTCCATTTAGTCTTCCTGCTGCATTAGCAGAACTTACTTGCTGATAGCAGGGCTCTTAGTTTTAGAAGTATCAGCTTTGCAGTTTCTCATGGTTTAACCAACACAGCTTGTAAGCTGTCATCTAAAATTTCCTAGTACCGATCAGCTGAATATTGTACATCTGCAGCATTCTGTTCACTAGGTTTTAGGTCAACATCTTCATGCATGGGTTGCTCTGGAGGCTCAATGGTGACAATTACGTCAAGGTGACAATTACGTTATTCAACTTTAGCAACATATTTTAATTTCTGTCATGAATAGAGATCTAGAAATGACATTAATAACACAAATCCAAGGCTGTTGCTGAGTGTAGTGGAGAAGCGACAAGGAGAATTAGGTCTTGTAAAGGAAAATTAATTTACAAATCTGCTTTGAAGAAAGATTCTGAATTTGACTTTAGCCTATAAAAAAGAGGAAGGAAAGATTTTTGTTAATCTTTTTTTTTTTTTTTTTATAATTTTGGAAAGGATAAGTACCTGCACTTTTCCTATTAGACATATTGCCTGGTGGGAGTGAGTATAGAAGGAATGTGGCCAAAAAATGCTTGTGAAATCCCGGGATGGGAACATAGCAGGAAGTGCACCCTGAACGTCATGTCTGTCAATAATATTATGTCACATGTTTATATGGTTATAGACAAGAATGGACTAAAAGCAAAATCACAAGAACCCAGAGGAAAATGCATCAAACATGAAGCAGTTTTGAAAGCTAATGTTTGAATGTGTGGTTTCATTGATGAAGACATGCTTTAGGAAATGATGGCATCAATTATTATTAGAGAATTATACAATTCCGCATGCTTGCTTCTGGGTTTTTTTGTTTTGTTTTGTTTTGTCTTTTTAACAGTTGGACTTTGAAATGAAAGTACACCCTTTAAAGCATGTTTTCCCTCCAAACCTAATTCAGCTGTGGTCATGAGGATGTGCAGTTATTTTGGAAGTTAATGTTTAAGGCTTTATGACAAAGATGTAAACGGAGATGTCTTTGTTTTACAATATTATTAAGCATTTATTCGACACATAAAGATTAACGAGAAAGCCTTCTTGTGTGTGTGTGTGTGTGTGTGTGTGTGTGTGTGTGTGTGTGTGTGTGTGTGTGTGTGAATTTGAAGAAACCAGCAAGAGTTGAGATATTTTGAAAGTATTTCTGAAATTTCTGTATTTCTGAAAAGCCATGCCGATGTTGATTTTGGTCTGACGTCTTGCTTTTGCCAGAGTATGTCAAGTTCAGTTCAGAGTTCAGATTTGCTTTTTAAACCTCTTTTATTAAAAAACAATATATTTTTTAGCTCTCCAGCTCACAGCTGCTGTTGTACAGGGTTGAAAGCAGGTTTGCTCAACTCACCATCAGTGAGCTGGGAAAGAAGACATTTACTCTTTTTTGGTACTTATAAAATTTAATATCTTCAAAAAGAGAGGGTAAAATTAAGGTTTTAAAAAGTAGCTTAAAACTGTCCCTCTTTTTGGAGATATTGCATTTCATAAATACTAAAAATGAGAAAACATTTTTTTTTTGTGGCTGTTTAATTCCTGCTTCTCTTTGCTTGCATTCTTGATAGAATCCTATTAAAGTTTCCTTCATAGTGCCATGACCAAAAAAGAAACTTTTTTTTTTTAAAGAAATTAAAGATGATGTTGTTTCTGTTTTTATTATTCTTCGGTGGCATGGTGGCATATTTGTTAGCATGTCCGCCTCACAGTAAGAAGGTGCTAAGTTCAAGTCTCAGGCTCAGAGAGGGTGTTTCTGTGTGGAGTTTGCATGTTCTCCCTGTGCTTGTGTAGGCTTCCTCCGGATTCCCCTTTTTTCCTCCCACAGTCCAAAGCCATGCACATTAGGTTAATTGGCAGTTCCAAATTGCCCCTAGATGTGTGTGTGTGTGTGTGTGTGTGGGTACGAGAGAGAGAGAGAGAGAGAGAGAGA
>JAQMYF010000007.1:13963184-13977316 GCA_030014195.1 Neosilurus mollespiculum
ACACACACACACACACACACACACACACACACACACACACACACACACACACACACACACACAAGCATTCACACTCAGATCCACACCTAGAGACAATTTGTGAAATCCAATTAGCTTAATGTGCATGTTTTTAGACTGTGGGAGGAAACTGGCATACCCGGAGGAAACCCAGGTAAGCACAGGGAGAACTTACCTACTCTGCATTGAAACGTCCAAACCCAGGATTTAAACCCAGAACCTTCTTGCTTTGAGGTGTATGCACTAACCACTACATCACTGTTCTGCCCATCATTATAGGTCTTGTCATCCTTATTATAGAAATTGTTGATAGTTTTGCATGCCTACTGTGTTTTCAGAAGCAACTGTGTGTCTGAGTATAAAGGAAACTACTGGACTTGAAAAGGCTCACTTTCATCCCTGTAGGTTAGTCGTAATTTCCACTCAGTCTTTAAGCATTTCAAGCCACTGGAATATTCTTAATGCATACTCGAACATATTTTTACTCTTTGATCAACACATTCCTGTGAGTGCACTGCAGAGGAGGCCTGACCTGCCCACAGTCAATGGCATAAAGAGAACATTTAAAGGAAAACAGATATTTATTTGTGTGTGTGTGTGTGTGTGTGTGTGTGTGTGTGCGCGTGTGTGTGTGTGTGTGTGCGCGTGTGTGTGTGTGTGTGTGTGTGTGTGTGTGTGTGTGTGTGTGTGTGTGTGTGACCCGAATACTGTACTTAGAGGGAGTGTGAGTTCTGATGTTCAGTACTAGAGTGAAGGTGATTTTCCAAATGTCAAACAGGAAAGTAATGCATCAACAAACAAATAAAGTATACTGTGTTGTGCTGTATATAGATTTTGAGCAGTGGGATTTTCCTCTGTCCTTATTTATACCGTGAACAGAACACTTTGTTCTAGAATGAATCAAGCTCTCAGAGGATTTGGTTTACGCTGACCTTTTATGCATTATAGCGTGACTGAATAGGTATAAATATTGCGGGGAGACTTTATGTTTGTTAAGAAGAAAGTATATGATTGTTGAATTTGTGTACAATTAGAAGAGATGTTTATGGAAGGGCTCCACACTTTCAGTGTTTTGTAATGGGTAGGGTTGTTCCCTTAGGTTTAATGATGGAGGATGAGAGCTGTAATTCATTTGTCTTTATCTATAACTTCGAGAAAGTGGGGCAAGGAATGTTTACTAATGTACTAAGTGACTATGTTGAATAAGTACATGAGCTACAGCTACCTTGAACTTGAAACGTTGCTTGAAAATTGAAATATGAATAATATCATTCTTTCATAAATGAAAGTATGTAATTGCTGGCAAATGAGAGTGTTACAAGAGGAATAAAATACTTGTCGTTATAGGCAAATAATTATCTTTCCCTGTAACAACCTGCTCCATTGTATTTGCCTTATTTAATTATTAGAATTAAATACAATATGGAAAGTATATAGTAATATAGTAAGCATTGTTCCTACGTCAGTAATGCTCCCATGAACCATTATTATACCACAGTGTGTGAAAGTAATTTGTCAGGAAGTGACATGCGTTTGCTTTATAAATTGCATGCAGCTATAACTATATATGAGGATCTATAAAAAATATTGGCAGTTGCTTTTTTTTTTGCTCTCTCTCTCTCTCTCTCTCTCTCTCTCTCCCTCTCTCTCTCTCTCTCTCTCTCAGCCCCTCTCTTTTTGTATACACCACATCAAAATGCACATGCCATTGGTTGGGGAGTGTGCAAGTGTATAACGTGTCGATCCTGTAAGTCTGGTGATGAGATTAGCCATTACAGTAAAAGCTCCCACTGTTCAGGCCCCGACTGTCAGTTTAAATCCTTACAATCCGAAACCATCACTCAAAGCTTGCTGCATTAGTATTTGTCTTGGTAGTGTTTGGACACTGTCTGTATTTTCAAACCTGTTCTTTTTAATAATTTAAAACAAACCCTTGTTCAGTTTTTTCCCTTAAATTATACAGTTCATTTCTGCAGGTATGGATAAAGTAATTGCATTTGGGTGTGGACCAAAACAATCACACCAAAACCCTGTAACGGAGATGGTGTCGGTTTGCTTCCAAAGAAACTCTGGTGTAGTTTGTTTGCGGCGGAAATATGATTCAACTTCAATTTGTGTTAAATGGCTCCTCCTGTAGCAAGGTGTGTTTTGCATTCTGGAATGCGTCAGAGCACACAAAGTGTCTCACTGTTAACATATCACGCCTACTGAACATGTCTTCATTTTAACAGTTAGCATGATATTGTTGTCTCAGTATTACTTTCCTTGCTTCGGTCGTCTAAAAGTGGCATGTTTTCTTTGCAAAGTGTGAAGCAATATAGAATTTTCCAGATGCTTTGTGAAAGTGTCATTGGCATTCCACTGGTGTATTGGCCAGATAATTACCACGGTTGTGAGCACATTCCAACTCTGCTATTGCTCTATTTTAAACTGTATTGCAATGTTACTTTCATAGAAATATTGTCTAGTCCAGAGCACAGGACCTTGTTAATTTCATTTTCAGCCCCCGACACATTTGACCAATAAGCAAAGCAAACTAAGGGGAAAAGGCTAGACCTTTACGAACTAACCAAATGATTCAGATCACATCAAACAAGGTGGAAAAAATGTGGAAAAACCCTATGACACCAATGTCCTGTCTGGCATTTGTACAAGCAGAAGGGAATTACAGTTTAACATGTATTGAATACATAATTTATTTCTCAGTGCTAAAGAATGTAATAGAAATGGCATATAGAATATTCATGGGTTTTGTTACTGAGTTGCCAATTGCACATACATCATACCATGTGTTTGATTTATTGTTATTGAGGACAAATATATTTCTTAAACATTTTATGAATGAATTCCGTACATGTCTATTAAAATAAAAATGAAACTGTGGCAGCACTGTAAGTGTTTGTGCTGTGATCAAATTGGATTTATTTGACATTTTCCACTCCTGTTAATAAGGTTTGCAGTATTCAGTCAAACACTAACGAATGGAGTCATTTTGCCATTAGCATTATTACACTGTGTTTTTGAATGTGTCTGAAATGCTGGCACTGATCTGAGCTTGGTGAAGAGGGATGATGCAGCATAGTGACCGTTCCATCTGGTGAACTTGGCAACCAGTTGGTATCCGTTTCTGTGCCTGGTGCGGCTCTGCCCACTCTCTTATCAGCTATCACACAGCCTGGGTGCCTTGTGTAAAACATTCAAGATGCACAATAAGAAGAAGGATGATATGTTTGTGTGTTCTTTCAGCCATCATAGATATATGGCCCATAAAATCGTACAGTATGTGTGCTTTTCAACCTTGTATTTAAATATAATCAAGCAATAATCATATAATTGATACACATTGTTTCTGATTAATTCTTCCTGGAAATGTATAAACAGCTAAGAGTATCAGATTTCACCAATAAAAGACAAGCTGTATTTGGGAAAAGGGATATTTGTTTAGTGTGCGTCGACAAATTGTGAGGCTGCAGTGTTTACCCACATTATCGGGCATTATTAAAAATATATGTAAATAAATTACACAGCCAGGTACAGCAGCTGTGACAACACTGCTAAAGCACACAAACACTAGCATGATCCGATCACATGGGTGTCTGATCCTCTGAGATGGAATTCACTTTCTAATATTTTGCATCCCATTCCCAAATTGGCATTCCCATATTGTTTGTTTTAAGATGGTAGTGAGAGCACTCACAATTAACCTAGCCATTAATCAATGATTTACATCATATCACTGTTGAGTTTTCAGTTCTAATTGATGTGTGTGTGTGTGTGTGTGTGTGTGTGTGTGTGTGTGTGTGTGTGTATAAGAGAATTTTCACAGTCTTCTAGAGCACTGGGGATACATAAAATGAGGGTTTTCCAAATCTGTAAATATTATGTCAAATTTCATATTTGAATAAATGCACAATAGTATAGAGTACCTTCAAATAAAATGAATGAACAAAAAGTATCAGCTTGTCTTGAAAACACACAGAAAAAAAATATACATGGAAGTTACATTTTGGACAAATTTGAGTTTCCCATTTTTAAAAATTCTCAGGATTCCAACTGAAATAATTTTCAAAAGAGGATGTTTGTCATGAAAATTTTTCTATTTAAAATTAGATAAGCATATGTCGTTTAACTGACTCATGCATTGGTGCCAATATCCTCCAACTGTTCTGCACAGGGCAGATCTGAATACATGCGAGGAAGTGTCTGTCCAAAATGTCCACTCCGACATTTCTATCTCTTGTGATAAGAAATTTATCTTTTTTCAAGCAGATGCACTTTTTATAAAGTACATCTAGATATGTAACTGTAGAGCAAAACATACCAACCAGATTCTGAAATGTTGATTACACAAGCATGTTGAATATGTGTCCGTCCAAAAGTGTCCTCTCCGAAATCTAGGTTTATGCCATCAGTAAATTAACACAAAAGATATTTCTACCAATAAAAGCTCAGAAGAAAATATCCATTTGCTACATATTTTATGTACTATACATTTAGAATCTTACAGGCTGCTGATCTGATAGTTGGATTTGACAGTGATAGTTTTTAAAGAAAGTTTTGGACATGCATACTTTCAAACATTTAAGAAAATTTTGACCCCTTTGTGACTGATTGTGTGTGTGTGTGTGTGTGTGTGTGTGTGTATATATATATATATACACACACACACACACAGTATATTCTTGCTAAATCACACTATACTTAATATTCTGTTATCTTCCAATATAAATGGTCATATTGCGATACAATAATTTATCGATATATAATTTAGCTCTAGTTTCACGGCATGCTAAAAATGCTACAGTAATAATTTGCCACCCAAGCACTACAGATGAGTGCAGTAGAGATGGCTGACTGTGACATTTAAGCAACTGAGGTGTAAAGACCCTGAGGCCAGAAAGTAAAGGCCAGCAAAGAGTTGACAATGCCACGATTTCTCCTTTAGTTTTGAGACATCACAGCATTTTAAAAATTAGAGTATCTTTATTCTTAATTAATTCATATTACTGTAGATGTTTTAATTCATTCAAAATTCAAAATTTTTATTATTTATTTCTAAAATATTAAGCACCGAATAAACACTGCACACAGAGTCAGTATTAACTATCAGCTATTCACTAAAATAGGTGCCAGTGGGTGGTAGGGTGTTGTGTGTATAGGGGAACCTAATAAAAAGCAGATGAGATGAAAGTTTAACACACTTATAACCGTCTTTTTAAGCCACTAAAAGTCCTTTGCTTCTGTAAAATACATTTCAGCCATCAGTTTTTAATACCAAAAGAAGCTTTGCAATGGTGCAAAAGTGTTAGTAAATCTGCTCCATATATTCCTAGCTAAATATTCAGATTTTCTGGGAGCAGATGGCTCATCATCATCACCTTCTCCAAATTCTTCACTCGATGCAAAATCACAACCCTTAAAAAGCAGCCATTGATCCCTGCAGCACAGAGCTGCTAGACAGTTTACCATGTTGTCAGTCTAAATGGGGATTGAAGTTACAGGTTCACAGGAGTGACAATAACAGGAGTTTTTCTACATTTTGTGAAACTTTATGTGCATTTTTTCCTGTGCACAGAAACAGGAAAGCTTCTGTTTACTCATTTTATTTTCCTAATTATGATTTGATTTATCCTCATTCAGGAAATTACACAGGATTAATGTGTATCAGTGCTATATCCCCCCCCAACACACACACACACACACACTTGATAAGCAGTAGCTATTTTGCTCTTTACAATAGCAGTGGCCTTTACAGCGTTCCTCTTGTATCTTTTAATCGGGGTGTGTCATGCACCACTGACTGTATTCATAAATCAAGTGCTGGGAATCAGCTTTGTTAGTTTTTATCATCAATATTTATAGAATTCACATGCAAGTGTTGCAGAAGTGGTTCCATTCCATACAGCCAACTGTGTTTTTAATAAATATTCTATAGAATAATTCCTATAAAATTTTCTATGATACTGTTAGTATTGAACAATATATTTTATGTGACTTATCTGGGAAAACCTAAACAAAGTCAAAAATGCATTCTGCAGTTTTTAGAAGCATGTAATTAAAAAAAACTTCTCCCATGTTCAGCTGATTATCACCAATATTCTTTGAAAAACTGAAATCTGATCCTGGCCAAAATGATCGCATCGGTCTTAGTAATCTGACCTGGTTATGCTGTGGATGGATAAGAAGTCCAGTACATTGTTTCACTGCGGACATGTAGTTCACCACCCGAGTATTATCATCGGGTTACCCTGAGGTAGACGTAAACCCAGATAAATCTAAATAGCTAAGAAACCAGTTTCCAGTTAATTTTCTTAGACTTTGTGGAATCTTTGCTTCACTTAAGTAATTTTTTTGCGAAAAAAATACATAAATTAATTCTCTAATTGAACGATATTTCTATTCTTTGGAGCTGTAGATTTGGAGCTGTAAATCACCTATTTTTAGGACAGATCATGCGCCACCTTAACATGTCCACCTTAAACAGTCTGTGTACATTTGTAGGCTCCTCCATCGCCTTTTTATTGGTGATAGCGTGAATAATCCATCTTGTTCTCCTTCATTACCAACACAATTTCACATGCGCCTTCTCAATCACTTCTTATCACATTTTGCACATCTGCCACTGGAGTGGGCTGAAAAATATCAGCGCAAATAGATATCAAAACTACGGGTGTTTTCACTGTGTGTAATCACCTGACACACCTGACAACTGTCACTGATGGCCTGCATAAATCAGCACCACCTCTTTATACCATTCAGTGTACAGTCATGCTGAAACTGGTTCCATGAGAGCTCCTTTGTTAACAAATGGACATTTGTTAACAGCAAATGATCTGATGTAAATACCAGTAATAATTACAACAGTCATTATGGTTATAACCTTTTTTTAAAACTCTTTTGTGTGTGTGTGTGGTCCGCTGTGTGTTAAACAGTTTTTAGAGAGCTCTTATTTAAGACAATAACCAGGACATGGTGGGTTATAAACAGCTTTGTGTGAGTGTGTGTATGCGTGTGTTTCAACTATGACATAGAGTCACTTCCTCCAGTGGTGTGCTTCTGAATATAAGCCAGGCCATGTCTTTCTGTGTGTGATGAAATTGTTCCAATGGAGTCACATCAAACATAGTATGACTTCCACCCTCAAACTATCTTTTTTATTAACAGCCAACCCACATAACCATCAGTGTTGGACTCAGATCATCCTAGCCTCACAGCCTATGAATAAGGTGGAGGTATGTCCTGTTTTTTACAAGACAGAAAGCTATGGTTGCTTGTAGAGTCTGTGTTTGGTCGATGTGTGCACCCCAGCTCAGTCCTCCCACGCTTTTACGCTGTCACTTGTTTATGGCAATGTCAGCAAAACCACACTGTCAAGACATGTTACGTGCGCTACAGTATTTTAGAGGGGTCAAGTGTGTATACATCTTGGGTAGGGTAGCACTTGCCCTCACATACACTAAACTAGGGAAACTTATACATCTTGGGAAGGGGGGGGGGGGGGTGTTGCATATCAACAGTGTCACTTTGACCTTGACCTTGACCTTTGACCTCTCTTAAAAGAAATAAAAAAGCTTTTTCAGGCAATATTTTCTATAGGGTTGGCCTTACGTATACAAAGTTAGGTATGGCTGGGTCACTCACTTCAAGGTCAAGGTCACAGTGCATAATCAAATGTCAAGATACAGCCTATATATGAAATATACAGAATGACAAAGGTACATTTAACCCCCCCTTCACCTTTTTGCAAATGACCAGACAGAAAGACAAAGTGCCTAGTTCATGCAGTGTTTTTGAAATTCATTCAGTGGTATATAGTTGATTCAAAAGCCTACACAACTCAGAGGCACTCATGTCCATCAACGGAGCCCAATCATCATTCTCACACCTCTTTGGAAAAATGCAAGGATGGGAGATTTTTTCACATAGACAGTGACCTAGCAGTTGGAGCACATTATTCACATCCAAGCTCGATTCAGGAAAATCTGGAATGTCAGTCGCTGCTATCTTACATGCTCCAAAGTAGCCATTCATAAAATGGTGGCAGACCAAGTAGGAGTGACTGTTGCTAGGCAGCCCACTACACTGATTGTGCTCTTTTGCACTATGCTGGTTGCAGTGGAATTCATTATGCCACACAGCAAGTACTTTATTGATAAGTATATAGGGGGATTTGGACAGACAGGTCATCCACACATATACTCCATGAAGTGTGCTCTAGATGAAATTCGGGAGCATGAGCACGTCCCTTTTGGCATTGTACCTACCTACCACTGATGCCTGTATTGTGCCACAAAGGAGTGTGTTTGTAGATGTATACTGACCAATATGTATGCGCTGGGCAAGCATGGGGAGAAAATGCAAACACCATACAGAAACATCCGGGCCCAGGACCTTCTTGCATTGAGACGGATGAACTAATCACTATCATCAAATTTGCTCTGTTGGAATGTCTGTCATGACATCATGCATAAATTATAAATATACCTTATGCGCCAATCAAGTGTGTGAAACACACACACGCACGCACGCACGCGCACACACACACACACACACACACACACACACACGCGTGGAGACACACATACGTGTGTGTATGTGTGTCTGCACGCGCGCACACACACACACACACACACACACACACACACACACACACCCGTGCAGACACACATACACACACATTTTCACATTACAAGTTTGCATGTCACCTGCAGTAGTGTCAGCAGAACTACTTAACCTATGCTTATTATAGTCTCTTTAAACAGGTTTCTGATTAAGGCTCTTGTGTGTGTGTGTGTGTGTGTGTGTGCGCGCGCGCGCACGCACGTGTGCATGTGTGTGCTTTATCCCAGTGCATTGGTATTCTAGGTTTTACTTTTATGAAAGAATAAATATTAATATCCCAAGTATGTATGATTCAATTTACACATATATTCTGATTTTAATCATTTATTGCAAACAAAATAGTTGCTCATAGCTCTCATAGTTCTGCTGAGGTGTGATAGTATATTTTTCCCCCGCTGCCAGATGTCTTACTTCTCAAAATAAACCTTAACACTTCCGAGTGAAATAATGGATGTCGTCGGTTTAATTTTAGCTGTGGAAATGTTGGTCATCAGTTAGAAAATATGCAAATATGGTGATTCACTGCCTGAGACAAAGCAGTTAACTTAAAAGTTTGTTTTACGTTGTGTGTTGGTGAAGCTGTTTCATATCCTGTGGAAAGGAATTGTGGGCAGCGAGTGAGCTCAGTCACACAGAGTGGCTGGAATCTCTCTTACTGTTTGAACAACCTAATGTTGACTGAAATTGCTCATTTTCCTCTACCTCTGTGAATGAGTACATGTAAAATTCCTTTTAAGCTGTAGTCCCAACTGTAACTTGTACATGGGAAATAACCAAAAGCCTATTTATTTTTGTGCGTGTTTTATATATTGCTGTATATAGAGGTGAATCTGTGTCATTTTATGTGTATTTATATCTTTCTTGTAGGGGCCATTATTGACTATTCTTCTATCAATTAATCTATCGACTATTTAACACATCTAATGTAAGTTTCTTCCAAAAAATTTTACCAACTATTTCATTTGGATTTCATTTATTGTAACAATTTTTGTTATTGTATAATGCAGCAAAAAAAGTTTTCATATTAAAGTCCAAAGCTGTAGGTTTAAACTGACCCCTCCGACATCATACAAATACACAAAAATAGGGCTTTCAGTTAAAGTATTTATTAAATTCTTTACCAAACCAAAACACAAAGCAAAACGTTCCCATATTTAACAGGTGTTTAATATACATAAAGAATAAGTAGTTAACATCAACAACTTGCAAAGGCTATTTGTACATTTTTTGCACACATTCATGACAATGAATTCTGTATTGCAGCAAATATCTCCATTTATGTACATTTGGTGAAGTCATTATATCCTAGAAATAAAGCTGGGGAAGTGGGTGAGAGGGATAATAAAACACATATACAGAGCGACTGAGTCTGTTTTATCCACACACTAGATATGAGTAATATCTGATTGGCTACTCAACTACTAGGATATCTGCTTATATACCGTGAGTACAGAAAAAAATGGAGTAAGTTGTTGAATCTACTCTACTTGAAAATAAAACTCCCCAAAATACTAAAAAAGCAATACATTTTTTAATTAAATTATTTGATGGTCGTGGCACAGTGGTTAGCACTTCTGCCTCACATCAAGAACGTCCTGCGTTTGATTTCCAGGCTCCGGCATTTTTGTGTGGGGTTTGCATGTTCTCCCGATGGTTGCTTGGGCTGCCTTTGGGTACTCCAGTGGGAATGTAATTTTAGGAGATCCAAAGCACCAGCGGCTCCTGTTTCCATCCAGAGAGTCAATGTGGAAATGGTGGAGGATTACATATACCTTGGAGTTCATATTGATAATAAACTGGACTGGGTTAAGAACACTACAGCACTTTACAAAAAGGGCCAGGGCCGTCTCTATTTTTTGAGGCGCCTAAGGTCGTTTAAAACCTGCAAAAACACTTCTCAGGATGTATTATGAGTCTGTTGTGGCCAGCACTATTCTCTATGCTGTTGCATTCTGGGGCAGCAGGCTAAGGGTTGCAGATGCAAACAGACAGAACAAACTGATCCGCAAGGCCAGTAACGATGTGGAAATGGAGCTTGGCTCTCTAACGGTAGTTTCAGAAAGGCGAATATTGTCCAAAATAAAGACAATACTGAAGAATACCTCCCACCCGCTTCACAACCTGCTGATCAGTCACAGGAGCACATTCAGTGAGAGACTGATACCACCTAAATGTTCCGTTGAACGACACAGGAAATCATTCCTACCTGTGGCCATTAAACTGTACCTCCATACAACAACAACATCCACTGTTATACACTTGCATTTTGCACCACATTTACATTCTGCTGTTTATCATATTGATAATACTGTACATATTACTCACTGAGAGGATTCATTCTGGATCTGTTTATATAGATATTATTCATTCATTCATTCATTTTCTGAACTGCTTAATCCTGATTAGGGTCGCGGGGAGGCTGGCGCCCATCTCAGCCAACTCTGGGTGAGGGCAGAGTACACCCTAAACAGCTCACCAGGCCATTGCAGGGCAGAAACACGCTGACGGCTATGCAGCCTACTCTTGACGAAAATCAGCAATGGTTCTTTTACATGCCTTGACATAGCCGGCATTTGAGAACCCAGTTAGCTGCACTGGGGGGAAAGCAGTGAGAACCCGTTGATAGTGGGGCTTGAACCACTGACTCTTATATAGATATTAGTAACTTTTAATTTTAGACTAATATATACATATTTATATGTTTATGTATGTAGACTTTCAGTATGTATATTTGTATATATAGTTATTTGTAATTTTTCTTTATTGAGACTTTTATCTTTATCTTTATCTCATTCTTACTTGGTATGGAGCAACTGTGTGCACACAGTTTATTCCAGGATCAATAAGGTGTACCCTGCCTTCACCCAGTGTTGGCTTATAAAGGCATCAGCCTCCTTGAGACCCTAGTAGGATTAAGTGGTAAAATAAATTTGTAATAATTTTTTAATATTGTATTTTTCAACAAAGGAATTTGTTGCTGTCAGCTGTTGCTGTCAGTTTGCCAGTGTATTTGTTGAACCATGTGAGGCATGTAACACGCAAAGCAAAAATGGTCTTTTGTCATTTAAAAATGCTACATTTCTCTCAGTCCAGTGGATGTGGATGTACTGTAATACAGTACAGGCACCAATAAATCATAAATATGCACCCTGTAATTATAATTTGATTTCAAATTGCAATTCCATTTGCACTGTGCTGCTGGTCTATACTAGGACTGCAGAATTCTTAATGACAACACTTTTTTCTTGGCTCAGAATTAAGATCAAGATTCTCAATCTTCAAGAAAAAGAGAATTTCAAGATTCTCTTTTTGAGCATGACTTCGGTAACTATATTTTCCGAGTGGGTGTTTGTGAGTGACAGCTTGTCTGTTTTTTAAATTACTGATTTACTGGGATATTTTAACATAGGTCATATAAAATCCTAGGTAAAAATAACTTCTGTTTACTATAACTCATAGCATCAACAAGTAATGAATGAATAATTCATGTTCAAACCTTGATAAACGTGCCATACCCCTAATTCATCATTGGCAAGTTTTGAATAAGGAAGCTCATGACTCACTTTCCCCTTTTGTTCATTTCATTCATTCATATATATATATATTTATATATACCACAATCCAGAGATATGCAGCTTAGCCTGAGTGGCTACTCTAAATTGAGGGAATGGTTGATTGTATCTGTGTTGGCCCTACAATAGATTGGTGACATGCCCAGGATGTACCCCGCTTCTCACCCAAAATTTGCTGGGATTGGCTCTGGCTTGCTTCATACCCAGATGGATAAGTGGAATAAGTGTGAAGTTTGCATCTTCTCTATGTACTTGACTGGGTTTCCTCCGTTTATTCTAGTTTTTTCCCACAATCCAAATTTGGTCATGCACATTAGCAAGTTGACTGTTCTGAATTGTCCCTGTGAGTGTCAGTATGAATGGTCATGTGTTTGTTAGACCTGCGATGGACTGGCAAGCTTTTCAGGGTGTACCCCGCCTTTGCCCAGAGTCAGAGGAACCCTAGTAGGATTAAGCGATTTAGCAAATTAATGAATTGATAAATTAATTAATTAATAAATGAATGAATGAATGTCGTATTGTCATCAAAACTTTGACATAATGTATTAAAAAAAAGAAATTTAAAATCAGATCTGAGCTGCCTACCACTCTGTGGCCTTAGACCAAACTAATATATTTGATGTGTCTGATGTCTTTATTATTATAATTTGATCAGTTCATGATGGGCAGCACAATGTCATAGTGGTTAGCACGTCTGCCTCACAGCAAGAAGTTCCTGGGTTTGAGTTCCAGATTTAGGCATTTCAATGTGGAATTTGTGTGTTCTCCCCATGCTTGCATAGGTTTCCTCCGGGCAGTCTGGTTTCCTCCCACAGTCCAAAGACATTCAGATTAGTCTAACTGACTGTTACAAATTGCCCCTGGGTGTGAATGGTTGTGTGTGTGTTAATAATTGTTTATAATGTCTTATTCAGTCACTTGGCTGAAATGGGAGAGGAAAGGGTATTTAGTTATGAGTCCTTGGAGTATAAGGGGTTAATAGACAACAGAGGGAAATGCTGTATAATATTCTAGAATTAAACTGAGGCTAATTTCTAGCACTCTTGTGTATAAACAATGATACAGCAAGACTCAACTGTCAAAGACTAAGGAATAGACTACTGAATTATTCCAAACTTTTGTTTGATTTTAATATAATGGCTTTGTGTACTGAGCCAAAAGAACAAGATTCTGTCATGGTCCTATTCGCAGATTGTACTTTCTTTGCATAAAGCCAAGGCTTCTTGTATGTGAGACATAAAGTTCAGCACTGACTATTTTCTGGGTTTCACTGAGCTTAAAATGAGATAAGAGTTTCAAGTTAGCATATAAATGCACAATATCAGTGACCCGACCCTGTTTCATCACTCTACCAGCATGCTCATGTCTGTCATCTCCCAGTGTTACATACAGGCCTACATCAGTGTGCAGTATCAAAAACACTCACTCTGTTTAGAGATGTTCGTGACCTTGAAACAGTAATATTTAGCTTTAGTATTAATTCTGCAGTAAACAGTATCACAAGAGCCTTTTTTTTAATGGCAGCATACAAATTACTGGAAAAGGAATCTGGTTGCAGATGGTTGGGGATTGATGTAGCAACTGTCTTTATATGGCTACATTTCAGCTCGGCGCCCTCATTCTGTTTGCAGCAGGTCAGTGGGATATTAGGTCGTGCTTGTGTAAGGGACGTAGACATTCTAGAACTATGGACTGTATTACTATGCCTGATATCGCAACAACATTTTATTTTTTTTCTCTTTTGAAGTTCACTTAAACTTTCACTGTTTTTCTCCCTTTGTGTAGGTCTATCTGTAACCTGAAGGCACTTTCTTACAGAAGACATGGACTAAAGAGAAAGAGAGCGTGAGTGTGTGTGTGTGTGTGTGTGTGTGTGTGTGTGTGTGTGTGTGTGTGTGTGTGTGTGTGTGTGTGTGTGTG
>JAQMYF010000007.1:13990471-14001498 GCA_030014195.1 Neosilurus mollespiculum
GGCCTGGCGAGCTGTCCAGGGTGTACTCTGCCCTCGCCCGGAGTCGGCTGAGATGGGCGCCAGCCTCCCCGCGACCCAAATTAGGATTAAGCAGTTCTGAAAATGAATGAATGAATGATTTGGACAGGGCTGAATGTGCTGCATGTACTGTAAAAGGGACCTTCCAGAGCTGGGTTTTTTTTTTCCATGTGACAACATTCTCCTGGCTTTTTTAACCACTCTCTCTGCAGCCTGCATGTTGCCTTTAGCTGCATCTGTCTCTCACTCACGGGTCCTTTTGTCTATTCTAAGTATAGCCTTGAGTTAGAAATAAGAACTTCTTGACAGTAAAAAGGTTGTCTGCCTTTTAAAATTGTTATCCATAATTAAATATTATTAATATTGCTAATTATTATTATCATCAGCCACTGTTTATGATTAGTCATTTGTTTATTAGCTTTTAATAAGCGTCACCACTGACATTTCATAGTGAGGCCAAGTGAACAAATCAAATCCAGGAATTAAAAAGGCTGTAAAATCACACAAGGAGGTCAATAATCATACCTGTAGTGATCTTCTAAGATTTCAGATGAATAGTAATGGAGTAAATCATAAAAGGCTAACATTAATGATATTATTCCATGCGTTGGTTATATTATTGCTGTAGTTTCGTGGTAGAATGTTCATCATTTCCCTTAATGCAAATAATTGTCCCCCATAAAACCAATAAGAGCTTGGTTGAGATGAGCCACTTCCTGGAAACCATAATGCTGAAGTGTTGTTATTATCGAGCTTGCACCCTAGAGACTAGAGAAGGAGGGCCATATACAATTCTTTAGCTGTGTTGTCATATGCCTGTGACTTAGAAAGTGATAGTGAAGTGCTGTGGAGAATAACAGCAATGTAAAAATGGAGTGCATAGAGTGCATAGAGTGATCTTATTAGGCAAACACTGGCAGCAAGAAAATGGCCTTACCTCTGTAGTCTGCACCGCTGTATTCAACATCCAATCCTACACATCCCCATAGTATATACAGTACTGTACACATGCAGCATTCGTACTGGGATCAAACCTGTTCACCCCGGGTAAGAGAATACACATACAGTTTCTGTGTTCCACTTGAGTGCATTGTATACACATGGGTGTGAGGGTGTTGGTGTGTGGGTGTGGGCGTAAGTGTGCACAAGCTGGGGGTTGAAGAAGGCTCTGCAGGTCTGTGTGTGTTGACTATGAGTAGATGTTTGCGTGCTTAGCACTGATTCCATGCGGGATCCCCCATGGGGACACAATGAAGAGTGCTGAATGAAGTCACCCTTCACTTCTTGTAATCTCAAGGTTACCCGGAGTGAGTGGTGTCCTTCAATGGAGCTCTCATTTCTGATTGGAGATTCACTTAAATAATGCATAATCAATCCTGATTAGACTTCCAGAGATGATTAGGAATGACACACAAAATAGTGAACAGTATATGCACCAAGCTGAGCTTTAGGGGTTGTAGTATTTAAAGTGAAAATTTAGGTCTTAGCTATCACCTCATTTTAATTGGTTTATGTCAGCATGATGTATTAGCCTAGAATCAGTAGTTATTACAGAAACCCTGTGAGTATGCAATCGGCTGAAGCCAGTCTGCCCACACTGTGCTGTCCGATGCCATATGACACATGTCAAATAGAGACTTTAGATAACCACCACTACATATACCAGGAAATTCTGCTTCAATCTCCTGCGTCAGCCATTAGGACTCTAGTCATTGGCTACACTGATTGTTTTTGTGTGATTTTGCAGGGCTATTCCTACTGTCTGAGCCCACAGCCTCTCAGAGTCACACTGTTCCTGTTACATTAACGCTTTTGTCATTCAATTCTGAGTTTGTGCTCCATACTGATTTGCTTTTACTCTAATAGATGAAGTACAAGCATTCTAAAAGCCCTCCAGCTCAACCGTTATGCGTTTATTTTGCAAAGAGATTTTAAAATGGATCTTTTTTATTATGTTTAGTTTGGTACAATGTTCTGAATAGGTTAATGCCTACTGACAAAAAAAAAAAATCCATTTAGTATCTTCCACAATGGGCAATGGGTGTCTTCACTTCACATGATATGTGCACTGTTACCCTCCAGTGGATGCCAGAAGTACTACATGTACATTGACATGTATTTTTCTTATTTGATTACTTTACTAGATTAATAATCTGTGTCCTCTGCCACTTTGAGTTCTTCATCTGAACAGTGGAGCTATCGCTGTGAATTAAAAAAAGCAATTCAGAGAAGAAGGATCTTTTTGAATGTCACCGTCTTTCAGCTGGCTACATTTATTAGAATCAGAATCAGAATACTTTATTGACCCCGGAGGAAATTGTGTGCACACAGTTGCACACTATATATATTATATATATTGTCAGCTGTGGCTTAGTGGCTAAGGAAATAGGTTACTGACCTGAAGGTCAGCCGTTCAATCCCCACTATCACCACTGTCAGGCCCTTGAGCAAGGCCCTTAACCTTCAATTGCTCAGTTGTATAAAAAAAAAATAATAATAATAATAATAATTGTAAGTCGCTTTGGAAAAGAGCATCTGCCAAATGCCATAAATGTAAATGTAAATATAAATGTATATAAACAGATACATGAATCCTGTCAGTGAGTAATATGTACAGTATTATTAATATGATAAACAGTAGAATGTAAATGTAGTGCAAAATGCAAGTGTATAACAGTGGATGTTGTTACTATATGGAGGAGTTGTACAGTTTAATGGCCACAGGTAGGAATGATTTCCTCTGTTTTTTCAGTGGTACATTTAGGTGGTATCAGTCTCTCACTGAACGTGCTCCTGTGACTGATCAGCAGGTTGTGAAGCAGGTGGAAGGTATTGTTGAATATTTTCTTGTCTTAGACCCCTGAGCTTCGAAATGTGCCCTCGTCATGTAATTACTATTTCCTCAATGTGAATATAAATAATATTGATGCACTTGTTATGCGGTTTCTGTAATATTCCACCATTTGATATAAAATCTACTCAGAAGAGCTAAGAGATATATCCGTGTCTTTACTCACTCAGTCATTTGCCAAACTGCTTAATCAAAATAGGGTTGCAAGGAGAATAGCAGTCTATCTTAACCGACACTGGGCAAAGGCGGGGTACATCCTGAACAGCTCGCCAGACCATTTGTAGGGCCAACACACACATACACACACACACAACCATTCACTTTCACACTTGCACAATTTCCTCCAGGATTAATAAAGTATTCTGACTCTGACCTGGGCAATTTGGAACGGCAAAGTAGCCTAATCTGCATGTTTTTGGACTGTGAGAGGAAACTGGAGTACCTGGAGGAAACCCATGCAAGCACAGAGATAACATGCAAACTCCACATAGAAATGGCCGAGCCTGGACTCAAACCCAGGACCTTCATGCTGTTAGGCGGACATGTTAATCACTATGCCACCGTGCCACCCTGTCTGTCATGAGACTGCACTATTCAATGAGCTACAGTACACATGTATTCTTGTATTCAGAGTGCTGAATGGCCACTTTTGACTACACTGTATATTCTTTTTCAAACACACTTGGCTGGTTAGCAACCAGAGAAATCTATAAAAGAAATAGGATTTGCATTGATTCATGTGGCGTCTCATAATTTGCACATGGAGATGTTTACATATATTTTTTTTCTGGACTGTGGTTGTTGAGTTAAAATGTACTGATGCAGAAAGAATTATGTGTCTTGTTGAATAGGCCACTTAATGAGGTAAGGTGACGTCAGACTGTCACATTTCACACTAGCTCACATAACTGCGCATGTATGCATAGACCTCACTGTTGTCTGTCTGAAGCTCATGTAGTTTGGACGTGTTGAGAAAAGGTTTCTCTCTGCAACGGAGCGGTGTGAAGGCTTGAGGTCTATAATAAGAGTTCTTTCTGACCCGCTTCTGTCTGCCCTGGAAGCACTGTCTGTCACTAAGATAACACAGCTGGAGGAGCAGGAAGCAGCCGTGTGTGTGTTTCTGTGTGCACATGTGTGTGTATGTGTGTCCCTTTGTGTGTGTGTGTGTGTGTGTGTGTGTGTGTGTGTGTGTGTGTGTGTGTGTGTGTTTGTTTCGAGGTAACTGTCACTTCCATTTACAAGGCATGTTTTCAGTGCTTCAGCCTCAGTGCACCCGGAGACCTCCGCATCTCCATTAAAATTGCATGTATTGACTGATATAAACCTTTCTGTATGTATTCAAAATATTATTAAGCAGCCACTACATCATGATATACAGGCCTTAATGGCCCAGATGATAAAGCAGACACAATAGCAGGGGAAGTAATGCTAGTGTTTCTTCCTGTTGAGCGGGATATGAAGCGGAACTCTACTGTCTAGAGCTTGATGAGGTCTTTAAGTATTTCACCAGTCTTACCTCGGCAGCCTGAGTAACTGGGAGGATTATGGGAGATAGCAATACCTTTATACAAGTATTTATTTATTATTATTATTAGTATCAGTTGTGGATAAATGTGAACATGGTGCGAAGCTAGATTTGTATTTTCTTCTTATGAGAACATGGCATACAGACATAATTGATTTATTTTTTGGTTGTTGTCACCTTTTTTTTAGGTCACCCATTTTATTTATTTGTTTGTTTGTTTGTTTATGTATGTATGTATGTAATGTATGTATGTATGTATGTATGTATGTATGTATGTAAGTAACTGCTGTTGACAAATTTGTTCCATTCCACACCCTGCAGTTCACTGATGGTACATCAAAAGTAGACTTGAAATGTACTTGCTATGTTGTTGAGTATTGCATACCAGCAGAACAAAAGGCAAAGATATCCTGTTTGAGAGATCTTTCAATCAAGTAGCTGAGTGTTTGGAGGATTTTTATGGAATTATCACTGTAATTAGAAAATAGACTGATTAGTTTTTGGAAGCGATTCAAACTAGGTCAAGGTCACAGCAAGGTCAAATGTCCAAGGTCGGAATGGTTTTCTTTTTTCTCTCCCCCCCCCTGTATAAAGTATATTTTAGGGTATTTTAGCCAGAGATTTGTAACAAAAAGAACTAGACATGTTGCAGCATACACATCCCTCTAAATCACAGGTGCCAAACTCACTTATATTAACGCCATTTGGCAGACACCCTTATACAGAGTGACTTACATTCATTATTTTTAGTACAACTGAGCAATGGAGGGTTAAGGGCCTTGCTCAAAGACCCAACAGTGGCAGCTTGGTGTTACTGGGGCTTGAACCACCAACCTTCGGCTCAGTAACCCAGAGCCCTAACCACTGAGCCCACCACTGAGCCACAACACGTTCTTTGCATCAACCTTTACCATAAAATGTAAACCATCATTCTTTTACTAGCAGGCCACCATATTTCAAGCAAACAGCTAGTCATTCATGACTTAAAAAAGATTGTAAGCTGACATTGTCAGGAATGGAAAGTGAATAAAGGAAAAGTGGACAATTACCTAAACTAATTATTTTCCATGCACTTTCATGGTTGCCATTTTTGAGAAGTTCTGTGATTATTCAGCCCTCGATGACCTGGAAGTTTAGTGATGTGGCTCTCAATTGTATTTCCTTTTCCTAAATTAATCCAATTAAAGCATGTGTTTCGTATGAGGATGGAAGACATGGATATCAGTGTTGTATGTATATTTGTTTTCAGTGTGTTTTGACTATAATTGCCTTTAGGTGGAGGTTACTGATGCCCTCATACCCAATATTAAAAATAAAGAAGAAGCATTGTTTGACTTTTTTCTCTTTAATCGATCAGTCAATATCTGTTGTGTTTATATATTTGTAAAGGTAAAAACTGGGACTTGAGCGCTGCTCTGAGTGACTATGAGCAGCTGCGGCAGGTCCACACTGCCAACCTGCCGCAGGTATTTAACGAGGGCCGATACTACAAGCAGCCAGAACGCAGTGGAACTCCCCAGCACCTCAACAAGCTGGAGCAATGTCTACAGAAGCAAGAGGAGAACACTCAGGGTATGACAGACTCCTGCACTACTGCTCTCTATCATTGATGGTGTTGATAATAAGGAGAATCATGAAAACAATTAGCATTTTGACTGTGATAATGATTACTTTAATACAGGTGACATGTGGTGAGTATTCAGAGCTTACCAGACAGTTTTTTTTAATCTTATGCCTTTTAAACACCTGCCCTACATTACAGCACATGAAAATAGCACACTGACGTTCATGCTGAGGTATATGAATCCAACGTCAAAATCGTGTGCGTGTGCTACTGTGAAATGAAGGGTAATAGAAATGCACCGCTGAAAACACTATTGAAAACAAGGTTTGTGTAGTGTAATGCTGCTGTCTATAACAGTCCCTTATTTATAAAGCAAAGAGGCAGAAATTAGCATACCCTTAGGGTAAAATAAAGATAGGAGACCTTTTAATGTGTTAGGATTCACAGATGATACTTAAGTATGATTGAAATAGCTGAAATGATCAGATAAGTTATGTAAATGTGTTTGTGTCTGGTGCAACAGAGAAGCGTCTCTCTCGGGGCATCTCACACGCCAGCTCTGCCATCATGTCTCTGGCGCGGATGCATGTAACGGGCGAGTGCACCAGGGAGCAGTTGCCTCTTGAGATGCCCATCTACACCTTCCAACTGCCTGACCTGAGTGTATACAGCGAGGATTTCCGCAACTTCATTGAGCGCGACCTCATTGAGCAATCCACCATGGTGGCACTGGAGCAGGCAGGTGAGGCCGTGTTCAGTACCAAGCCAGCACAGCTTAGGTTCTGTTGACTGTCCACTAGTACAGACTGCAGACTCTAGCTTATTTCCCTGTGTAATGAACCCAGACATAAAAAGTGTTTCTGGTATCATCTGTTACTATGTCCACAGTGTCCCTTTTGTATGGGTGTAATCGATCTCTACCAAGGCCAGGAGTGAATGGGATACGTCAGCATTACGTGAATTTTAAGGCATTGTTTTGGATCAGTAGCAAAGTAAAGTTAAACTACCACATCAGAGCAAAGCCTTCTGTAGCCAAAACTGACATGGAGCCATATCCAATTATGTTTGTGATTAAGATATTATCTGCCATCTGCCTTTGTCTTGGAGAGATTAAAATCCCTCTTACTCATGACTCCCTAAGGGAAGCAGAGCTCAGAGCATGAAACCTAGAACTTCAGCTCAAATTTCGGTAATTGTATCCTGAATCGGAAAGGCAGAATTTTGAGACAGAATTTGCATAAAAATGAAGAAAATAATTGGAGATTTGAAAAGAAGTAGTTATTCAACCTTTCCCAGAATGGACCATATTAAATTACCAAGTAAACTTTTAAAATTTATTATACACAACCTGCATCATGTTTTCATCTCAGATTCTGATGCACTGTGTGGTGTGAGTGTGAGGATGCTCGGCTGCTGTGAGGACATGATGTTTGTGGGGTTGCAGAGATGAGTGAATGTACGGTGTTTAGATGAACCTGAATCATTAGACCTGAAGGATTATGGGTAGGGGGCTAGAGGGCAGAATACTCTAAAGATGGCTCTGTTCTCATCCCTGGAGGGGAGAGTGGGTTACCCATTACACACAGTCACCTAACAGTGCGGGAAGCAAAAGAAAAATTATGATCCAATGTTCACTGCTTGAGAACACTATCCTCACAATATGCATGAGGTTTAAGTCAATAAGTTTAGGCTGGTTTTATTCTCTTATGTATGTTCCTCTTGGAGTCATTAGAATTATAAGATCTGACTTTTACTTTCTATCATAATATAAATTTATCTATAAAAATATTATGTCCGACTCACAGCAAGAAGGTCCAGGGTTTGAGTCCTGGGCTCAGGCGTTTCCGTGTGGAGTTTGTATGTTCTCCCTGTGCTTGCATGGTTTTCCTCCGAGTAATCCTGTTTCTGCCCGCAGTCCAAAGACATGCACATTAGGCTACTCGGCTGTTCCAAATAACCCCTAGGTAGATTTGAGAAATGAATGAATTAGTGAATTAAGGTCAAAACTTTGCTTGGTTGATTTCAAATAGTAGTTACACCATAAAAGGATATTTAAGTTTTATTACGGGTTTTTATTATTTGTGACCCATCACAGCAAAGTATCAAAAAATACTTTGTTGAACTTTAAACATGATTTTCCCCAAAGTTGTATGCCAAAAACTAGCAACATATGTTAGAAAACTTGATGTCATTTTAAAGCTTAGGATATCAGCTACCAAATGGTACCAGTAACTCAAAATTCATATTTTCCGACTTAATACCTACTTTGCTGTGATGCATCACATTTGTAGGTCTATTATATAATATAGAATCCTTAATTCTTAGGATTAGCTTCCAAAAAGAAGAAGGTTCTACATTTTATACAAATTTAAAAGGGGCAACTGATAAAGTCTTATTGTTTATCATCCTGCAACCTTTGTAAAGTAGAACTAGAACAGCTTTAGCTTCTAAAATATAGTTGCTTATATACTGTTTATAACATTATTTTAATTACTACTTTTACTCTTCCATATGAATCTTCAAATTTTGGAATATTATACATTCCTGTTCCTGTGATATGATTCCATCATATCATTTCATACACATGAACTCAATTACACTGACAAACATTATTAAAAGTGTTTATATGTGTAGTGAGGTTGAACGTTATTTACTATTTTTCTGTAGGCCGTCTGAATTGGTGGTCCACTATATGTACAAGCTGTAAAAAGCTCTTGCCATTAGCAACAACTGGGGATGGCAACTGCCTACTGCATGCTGCTTCCTTAGGTAAGCTTTATATCCTAACCAGTTTGTTTCAAAGCTGTTTAGAAAGTGTTCTAGTTCTGCACAAATTCTATGCCTAATATAAGGGCCGTCTCAGACGAAGACCATAAAGACCGTCCTGCATCTTAAAAATTCAGATGAACGCAGCAGGACTATGGTCAAAATGAAAACATTTGCAGCTCTTATGTTCATACTACTTCCATGGCTGGTTCTCACTGTGTCTAAAGTTTCCAATAATTTCTTATTGCGCACATGATCATGTTCTGACTACGAACAGTCAAATCAGAGCACTTACCACGTGCTTACCTCATTCTCCTTGCATCTGTCCTGTCCTTATAAATACTGATGTATGAACTGCACTTTTTTTTAATTAGTTTTGCAAGTTTTCTTGTGTTGAACATCGTAGCTATTGTATTATGTCAACGAGGACCCAAACGTAGGTTTTAGCTACGTCAATGCCGTCATTACTAGGTCGTTATTAAGTTCTTACTGCATCCTGATTCAACCACAATCATACTACTTTTTTAATTTGACTGTGTCCTTCAAATCCATGGACACCATACGACATCCTCCTCGGTTTCTACTGTGTTCCTACTGTGTTGTAGAAGTTCTTACTTTGTTCACCCAATTTTCTGAGGACACTGCGGGAATGTGGCTGAGTGTGATGGGGTTGAATAAAGCATTGTATGATGACAGGTGTGTATTTTTTATTTGTCAGGAATGTGGGGCTTCCACGACAGAGATCTGGTGCTGAGGAAGAGTCTGTATGCTATGATGAAGAGTGGAGCAGAGAGAGAGGCCCTGAAGAGGAGGTGGAGATGGCAGCAGACACAGCAAAACAAAGAGGTCTGAGTCTCCTATACCACCTTTCTCATCGTGCAGCACTAAGGCTGCTTTCACAGTATTTTTTTTTTCCGTACAGAAAAAGCACTCCCCAGAACACCTTTTGTCCTGAAGTGATTAAAGTAGCTCTAATGTTGCCTACACAATAGCTTTAATTAGCTAATTTATCTAACAGAGTTCAGATTCCTGACTAATTGGAAGAAGCAGGCTTTGTGATTTGACAGCTTCAGACCTTTTTGAAACATGTTCTGTGGCTAAAAATGTGAAGGCAACTGCAGTCCATACCTAGCTTGTGGACATTTTCCTATGAGCTCTCATAAAATATGTGCTGACAAAAAAAAAAAAAAAAAAGTAAAAAACAGCAAGGACAAATTCATATTTAGCTGGAGGTCATAAAGGGTAACGTGCTGTCTCTGTGGTTATTTGAGTACCTCTTTTATGTTTTTTTTATTTGGCTTATTTATTTATGTGTTTTTTTGTCTTAGCCTCCTTAGTAATGACTATTCCCTTAAGAGCCACTGTAAGATACACAACTGAAAGATGTTTCCTATTAAGCTTTGACACTTACAATCAGATTTTACTGAAGTGGAAACAGAAAGCATCTAATGCTTATATTAAAGTCTTCCCTTTTTATTTAAACCTGGAGTGCTTTGCTGTCATCACATGTCATGTCACTCTCGTAAACAGTGAGACTGAATGCAATAGTTTTTGAAAGGTGTGGGTGTGCAGTGTGGTTTCCTGATCTATACTGTCATGAAGGTGGAGATGTGTGGTGACAATGTGTGTGTGAGAGAAGAAGAGAGAATGTAGGAGTGGATGTATTTCCATTTGTTGCCTCATTCGCCTTTACCCTCTAACTAGCTCTCTTGCTCTTTGTGTAGTCAGGGTTGGTGTACACGGAGGATGAGTGGGAGAGAGAGTGGAACGAACTGCTGAAGTTGGCCTCCAGTGAGCCTCGCACACATATCAGCAAAAACGGCAACACCAGTGGAGGGTAAAGCTCACCAGCCCACACACGAGTACACACACTCACTCACACACACACACACACACACACACACACACACACACACACACACCATCAGACTATATTTACATGTATATATTCTTCCACAATTTAAACACTCCTCCTACTTTACTCTTCCAATTTCCACCTTTACGCAAAGCATAACGTCTCTCTTCTACTATTATGCAGCCTGTATATGATTTATATTTACCCACCATTTGCATATACATATACTGCTAAAGTTCAGCACAGATTATAGACTCAGCTTATATGTTATAAAATGATACCAGGTTAATATTGGTTTCTATTTCATCCTTACTGACCGCCAGAGGCGGTGCTTCAGCACTGGATGCATCCATCTCGCGCATGCGCAGGTTGAGTGTTTATATCAACAAAGTCACTCGTGACCTCTGACGACCCCGGGTCAGCCAATATCTTCCGGTGGCGTCAGAGG
>JAQMYF010000007.1:14007808-14021477 GCA_030014195.1 Neosilurus mollespiculum
CCCACAACGTGACTGTGTAAACAGATTTATGTCCCCACAATGTGATGAATAGCTAGACCACACACACACACACACACTATACTACTCCACTCCCTGGCACTCACACATATTTCAGTATAATTTCACACTTCACTCAGCTGAAATGCGTGCCTACATCACTTTTTTCTTACCAGCTTTTGCACCAATCCCTTTTGGAGGCCTCTACCTGCCCCTGGAGGTGCCACCCAACCGATGTCACTGCTCTCCACTGGTGCTGGCATATGACCAGGCTCACTTCTCTGCTCTCGTCTCTATGGAGCAGAGAGACCAGCAACGAGAGCAAGGTAAGCAGCTAGAGAACAGATTTCATTCAGTTATTATTACACATGTGAAGTTACATTTCCAGGTACAAACAGTTATGTGCACAATTATATTTTACATTTTTTAAATAATAAAGGAGAACACAATGAAAAGAATGATTTTAAAGTTGAATATTCAAATTGAATATTAGACAGAGAGAGTGACTCCAAAGAAGAGCCAGCTATAATACATACAGTACATCATTTATGAGCAAGTTACCTATTTGGGAAAATCATAATTTAAAGAGGGATCTGTGGAATTGAACATTAGAGTAGAACATACTAGACTGGGCAATGAAGCTTACAGAGAATTAAAATATAGTTTGTCAAATGATCCATTATAACCTGTGAAACATACATACTGTCTTAATTTTGTATATCTTATGATCAGACATTTTAGGATTTAGTATTGAGTGCCTGTGAAACAGAAGATTTGTCTACAAAGTGTGTGTATTTGTGTGTGTGTGTGTGTGTGTGTGTGTGTGTGTGTGTTTATAATTATTATAGATATTATTCATTCATTCATTTGCCAAACTGATTAATCCTACTAGGATCGCAGGGAGGCTGGAGCCTAGGTCATCCGATTGTGGGTGAAGTTGAGGTTCACCATGAACAGCTATCTATCTCAGACCCAAAATACACACACACACACACACACGTGTGTACAGACACACAGACGCACACACAACAATTCACACTCACACTTATATCTAGGTGCAATTTAGATCAGCGAAACCGGAGTACCAGGAGGAAACCCATGCATGCATGGGGAGAACATGCACAGAATCTCCACACAGAAACACCCTAGCCAAGATCGTGACTGAAACTCAGGACCTTCTTGCTGTGCGACGAAAGTGCTAACCACTACTCCATCATTCCACCCCAGTGCAAATTAATGAAGTATTATTCAATAATTAATATCAATATCAGTATTTTAACAATATGTATTAAATACCTTCTCAACAAGATTTTTTGTTTGCTGTCCAAGTCTATGCAGGAATATGCTAATACATTATTTACAGTCATAAAACCATGTGTGTTTCCATTTCACATTATAGAAACGTAATATAAGGGATGGTGGGTACGTCACCTTCAGAAATGTATACTTTCCTACTTCATGATTTTCAAGACAAAACAATCGCAGCAATGCACAGATCAATGTTGGAAGTAAAATGATCATTAGATCACGGACGAGCACTTAGACCAATATGTACCAGCCTCACAGACGCTCATGATGGATAAAGTGCACTATAACTAAATGATGAAGCTGGGGATAATAATCTAGCAAACCCTAGACAGCAACATTAAATGTCTAAGAGTGCTTCAAGTCTGTCAGATAGGCACATGTGATGGGTTGGGGTTGTGGGGGCTTGAGCAGAGTGTCTGCTACATTACTTTTGTTCAAATTAGTGGGTATGATTCAGGAACAGAAAATAAGATCAAGCTTAGTGTCTTCCCCGACAAATAATGTGAATCTGATCTAATTACCTGCAATCAATTATTCAGGAGACATTCCTTCAGACCACAGTCCGCATGGCCTTCAGCTAGCGAGAAGTGGAGGGAAAGAAAAAGTAAAATGGAGCAGAGTGGATTTTATTTTATTTTTTTTGGATGCAGCTCCACCAAGAGGTCAGTGTTCACAGTTGGCTGACTGGCCTTCTAAATGACAACACATGTTCTTCTGCCGAAAGTGATTTAGCATCTAAATTGGCCACTAAAATTATTATGCATTTACTGTAGCATTAGAGTCATGTGGTTTTAATCCTCTGGTACTCAGATAATAAGCCATAATCATCTAGTTAATGAAATATTTAGGTTTCATATCTCCACTATAAACTCCACACAGTAATTTAGAGGCTTTTCAGGTGACCCTGTCCTTTTTTATTTCTCTTTTACTGACCATAAAAAAGAGGCGTTAAACAGCATGGTTACAGAAAATATACAGAAAATATTCCTTCAAAATCACAGGAGGAAGAATTGTGCTTCATTATTCCAGCTGGCACTGTGCAGATCATAGGAGCAGACCAGGCCAACACACATAATCTGTCTTATAATATTTCTAAAGGATCGTTTACCATAAGTTTTGAAATTATTGGCACTTTTCATGAAAATCTGCAAGTGTGTGTGTGTGTAAAGCCTAAACGTGTAGGATGTTTGGTTTTATATTAATGCAGTGTTTTTGAGCAGTGCAGTGGATTTTTTTTTTTTTTTTTGTACAAACAGTATTAACACCCTCACAGTTAATATTTAGTGAAAGCTAGGCTGGAGAGAATAGCACTCTATCTCTTGCTGTAATGTCTTACAAGGTTTGGAGATGTTTGTAAAGGATCTTCCTTCAGATGGAATATTTATGAAGATATTTCTAAAATATGAAAAATATATGTATTTAAAATTTCTAATGCTTTAGACCCAGTGAATCTGTTATGCAAGTAATGTGGCTCATACTATCTCTCTGTCAACTCTCTGACCTAATTCAGAACATTTTCATCTCCATATATTCATAGATCTGTGCTGGTGATTTTCAGTCTAGTCCAAAAATGTTTTTAGGGTTCAAGTCCAGAGACTGAGAAGGACATTTTTTGACAATTTCTGTGTGGATGTGAAAGTATGTTTGGCTCATTGTCTTGTTGAAAGCTCTGTCTATGCCTTTTGTTGCCAAAAACAGCCTCAGTGCATAACGGATCTGACTCTTGCCTTTATAAAGTCTTCTAGTGTAGCCAAACTTGCTGATGTTGTGCATGATCGAAAAGTAAGATTTTGGTCTCATTTGGCCAAAACACATGATGCCAATTATATTTATAGATATAGTAAAGCTTTGTAAAGTTAATTCATTCATTCATTTATTTCAACTGCTTTATTCTTTATTAGAGTTATTGCCTTTATTAGAGTCAGCCAACTCTAAGCTAAGGGAGGGTATACCCTGAACGTACTCAGGACCTTTTTGCTATGAGATGGACATGCTAACCTCTACATTAAGTTGATCACCACAACTATCAGTTACACTGTGGAATTGTCTTTTCCCTCTTATTCACCTTCCTCCTCGCTGTGATGTCCTGTACTTATTGGGCCGATTCCTGGCACATTAAACAAACTCAAAATGGTAAACTTTTTGTCATGGCCCTATCAGTATTTAATGGTAATTTTTATTTGCTTAGTTACTTATACCCTAGAAAGCCAGGACTGCAGGGGCACTGTGGCGTAGTGGTTCGCACCCTCCCCTCACAGCAAGAGGATCCTGGGTTTGAGCCCCATGTTCTGTGAGGGTATTTCAGTGTGGAGTTCTCCCTATGTTGGCGTGGGTCTCCTCCGGGTGCTTTAGTTTCCGCCAACAGTCCAAAGACATGCACATTAGTCTCACTGCCTATTCTGAATTGCCCCTAGATATGGATGTCAATGTAATTGGTTGCTTGTCTGTGTTGGCCTTGCACTGGACAGGCGAGCTGTTCAGGGTGTACCCTGCGTCAGCTGAGATTCTGTCCAGCTTCCCGTGACCCTAACCAGGTTAAGCGATACAGATAATGAATAAGTGAATGAATGAAAGCAGGACTGCTTAAGGGCAACATCAGATTTTATCAGGACTGAGAGCAAATGAATACAAGCATTTCTCAGAAAAGGCACTTTCTTATTTTAAATATTCTTCAGGGATGTCATTTTAGGTTTCATCATTTTTTTCTAGAAAATAGTTTCCATGAGAATGATGTTGATTGGGTGCAAATTTTGAATTATTATGTGCAGTGCTTATTTTCTGCAATCATTTTTGCAATTTTTCATTAATTTATCCATTCATTCATTTTCTAAGCTGCTTAATCCTAATTAGGGTCCCGTAATTTTTTATTATTTTTTTAAATAAATGTTTTCAGCAATTGCAGAGTGCACTGTAGGTGGGAGGAAACTATAATATATATATATATATCACATAAATACACATATGTACTCACATAAATATACACTGCCCAGCCTTTAGCTTTGCTTACGGCACATAATCGTCATGCCATTGTTTCAACAAACTTAAACAACACAACATTTATTTCCATACAGTGTTGGCTTCATTTTTCACAGATGTCTTAAATTGTTGACTTCATAAAGTCTTCTCCAGCACATCCCAAAAACTTTCAATAGGCTTAAGGTCAGGACACTGGGGGGCCAATACATATGTGAAAATTATTCCTCATGCTCCCTGAACCATTATTTGAGTCCCCCTTTTATATCCGTGCCATCAGGGAAGAAAAAGTCAGTTTATGTGAAAATCTGATCATTCAGTACATTCAGATCATCAGCTGACTTCATTTTATTGCCACATTAATGTTGCTGAGCCTCGACGTGAACAACTGCAGCAACATTACCATTAAGATTACGTGATGTGATCAAGGCTAAATGTTCTTCATGAAAGTATCAGAGTGTATGACTTTTTTTTTTTTTTTGTCTGTACAGTGTATGCTGGATGCCAGTGCACTTTTTTCCTGAAGAGAGTCACTTTGGTCAGACTCCAGTAGATGGCAGTGTCTCACTCTATCAGTGTTGCATGAAGCAGTTCTTTTGTGCACTGGTGCTCCTGTATGACAGATGGATTTGAAGCCTGAAATTAGAGGAATTCAGTGCCCTTGCACTTCTCCAGTATGAAGGAGCCTCCTTTTGAACTGATGCCATCTCACAGCACCTTGTTATTATTGCACCTCTATATGTATGTGGTGTGAGACATGTGAGAAACTGATACCTTCTGTGTGGGAGAAATCAATAGAGTAGTGTGAGCTTGACAGAGCAGAGGCAGTCAGAACATGAAACAGTTAGTGGGTGTTAGTTTTGTTGTTTAGTGCAGGAGAGATCCCTGTTCTCTGAGTTGAATGAGGTCATCTGTAGTTGTAACAGTGCAGACAGAGCCATGAGGCCCCATGCTCGCAAAATCCACACACCCTTAAGCACACACATGGAACCTGAGCTCCTTCGACTGACTCCTCTGACTCATTTTCCCCATATTTATTCTTGATTTTTACTTGCTCTGTTTCTCTCTCAGCGCTCGTCTTCCCTTGTTAATTAGAGCACACCAACCTAGGCTTACAAATCAATACAACGGCCTGCTTTTCTTTGTGTTTCCTCTTGTTTCTTTCATTTAGGCCTGACCTGATGATCCTGTCTCCTCTCCCTCCATCCTCTTTCTTCCGCTTAGGCATGCCAGCCAGCATCTGTCCATCCACTGTGTGTTCAGGTGCCAGCAGCTTCCCAAGAACACTGAGACTTCGTTCATCTCTGAGTGTGTGTGATGAACACTCCCCCCACCCCTTCCGTGTCTTACCCTTCACATTCACACACATTCCATTTTCATGGTGGTGGCTGCACCAGCTCAGTGGAATCTTAATCTTGCACCTCTTGTTTTTGCACCTACACTCTTTTCAGGTCTTGGGGTCTTGCCGATGGTGCTTTGTGCTCTCAGGTGTATCCGGCTCTAATATAGACACCCTTCCTCCTTCTTTCTGTAGCTGAATGATGTTGCTGTGTATGCCTGCACCAGTCCTGCTTTAATTTGCCAAAGTCATGTGCGGTAGAAAGCACTGTAGAATCTAAGTGAGTGGAGTCCACCCACACCAAACCTCAGCTGCTATTTCGAGACCCATTTAAAAAGACCTGCAGGCTTTCCTTGGCAACGAAGATTGGCTCTTAAGCTGATCCTGCTATAAAGGGGATCATTTTGGCGCACACTTTTATGACACTTCCTGTTCAACACATCCAGGTTGCTTGCACTGTGCAATGTGGTTAATTCTTGACAGCAGGGATTTTATATGGGGTGTGTGTGTGTGTGTGTGTGTGTGTGCGCGTGCGCGTGTGTGTGTGTGAGGGTGGGCGAAGGTGAAAAAGAGCATCTTGTGTGGCACTACACTGTTAGATATAGGGGTGCTGTAGGAATCTGTTTCTGTCCCCAGGTACATTCTTTTATAGGGCTCATTATTAGACTTCAGGGTTTCCGTGGGCTAAAAAGATACATGTTCCTAAGCAGTTCAAGGGTACTTTGAATATAGTATGAAGGTACTGCCCCAGTGACAAGCTGTTGTACCCCTAAGGCTGGATTAAAAAAAATTCCTGGTTTCTCATCAAATTGACACTGCAGCAATTACTTGTTTATTTATAATTTTTTTAACCACACTCAAAACCTCAGAAAACGCCTCAGACAAGGTGAAAACTGTAAAAAATGTAAATGTTAATGTAAAAACGACACAGAAGGAGATTTTGTGTTGGATGCTGTGATTTTGATTCGTAGTTCGGTTTAATTCTGCCCTAAAGATTTTTGGAACTGCAAGGTTGCTGTTCTATAGACAGTTGTTTAGAGGTTAATGTATGTGAAATGTACATGTAAACGAATGGTCATGTAGGGTGTATTGTATAGCTTCAGTCACTTTGCATACATTTAACTTTAAAAGCATTTGGGCTTCGACAGTCACCTCATTTCTATATTTAAAAAAAAAACACGTACTGTCTTTAGGTTTTCAAAAAGTTCTGATGAGAAACCAGGATCCTTTTTTTATCCAGGCTAAAAGTAAAAGAATTTATTTAGCTTCAGAGTGTGTGGTGAGGTACATGATGGAATACATGTTTCCATAATTTAAAAAAAAAGAAAAGAAAAAAAACCCCACATATTTAGCTTATATTTCCGGCTATGAATTCAAGCTGATAATCCCAGTTTTACACCATCACTTGAACAATGCAGGCCAAAGAAAGCTGAAATAATTGTGCACATATGCAGTGATTAATGTAATCCACTAGAGGGAGTATATTGAAAAATAATGGCTTTGAGCATTGAGTTGTTTTTAATAGGATTATATTACACATAGTTCTCATGACAAATCTGGACTCCAAATCTTTATAAACGCTCCCTAAACTTTCCACAAGCAGCACCACACTGAGCAGAGAGCCACATGCACCATACGTCATCTGTACCAGGGAACCGCAGGAATTGAAAGTTGCTGTATAATATTGGGTGCCAAAGCCCATAAGCATGTCATCTGTCAGCAACTTCTGTTTGTATAATTCATGCACCTCTCGCCACTTCCACTGTATCGGAAGCTTGTTGATGCGAGTCAGTCATCACTGACTTAAAGCTGCTTTAAGTTTGTGCTCCTTTTTTTTCCATTTCTTGTTTGTCTGTCTTGTCTCATGGCTGCTAATATTTTAGGAAACTATCATTTTAGTTCAGCAGCAGCAGCAGCTTAATGACGTCAGAGTTCATGCCCAGGCAGGCGAGGTCAGTCAAGGATAGCCAACTACAGCTAACAGCAGGAGTGGTGAATACAGTATGTTACATTGGGGTTCCCTGCTGCAGAACTGGCAGCGCTGGTGTTTGCTTCTGGAGTGTGTTCAAATGGAAACAAAGTACAGGCTGACGCCGTGTGGGGGTCCATGACCCCATGTCCGCTGTCTTACCCTGTTCTGATGAAAACTGTATGGGTGTGTGCTTTGAAACACATCTTTGTTTCGGAGCTGAGGAACATATATGAAGGCATTCTTGTTTGTATGTGTGCATGGGTTTCCTTTTTTGTGCTTGCATATGTCATTTTATACAGCGTGCTGTCCCTTCTGCAGTCTGCTTTGGCTTTGCTCTAACGTCCTGGATCGCTGCCACTTGGAGTGGTACTCCACAGCCATGGGCGAAAAATGTTTATGTTGACCCTGCAGTACAACCCAAACATGTCAGAGCTTATCTGTATCAAATTTATCTGTATCTGTCAGCCACGGATTTTGGTGTGAAAATAGATTTGGTTATGTTAGTAATGTGATCCCATGTGTTAGTGGAATTGTTGTAAACCGATTGAGTTATTGCTTATTTATGGCACTCACTGTAAATATAACACTCTTATCCCTGCTGTAACTTTTATATACTGACCTGCAGTTTGTATATTTACATGTAATCTCGACGATTATTTGCATGTCAGACTGAGCCGTTAAAGACTTGCTATAGACTTCAGGTTAAAAGTATGCCTGTGCACTGAGGGTTCAATAAGAGTTGAATAGGTGTGTTTATTGTGGATGTATCTCACTTTCTTTTCACTTCATCCCTTACCCTTGACACACCTAGGTCTATCTATTTGTCTTTCCCTGTCTCACGCTCATGCACACACTGTCTTTCACATGTCTTTCAGTAAATGAAAGATTACACCCATAGTGTTGTTTAGATGAGTCAGAGTAAGACAGTGTGTTCACTGATTTCTGGTACACTATGAAACAAGCCAAGTACTCCTAATGCCAGAGCTACTGTGAGAGAAGAGACTGTACGTTCTACCAGAGAGAGAGAGAGAGAGAGATCAGGGACTGGAATGCCCTGTGCTTGAACATTCTGTATTTCACACCAGTACCAATTTCTCTCTCTCCTTGAATTTCTATTATATCATATCTGTCTTATCCTAACCTTTTTGCTCTTTTCACTCATTCAACCTAATTTCACAGTATTTCTCTTCACGTTTGAACACGTGCCTACCGGCCATGATAGGAAAGGCTTCAGAAAAGTTAGAGAAGGAAATGAGTTAGATTGCAGGAGAATCAGAGATTTTGAAAAGAAAGAGTACTTCTAACTGCGATGGTGTAGTGAGCCGTTCATGGTGTACCCAGCTTTCGCCTAGTGTAAGCTGAGTGTAAGCAACCCTTATAGGATTAAGCTGTTCGGCAAATGAGTGAGTGAGTGATGCACCATACAATCCATGCACATGTGTTTTTACATCCTACAGTTGTCTTTTATTATTGTACCTTTGACAAACTTCCCTTCTAAGGCTAAAATTCCTCTCTCCTGTCCATTGTAGCTGTCATCCCTCTAACAGACTCCGAGCACAAGCTTTTAGCCCTGCACTTTGCGGTGGACCCAGGCAGAGACTGGGAGTGGCGGAGGGACGACAACGACAACACCAAAATGGCCAAGTAAGACCTTTCAATGCTTTCCATCTCCTTGGCCCATGCCTTCCCAAGGGCTTAAGGGCTCTGCTGGCTGGCTCCCTCTGTCACCCAGTGCTTAAAGAGGAGAAGCACTGTTCATACTATTCCCCACATGAGGGATTTCTCTAAATAAAGTCTGACCATCAGAATTCCAATATGAGAGGCAGGGTAACACAAGCCACTGTGCACAGTTAAAGTCATGACTGTTCTGAAAAAAAGCAGCAGTGAATCATTTGCCACATATTTATACAACTTACTGGCGATATTAAACTCCAAGGACAAAAGGGCATGAGGGTTATATTTTCATTTTTAAAAAGTAGATTTAGGTCACATCAGCTCTGCAGATTCAAAGCAAATGTTAATTCTGAAATAAAAGCAGTAAAATAACTACCTAGTTAACCACTTCCTATAATGTTTTCAACCCAAGGTCTTTAGAAGCTTTATTTTATATTTTGTGACTACGCAATTTACAGTTCTTGCGTTTCTTAGAGTTGGGCAATAATTTGTACTAATTGTTTGTTTTCATTTAAGAGTTTAATGAGTGAACTGTAACTAATGTATAGTCTATTGCTTAATTCAAGAAATTCTTTTGCTTCTGAATAATATTCAGCTGAATTCTATAATTTGCTTTCAACCTCCCCCGTTGAGTCCCAATACCCTTTCTTTCATTCTTTCTTTCTATTTTTTAAGTCTTATCCTCTCATTGGAAGCAAAACTGAACCTTCTGCACAGTTATATGAATGTAACATGGATTCGAATACCATCAGAGACACGAGTACGTAAGGATTTAATCTTTTAAAATCACTGGCCTCCTCCATTTCCATAGTTAATACACAGGCTTACAGAAAGTATGCTTTGATTCACCTCTCTGTCTGCTATTTTAGGCTCCCCTCGCTCAACCGGAGTCACCTACCGCATCAGCTGGTGAAGACGTGCAGTCTCTGGCTGAATCCATGGACTCGGACCGTGAGTCTGTATGCAGCAATTCCAACCTCAACAATGGCAAGACTAGCAAAGAGAAAGATAAAGACAAGCAGCAAAAGGAAAAAGACAAAGCTCGTGCTGACTCAGTAGCCAATAAGCTGGGCAGCTTTAGCAAGACTCTAAGCATCAAGCTGAAGAAGAACATGGGTGGCCTGGGTGGGCTGGTACATGGCAAAATCAGCAGGTCCGCCATAACAAACGGTCGTGCGGTGGAGACCAGTGATCAGAAGCCCAAGAAGAAGGACTCCAAAGCACGTAAAGGCAGCAAAGAGGAGTCAGGCCAATCTACTAGCACGTCGTCCTCTGAGAAAGCAACAAGCCCATCTCCTACTGAGAGAGCTTCAGGTACCTCCTCTGGAGAAAGACAGGCTAGTTCAGGCAAAATCCCAGATGAGCGGACTCTGGACAACTGGAAGTACAGCACAGATGTCAAGCTGAGCCTGAACATCCTTCGTGCAGCCATGCAGGGTGAGCGTAAGTTCATCTTTGCCGGTCTGTTGCTGACAAGCCACCGGCATCAATTCCATGAAGAGATGATCAGCTACTACCTAAGCAGTGCACAGGAGCGCTTTAGCACTGAGCAGGAACAAAAAAGGAAAGCTGAGGCTGAGAAAAAGCCCCAGAGCAATGGCACCCTCAAGAAGCCTGAACAGGAGAGTACATTCCAGAGAGAACGCTCAGACAGCTCTCCCCCCGAGAGTTGTTCACCTGTTCTGCACCCTAGCCATATCCATGCACTAAAGGGCCAGGGAAGGAATAGCCCTAACCATATCCATACACTAAAGGGCCAAGGGAGGAATAGCCCCACCCTTGCTGCTTCCCCAATTCCCATCCCTAATGCCAACCTGACTTCACTCCCATGCTCGTCCATGTCACCTGTCCCCTTCGCCTCCCCCAGTCAAGGTGCTAAGAGACAGGAACCTATCCCGGTCTCCGCCCACTATAGCCATACTCCACCAATCCAGAGGCACAGTGTCATCCACCTAAGGGATAACAACACACAGTCCTCCAGCTACCATGACGAGCCCTATAAAATTCCAGTGGGGACGTTGAAGACCTGTGCCACGTATCCGCAACAGAACCGCTCACTGTCCTCTCAGAGCTATAGTCCAGCGCGCATGTCTGGGATTCGTGCCATCCATGCCGGAGATCCTATGCCATACAGCATGGCCGGTGAGCACAAGTCCCATACTTACACCAATGGCTTTAATGCAAGCCATATCCGGGACAGTTTGGAGTTTGCCGATGAGGAACTGACACCTCACTCCTGGCTCAACCATGACAAATCCAAGATCCGCAGTGGAATCTGTCCCATGTACTGCTTTCAGCAGAAACGCTGCAAGAGGGAGAACTGTTCCTTTTATGGCAGGCCAGAGACAGAGAACTACTGCTCCTACTGCTACAGAGAGGAGCTGAAACGCAGGGAAAGGGAGGGCAAAGGACACCGGCCTGGATAGCCCCGCTTATACACACACACATGCAGTTCAACACTGATGTGTGTGTGTGTTTGTGTGTGTGTGTGTGTGTTTGTGTGTGTGCAATTAAAAGACAGCCATGACATCATCACCTTCTGCACTATGCGAGGAAAAGTCAAATACTGGCATACCGTTTTCTAATCTATTTAAGAATGATCTCCTTATAATCTTGTTACTTTTCTCTCAATAGCAAATTGACACTGCAGTTTACAGCTTTGGCCAGAGATTGTGCTGTCATTTTATTTGTCAGTTTGTCTTTTGTCCAAATTTGCATTCTTTTACTTGTTCTAGAGTAAAAGCTCATGTCTGTGCATTTTGCTCAGTCTGTTATATAACATTTCTAGTACTAGCTGAAAGAGATGTAAAAGCATAATGTCAGTCTCCTCTGAGCTCTCCAAAAGCCACCGGGTTACTCATTTGAATGCAATACTTCAGTCAATATCTCAATACCAAGTAACATCTTTCTGCTTTGGAAATAACATAAATGGGAGGATCAACATGAAAGTAAAAAAAAAAAAAAGCAATAAGTTTGGTAACGAGTGCAGTCCCTCTCCTTTTTAATCTATGCATTCTACATGTCAGCCATAGTGAATTGTCGTTGTGCAGAAACGAGTGTGATTTTATCTGCCTGGATGTAAAAAGATTGTACTGAAATATCATTTGTGGCAAATCAAAGTTTGCTGCATGGCATGCTTTTGATTGTGCAGCACATGACTGGACCTTGTGTACATGGGTTTGCATTCCATTTAAACTCTCCTCAATACAACCTGATGCAGTACAGTGCCATTTATCCCTATCTGTGTTTTGCAATACATCACATACTTGGTAGCAAATGGCTTCTGTAAAATTAATTACTACTACTCGTGACAAATTTATACAATGCAAGAGTAAGAATATAATGGAATACAAACCTTTATACACCTCTATAGTATAGTGGACTAAACCTGAAAGCAAATGGAACTCTGTAATGTTTGTCGATGTCGGTTACACTTTGGTGTATTGTATGTAATGGCTGTTGCTCATTATTTGTTCTGTAACCCACAAGCACACGCATACCTGGGTCTATCAGCAGACCCACCTGTGTTTGCCCTGAAAATTATGCCAAAAACATTCTCCTATACTTTAAATTCTCAGGTTTTGTGTTAAATGTGTATAGTAGTATAATCCCCAAATTTCATCACTAAATTCAGAATTTAAGGTCACGTTCAGTCTATTAGAACTAAGTTGGATTTAAAATGTAATTACCAGATGAAGTGGCTTGTGACCATAGATTTTGTTGGGGCAGGACAACATTAATAATGGCGTAGTCTTAAATAATATTAAATCACACTTGCTGATAAGTTCTGATAAGCCTATCTAGTGATTTTTAGAGTAACCTCATAATGGGTCAACAAGAATGAACTTTATTCATTCTGAACAAACGAATAAAGTTCATTGTGAGCGAAATAAGGATAGTTATGCTGGTTTCTGTTTGTTTAAAATTTCTCTCCAAAGACACAATTAGAACCCAGTAAGATGGTTAGATTAAAGTGTAGATCAGACTTGCCAATCAAATCATTTATAATCAGGGAAAGGACGGAAAACTATGAACTAAAAGTGGGCAGTGTTCGTTTTTATAATTTACATTCAAATTTATTTAAAAAAGAAAGAGAGAAATATAATTTTGATATATCAGGTGCAGATATTGTTGCCATTGTCACAGTGTGAGACAAACACAGAAGGAGTGCAACACCTGGCATTATGGAATCACCACACTTAAAGGATGTTTACCTAGATTTTTTTACTCTTTAGCAAATAAATAGTTCACAGGCTGTTTGTTTGTTTTTTAATATACGTGACCGGCTACAGCATAATACAGATTGAGTAGGAAATTTGACAAACTGAGATATTAATACATTTGGAAAGTTAATTTAATAAGCTTTAAAATGAGGTTTAATACATGATTACAGCATGAAAATTGAC
>JAQMYF010000007.1:14022006-14032396 GCA_030014195.1 Neosilurus mollespiculum
ATATTAATACATTTGGAAAGTTAATTTAATAAGCTTTAAAATGAGGTTTAATACATGATTACAGCATGAAAATTGACTTTGAATGTCACTAATCAGGAAATACTACTTTTGAGAAAATAGCAATTTCTGAATATTCGAATTTGAAAGTTGCTAACATCCATAAAGTAAATGAGTCCGGCTCTTGACCAATCAGTGCAATCTTCCTAGCGTCTTCCAAGCAACAGATGAGTTCTATTAACACTGAGTCATGTCTGTTCTGAGGCTTCTCATTATTTTACTGTTATATGATATTATTATTCTTCTTTTTTTGGTCTTGAAATGGTCAGTTAAATTATTAAAATCAATTTCATATATAATTTGAAAAGTATTAAGTCAATAACAACCAAAATTCCTTTGACACCCCTTCTTTCCAAAATCACAACAAAATGTCCATCCCAAAAAAAAAGTTCAGTATGGAATATAACCTCTATTTGACTTAATGCAGGCTATAATTCGTCTGCGCACGGATCTAACAAGCCTCTGTATGTTGTCCTGTGCGATGTTTCTCCACTCCTCCTGCAATGCCACGATCAGTTCCTGCCTCTTCTGTGGTGCTGGTACTCGGCCTGATGCTCGCCATCTAAGCTGATCCCACAAGTGTTTGATGGGTGACAAATCAGGCGAATACACAGGCCAGGGAAGGACATTAAATGCCTGCTGCTGCAGATATTCGATCATTGATCATCATGTGACAGTCGAGGCATGGTCAAAATTCCACTGCAGAGTGCTCTAAATTATTTTTTTTTTTTTTGAGCTTTATGTAGGCAAGATGACCACTCGTTAAATGCACCCATTCCTGATTATTGAGACTCCTGAACAAACTTGGAGCTGTACAAGAGTCTAGATCCAGAGCTCAAGCTCAGTGAAGTGTGATGGTTTGTGCTGCTACTGGAAATGAGTCATTGAGGAGTCATTGAGGGTCAGTGAAATATCAGTACTCATGCTCAGATAGGATGGTCCCAAAAATATTACAAGTGAAATTGTGCTGCATTTTAATTGGCAGTGAGTATACTTTGGCTCTTACTCAAAACATTACCTTGCGACTTAATCTGTATTGTGCTGGAGTGGGTCTCATATGAGCATTTTGAATCAATAAAATTTAATTACTGGTATTTCCCCCATATCTAACAGAAGAAAAAATATGGAATCATCGTAATCATCATCAACAACAACAAAAAAAAAACCCTCACAGTTAGTATATTGTTGCTCCTTCTCTCACTTTAATGGTGGCATGAATTCTTTGAGATATGGACCTCACTTGTGAAAAAAATACTCTTCATCAACCTGGGTTAAGATAAACATTTGTTAAGTATGAGAGATTCCATCATTTATACCAGGGCTGTAATATTATTTACCATCTTGTCCACTTCTCCCACTCATAAACAATTTATTCATAAAGCAAACAAGATGGAAACTACAACAAATGCAAAAGGAGTCCCACTATGGATTTCAGTTTGCACTTGTTATAGTTTCCATTTCTGACCACTATGTGCAATAATACTTGTATGGAGCATTGAGCACACTGCTTCATGATTACATCTAAACAGTCAAATGAATGGGATATCGTCTCATATTTGTTAAAAGCATCATTTTTATTAAAATATTGTTGGTCACTCAGTAGAAGTCAGGAGTATTGCAATATTAACATTCATTGCAACAGATACGTTTGGCTGGACTCTGCCTCACCTGCCTCATTGATGAACCACCAGTATAACAGCAGTAAAGGTGTTATGTATGTTATATATTACGGCAAAGAGTAACATAATATCAGGTGTCTTGTAACTTTAAAACATAACTTGCTTTGTGTACTAGGAAGGCCTTAATTCCTCTGCCATTCAAAGCACCAGAAGGCCTGACAGTATCATTTATTGCTAACTTCTGTGTGAGCGTGGACAAACTGAAGTCCTCTCCTAGTGCTTCTCTTCTTCAGGTGTGTAATGAAAGTGAGAGTGTTACTCACTGCTTTCTGGTGTGTGTTGTAATACTGAATAACCCTTCACAGTCTAGCGCTCAGTGTGTTTGTCTCCCCTGGATCCTGTGTTCTCCCCACTGCGTTTTCTTGCTCCTTCCTTCTATGCGCCCTCCTCTTCTTCCTTTCTGTGTGACAGAATCATGGACTTGCACCATCTTAGAATTGTAAAATATGGTTTTATATTCATTTGACAGTTTTACAGTAAATTGTTAATTTGCACATTAGGTACTGATGTAAATAGGAGGAAACAGGAAAAAAGAACAAAACAAGACTAGTTTGTTGTTAATACTGTTGTCTGTGCCTCTTTATTGTATGCAAGTATGGCAGAGTGTGTGTTCATGTGATTGTGTTGCTATGTGTATGTGCAGGTCATTATCCTTAGTGTTCTGTAATTTGAGCTTTGACAAGCTGTGGTTTCAACCAATATAACAGCCCAGATATGTCTCTCTGCTTGCTCACATCACTGATCACATGAAGTGAAAATAGACTATAGGAATATACACACTATGCATTTTAACCATAATCCTGCAATTGTTCAGTTCAAGCATGACAGCTTTCAGATCACCTGTGTTACAACTGCCCTGTAGTTCAGCAGCTGACAGTAAACTCTTTTGTTCGTGACACATTGTGCACATAAACCAACATTCTACACATGCATATGGAAAACATGAACTGACTGGAATGTAACACCCAAAACTAAATTACACAGTACAGTATGTGTAGTATCTTAGTTCAGAAATGTACCCTTACATTTGCATGATGACCTTTATTCGGAAACTTGGGTTTCTTATTTGTTTCACAGAGAAGAACCAGAATAACAGAAAAAAGCACTCACATTATGAAACACAAAAGTATGTTTCTGTGCCAATATATTTTAGTGCCTTTAAATGAAATTGCATTTTAGCATGTTTAAAACAAAACGCTACACACATAAGAATGCACTAACATAGAAACATCAGTCTGTGGTTTCATGGCATGCTTCTATTATACTGTGTAGGGCAGCAGTCCAATGTTTTAACAGCATTTTACCTCAAGGTTCAAGAGAGACAGCAAATTTCTCAATCATCATTACCATAATCGCCTTAACCCTAAGCGACCTCACCATCGCCTCTTACTCATTAAGGGTTTTGTAAGGACTTTAAGTAGCCAGTCTTATCCATTCAACCACTAATACAGACACAACACTGGTTTCCCTAGCAAGGAAGATATGATACACCAGTGATAATGGAAGGCTAAGTTGAGTATGTGCTTTACAGAGTGCTTAGGATATGTCATCACTAAAGACTTGGTTGTATGTGCAATTGTGTTAATGTGTTCTATATTCAAATACAGATATGAATAGGTGGTGTGCTACATGGTTGAGTCTAGATTTTTGTGTCTTGTAGGACGCAACAAAATAGTTATGTGAGATGAAAGGTTTTTACATTTATGTGGATGACTTGTCAAATATCAAACAATCACTTTATCAAGTTAAAATGTGAAATGAATCTATACTTTGGTGTATTTTGATCTGGAATAACCCAGCAATTATCTCTTAAACTTACTAGGTTTTTCCAGACCACAGGAGAACTGCCGGATCAGGGCTGCCATGGTTTAAATAGGTTGGTTTATATCCATCCATCCATTCATCCAATATCTATACTACTTATCTATCAGGGTGGTGGTGCAAGCTGGAGTCAATCCCACCAGACTTTGGGCAAGAGGTGATGTATATCCTAAACAGGTCACCAGCATATTGTATGCCATTTGCAGGGCTAACAAACACAAACTAGCATTCACACTCACATTCACACCTATGAGCAATTTACAATTTACAGAACTGAGGGAGGAAACCAGAGCACCCAGAGGAAATTAATACCAGCATGGAGAGAACATGCAAACTCCAAAGACTCTAAGCCGAGATTCGAATCCCAAACCCTCTTGTTGTTAAGCGACAGTGCTGACCACCGAGCCATTATGCCCCAAGTTTGTTTATCTATTTAGTGTTTTTGTCAACCCCCCAAAAAATGTGTTGGAAAATATTTTAGGCAGGAACTGAAGTAGAACACATGGGAAGAAAAGATTAAAAACAGAAAAAAGGTGTTAGGTTATGTCCACTTTGGGTTTAGATCAGGTGGGGTTGGGTTGAACAGAGGTACTGGAATTACATTACAACCTTTAGTGTTTTAGTGTTGAGGAAATGGAGGTAGGTGGCACGATGGCATAGTAGTTATCACGTCTGCCTCACAGAAGGAAGGTCCTGGGTTTGAGTCCCTGGCTTGTGTGTTTCCTTGTGGAGTTTGCATGTTCTCCCCTTGCTTATGTGGGTTTCTTACTACAGTCCAAAAACATGCACATTAGACTAATTGGTTGTTTCAAATGACCCCTTGGTGTTGATGTGAGTGTGAATGGTTGTGTGTATTGGCCTTTCGTTGGTCTGGCGAGGTGTTCAGGCTGTACCCCTCCTTCACCCAGTGTTGGCTAAGATAGACTCCTCTAGAATTGATTTCAGGATACCTTTGGACACTGTTCAACACAGTTAATGTATGTCCTATGAGTTTACATGGTGTTCCCATGGTAACCCATGGATTGCAATGAGAATTCTCCAGTGCAGCAGACACAACAAACACCCAAAACAGAGTCACCATTAATAGTGCAGTCTGAAATTTTAAACCATGCTGTTAAGCCTGCAATAAAACCTGAAAAGAAATCATATAATTAAAGAGACATTAGTAAAACTGTGATTTGCAACAGTGCTATTCAATTTTGTTAGTTTTAGTTCAGGATTCTGTTTTTAAAAATTTCAATCCCACAAATCACCTCTATTCACTGTTTAATAAAAGTTACTCAGCTCTGTTCTATTTGCTTAAAATAACCCCTGAAGCATGTGCAGGTTAAACAGATGGGGTGTGGTCAGTGTTTTCATTGCAATTACAATTTGCCTTGCTTATAGTAAAGGCTATAAAAATTACAGAAATCCTGTTTCAGTTAGATTGCATTCATATGAAATATTCTACCTGACATCTGTGTGCTATATTCTTGTATTCTTTGACTGATGGTGATAACAAAGCAAATTTTGTTTGACATGAGCTCAGGACTAAGTTCACACAAAATGTGAATTGAATGTGAATGAAAGAAAATCAGGGAAGGATAAGGTCATCATTTGCATGCCATAAGATCCTTTGTGAGAGAGAGAGAGAGAGAGAGAGAGAGCATGTGTGTGTGTGTGTGTGTGTGTCCTTGGGTACAGTAGCCTGTGTTCTATGAGTGAGTATGGCTCAAGTGCATTGTTAGAGAAAGAGACGGAGAGTGGGAGACAGTCTGGGGGAGGCATGCTACCATGTGTGCGTAGTGTGAGTGTTACTGCAGGATCTCGTGACTGAGCTGAGGCTTTAATGAGCTGTGCTGGTCTGTGCACTGCACAGATTGAGCTCCATTGTACATAGTTCATACCGCACTGAGCTGGGTCAGGGGGATAGAGTCAGGTCATGCTTTTCACTACAACAAAACAAAACTCTCTGTTCACTGAGGAACTGGTGATTTTATGACACATTGCTTTCATGTAGACTTAAAAAGTTTAAATAAATATTAATCGATAAATAAATAAATAAACAAACAAATAAAAATTCATCACTGCAGCTTCAGATTTAAAGTTGTAAAGAAGATTAAACTTTTGAAATCAGACTTGTTCCTTAAACTGTGAGAAATGAGATCTGCTATAAAAACAGGCTGTGTGTGTGAACTTACTGACACTGAGAGGCCACGTGGAAGAGGAGAGAGGAGACAGTGGAAACAGCTAAACACTTTCTACTGGGGTGTGTGTGTGTGTGGTTTGTGCGTGTGTTGATGCATGAGGGAGAGGAAGGATGGAGGGAGGGAGGTTTCATGCATACCCTTCCTTTGTATTTGTTATAATTTATGGTAGACAGAGACACTAGCAGCAGACACAACACACATAACACACACTCGATCAGAATGACAATGAAGCGTAGTGCGAGATCTCTGTTGCCACTTGAACAGGAATAATTTCCCAATGAGTGCTTATCAAAAACACTAATTATCATCTTTGCTTTCATGTCAGTTGCAGGCACATCTGTCTCAGCTCTCACGTAACAAGACAAAAAGAGGAATTTAAATACCTCTGATAAATATTGATGCCTAGCTGGCGCCCAACTCTTCTTTAAAGCTTACAGAATGAAACGTGAGGCCTTGTGTGATTTCGAATGGAATTCAGTGCAGCATGTTGCAACAGACATCTTCTTTTGCTTTCTTACCTGCTTTTTAAAAGCTTTTGAAGCTGTTCTTTAAAACTATGATTCGGTTTTAGAAAAGTAGTAACAACTTTAGAAACTTGCAAAAATTACTTCATTCTAAGATAGTTTGAAGTTACTGGTTAATTGTTGGGATATTGACCCATAGGATGAACACGCAACAAAAAGAAGGAGAGAAAGAAAAAAGAAAGAATAAAAAAGCAGAATGAGAAATTTCAATGAAGCCTCTTGATTTTGATAAAGACTTCTTTCTTGTTCTCTTGTCATTTCAACTATAAGTGGCGGTGTGTGTGTGCGCCAATGCCAGCCGGTGTCGCCCCCACACAGATCGAGAGAGAGAGAGAGAGAGAGAGAGAGAAAGAGAAAGGAAGCTCACAAAGGTCACACTACAGCAACACCCACTGCAAGACGCCCACACACAGTCTGAACTCAAGTCTGTCTGCCTGGTTGCCTCTCAGAGCTCTGGGCACCACCAGCCTACCACCACCCACTCTCTCTCTCTCTCTCTCTCTCTCTCTCTCTCTCACTTTCACTCTCTTACACACAAATACATACACACACACATGTATTATTACACAATCAGACAGCCCACTCTTACCTCTTTATTTAATTTCTCAGGTTATATGCAAGTAGCACTGGCACAGGCCTCTCTTAGCCATGATATGAGACATACCTGAAATCCCGAAAAGGTAACACAAACATTTATGTTATCAGTTCATCCCGTATAACAGGAAGTGGTACAATATAAGGAATAAATTGTCACCTTACCCCAAAACACACACAAACACGCACGCACGCACGCACGCACGCACGCACACACACACACACAACCCTCCACCCACTTAGTCGTGCTTAGAAGAGGAACACCATGTTCTTTGGGTTTGTAAAGCTGTCCTCACATGGCCCCTCCCGCTGCTGTGTACTCATTCACTTTGGAGGAGAGACTGCAGAGCGTGAGAGTTCACAGTTTGGGTCCTAAAATAATCAACAGTCTGCTGGCTTTTTTTTTTTTTTTTTTTTTTTTTTTTTTTTTTTAAATATATACACAATTTTTACAAGCTAAGAACCACGGGGTCAAACACTAGTACTAGTAATAAGAGAGGCTTTTATTTTACAACAAAGTAACTACCAAGAGTTTTTTGTCATTGGTATTCATTACTAATTTATGAATAATATGTATTACTTAATAAAGCAACCGATATGAAGTAACAGTGGATTCGTAAAAAGACAGGATGTTCTAAATATGTATTGCATTATGCAACAATGTGCTGTTATACAAACCTTGTAGTTTTCACAAGTTTTTTAAGTATCAGTTACTTGTAACCACACACTTTCCACACACACCTACGAAATACTAGACACTTCTGTCTCTAATAATTTCAGGGAAATTTCACATTTTTCCTTGTAATACATTTAGCAATATAATCAGCTGCGGAATTGGTCACATTAACATAAAAAAGGCAAGGCATAACAGTCAGATGTAAATTCAACCCATTGATTTAAAAATGCCAAAAGTATTGTCAGTGAAAAAAGAAACAAGTAAAAAAACAACAGGTCTTTGTAATTCATTATACCTCATCCATTATGAGCTAAAGTCCATAGCAAACCTACAGGGTGATGATGAAGCTAATACAGAGGGGATATGATTTACTGTGAATAATGGATGCTTGGATGTATCCATTAGCGCTACCAAGATGGCCACCAAGTGAACAGACAGAGTGGAAGAATGAAAATGATCAAGATAATGCAAGGTGAGGTAACTGCCTAATCAACTTATCATTATGAAATTTTGTGTCGTGTATGCATCAAAGTAGGGCAGTGGTGGATGACTCATATATAACATCTGTTCAACTAATGTCTTCATGTAGACTTCAATCACGACCTAAAATTGTCACTGAAGTCTATTTATCTCCTAAATAGTAGGTCTTCTGAGGTGTTCCTCATATGCAGTGGTAAATACTCAACAAAGGTGGTCCAAGGAAGGACAACCAGTGAACTGGCAAGAGTTTCATGGCTGCCCAAGGCTCACTAATGTGTATGGGAAGCAAAGGCTAGTATGTGTGGTCTGATCCCACAGACTGCTAAAACTCTCAATGCTGGCTATGATAGAAAGGAGTCAGAAAACACACTGCATTCCAACTTGTTGCGTATAGGGCTGCGTAGTCACAGACCAGTCAGGTGGTGTTAATGTTATGGCTGATGGGTGTAAAAGCAAGTCCAATAACATCTCATTAGCATTCTGTTCAAATCTATTCTGGTAATGATATGTAATAATAGAATGTTAAAAAATTATTTGGGAATAAAGCACACCAGTGTACCCACTTTTCAGAATTACCTTTTTTTTTTTTTTTTTTTTAATAAATAGAAAGACAACTGTTGAACTGTTGTTGTAACTGTTGATATCAAGCCATTTTTTTTTTTGCACACCTTTTCGATGGCAATAGGGTCTCAATTTACCATCATTATTCTCAATTTTGTGGTAAATTGTAGGCAGGAAGCATGGTGGCTCTAAAAGAGAAGGGGGTAAAGAAGAAGAAGAAGAAGAAGAAGAAGCTTCCAGTCTACTCATAATAACAGTGTCAGAGAAGGCAAAACAGTAAAAGAAATTCAGTAACCGTCATATGATCTGGGTTAGCCTGCCACACAGCTCTTGCCTTGTAATTAAACTTAAGAGTGGGGAATATATTAACTGATAGCACACAGGCACGCACACACACACACACACACACACACACACACACACGACTCCCTGGCATGATCGTGGCATAGACAGACAGAGGGACAGGAGGTGGGCAGACTGAGCAGGGAACACACCAACCTTCTCTCTGAATATTTTTAGCACGTTCTCCCTTCCTGTTCATCTCCAGCGTGATGGAGACTAACAGTACAAGGATGAAACAACTGGTGGGTGGCTGTGTGTGTACTCAGTACCATTTTGCTTATATAACCGGGTTATAATTTTATACTGAATAGACATTATTATAGTTCACAGAGATGGAATTATGTACATGTGAACGTGCACACATGATGTTGTAGCCTCCATGTGAACTACAGCAAAAGTACTGCATGGGTAGCTCACTGAGCTATGTACAGGGTCACTTGCTATATGCACTTCAGCAAATGCTGTTTTAAGGAAACACATTTGGCATCACTTACAGTAAATATTTGCATGGGTGCAGACAAAGGAACAAGGCTTACTTCCTGTATACATGCAGATCTAGTCAGCAGGGCACAGTCGTTCCCACAGTTTCTAGTGTTCTGTTTTCATTTTCAGCAGTTCACCCAATAGATAAATTATATAGCTGACCTCTTGCACTCATTATTATTATTATTATTATCATTATCATTATTTTAATTATTATTATTACATATTGCTTCTTAGCATTAGCATAATTGTTTAGTAATTATTGTGAATAATTCATCAACTGCAGTGTAACTGAACATACAGTATGTAGTTAGGATATGTAAATGTGAACCCACCAACAGATACTACTGGTTTAGTTACATTAACTATCACAATTAGGTAGATTATGAAGGTTTCTCACATTGACAAAACTGTTGTTTACTTTAATTGACGTTATTTGTGTGTTGCATAAATGCTGGCAAGAAACATTTCATCATATTATACACCATCTGTTGAGAGAAAAACAAGAATTCAAGATAATAAATAACTGACAGCATTCACCACAATAAAGCTGATTTATGCATTTATTTTCAAATGTAAACTTCACTAATTCATGCATACATGTTGACACATACATTATTTGACAAATTCTTGTTAATTCTCATATTTGCATAGGACAGGGTCACAATATATTGTCTAGAATGTAAAAAATAATGTAATAAAAAGATACAGCAGAGCAACCATGACCAGCAACATTAAGAATCGGTATAATTCATGGAACTGTACAACTGTAATACTTCACTGTAGTGATTTGGTAGATTGGGGAGTGGGGGGGATAAAGAAAGGAAGAAAAGAAATATGGTGATAAGTGGCATGTTCTGAATGAGGTCATGAAGAGAGAAACTGGCCATAGTTGAAATATGTGACACAGTCTGGCAAAATGAGTCACAGTGACCAAAAATTCAAAATTGAGTTAGCCATACCATTTTAAAGCTTAGAGTCTCC
>JAQMYF010000007.1:14032496-14055834 GCA_030014195.1 Neosilurus mollespiculum
TTAAATGGTATGGCTAACTCAATTTTGAATTTTTGGTCACTGTGACTCATTTTGCCAGACTGGGTCACATATGAGTTATTTTGTACAAAGCGCTTTATAGCTGCGCCATCGTCACAGGAACAGGCATTGCTTGGTGATCGAAAATAAAGACTAATACATATATCAAGAAGGCAAGCCAAGTGTACACATAAAGCCTAGAGGACAGCTTGAAGCATCTACAACCTCCTGAAAATTCTTTATACAACATTTGTGTTTGTTCAGTTGATGATTGGAGATTCAGGGTGAAGAATGTAAATCACTGGTGTGCAAAAGCACAGAGAAATGTAAAAATTTGTTGTGGCCATTCAATGTCACTCAGATGTCTCTTAATGTCTGTAGATTTTGGCTTTCCAGCTACAGGTGAACCTTCCTATATAAAGAGAAGACGACAAACTTTGATGAAGAAGACACTGATTTGAAGACAGACAGCTCTTTTCTAGTCTGTGCCAAATAATAAAGGTGTTGGGGCCCCAGAGATGCTTTCAGTAAAAAAAAAATTCTGAGTAAGAATCCTAAAAGAGGGAATGAAAAGAGGGGTGGTTCTGAGCTTAACCCTTGTATAGTAATCCACTCATACATGCTTATTAACAGCTTCTACAACAGCCTTGTCTGTGCTCTGGACATTGTTGGCTTTTAATAGGTTAGTTACAAGTCTGACCACACAGATTAAGAGACAATCAAACTGACAGAAAGTCAATATCAGTGACCAAGAGTAAGAACATGACGATAGTTTGCAAACTTTAATGTACACTGTTTAATCCCCCATGCATGAGTTATTTTGAGAGATTAACAGTATCAACATGGTGCAGCAAAAATGTTTTTTTTTCCATTTGGTGGATGTTTCCAGTAGTTCCTAAAATATGCAGACACTTGATTTCAGGGGGTTTCCCTCCTAGGCCACACAATTAGTGAATGGCATTTACGCTGTCATTCATGGGTTCTTTGGAGAAAAACTAATCTGCACCAGCACAGTGGTAATCTACCTGTGGACACCCTGCATTTTAGGGTTAGACTGAGCAGAAAAACCCATAGGCAATAATGGGCAGACAACAGTACACATAAGTCTTCACAGATATGTGTTACTGGGACAATTAACACATTGAAAGCCATTTGGTTCACCATGGCTTTGTTGATTACTCAAAGGGACTCCTTTATTTCCTGAACTTCCTGGTAGACACATTTGGGAATAACCCTATGAGTCATATGATGTGAAGGATAAACATTTTTTTCCCTTTTAGTTGAAAAAACTAATGTGCTTTGTGAAATTGCAGCTAGGGCAAATACAAACATCCCCACGTTCATCCATCCTAGAAGTCTTTGGTGACAACCCAGTGAGGCTCTGGTTACAGGAACACAGTACTGAACTTGAATTAATTGTACAGTGTGGGTTCATTTGCTTCATGGCTCAAGTGGCAGGTGCTTTGTACCACTTTGGCCCATGTTCCATGCAACAGTTCCATGGGCCGAACCCGTTTTGCATGTCTGTCTTTCACTAATCGTGGGAATGGCTACAAAATAATATGCACACCTGCATGCACACAAGCATGCAGGCTTGCAAAATCCCTTTTATGAGAGGCTCAAGGTTTACTGCTTATCCTGTCCCAACATGAATGGTTGTGTCTATTTTGTCCAGTAGGCACCATCAAATATAGTTTAAGGGCATTGTCAAAACAGCACAAAAAAAGTAGAAGCAATGTTAAGAAAAGTACCCATATTAACTAGTCACAAAGGTATTTCATTAAAACACATCACAGTCCAAAACAGAACATAAAATAAATACATAAGAGTAATGTAGCTTCTATGCATTGGTTTGATATAAGCAGCACATTTACAGCAAATGAAATTGCAATCCTTTGGAGGGTTTTCACTTCTGATTAATATAATAATAAGAGCGTCCAAGACTTTAGGATATTTTACCATGTATGTTCAAAATTGTACAACAAAAGACAAATTAAGAAAGCAATGTAATCAGGAAAAAAACCCAACAACATAAAGCTACATTAACGTCACACAAAAAGGGAAAAAAGAACTAAACTTAAAAATACTTGGGTATCTAATGCACATCATTCAGTCCTGTACACGTACTTAAAAACACATCACTCATAGAAAACTGTACAAGGTTATTTAGTTAATGTCATCTATTATGGAATGCACATTGATTTTGAAGGGTTTCTCCTGGAATTGCTACTTTAATGCCTTTGGCACTTATTATCAAAGCTAATGTGTTATTTAAAAAATATTAGTTATATTTCCCAAAATCAAAATTGAATAAAATTGATTAGTATCAGTCTGGCAACAGGTAAAAAATAAATTAAGCTAATATGGGGATATTGGTATACATAACTGTGATTCATAATTAACATTAAAGGACTTCATAAAACAATCGACAATTTTCTTTATCAACTTTACAGTCTGAGTTTTTTGAGATGATTACTAATAAATTAGTTAAAAGAGAGTTGGCCCATTATTTCAGTTAAACCACTCTAATAACAAAATACTTCATACTTCATAACCTTCTGAGTTTGTAAAGTACAAGTTTGAAAAAGTATGATGATTAACAAAATGGATATCGATAACCAAGGAGAAAAATAATTAAAAAAATGTAACAATAATAATAGCATGGGACTACACTACCTATTCACAATGCTATGGTCTCTATGGTTATGTGTCATTTGAAAATGAAGCTAATTTTATCAATCATGTGCAAGGAATTAAGGTAAAAATCAAGGGGAAAAAAAAAAACTATATCTTGCTTATAACAAAGATTCTGCATAAAGAGGGAACTCTTGGGGTTTGTCTTGCACAAGAATAATAATAATTAAAAAAAAAGCTTAAAATGCAAAACAAAAATATTAATAAGAAAAATGTGAACTAAATGTCTATCATTCAGAATAATAATAATAATAATAATAATAATAATAAAGAACACAATACATAATATGTTACATATAAACAAAGCCAGATGATCTATAATCACATGTAAAGTTGAATTGTAAGCTGAGGACAGAGCAAGTTTTACCCTACACGTGCCACAATCTATGTTCAATGGTCTTGTTTCTGATTCAAGTCGTTTCAGTACAGTGAATGTATGGAGTGAGAGAAAAAAAAAAGAATGATTTAACATGCCTCACACTGACCTGTGACAAGTGACTAATAAAGATGCCAGAGACTGGAAACATTTTATTCATTACATTATATCTCAACCAGAACCCAAGATAGTGAGAGCCATTTAAAGGCCAGTCATAGTTATGGGTGCTGTTTGAAAATGCTACTGGTTTTGGACAGAGGAGATGTCACTGTGACCAACATTGAGTCAGAAAACACACAGATGACCTACAGCACTTCCAGTCCTCTGCAACACACAGCTCGATAGTGGCATGAACAAAAGCTTATGCTCAGCATGTCAGCAAAATGAATGGAAAAGCGTTACTATCTCCTCTTTTGGGTTGGTTGATGACAGGTGAGCCTATTTAGCTAATTAGTACTTACTAAATTAGTGTTCCAGTGTTAGCTATAAGAGTTGACCCTTTGCTTCTCCTACATCTCTGGAATTTCTTTAAAATGACCTAATAGTGAGAAAAGCATTATGTGTGGTCTTGCATCAGGAGTAATGCATGTGTGATGCTGTTTCATTTTGCTATGGGTGAAGAGAGAAAGCTTTAATTATGTGTGCTGTTTTGAAAGACTCTGGCTACAAGGCCCTGAGGGAAGGGAAGGAAGGGAAGGGAAGGGAAGGGAAGGGAAGGGAAGGGAAGGGAAGGGGGGGGTTCGTGAAGAGAGGGACAAGGCCTGGCATTCACAGGCCTTCACCTGCTCCTGCAGACCAGGGATAGCACATGCCCAGCTGGGTAGTGCCTCAGTGCTTCAACCCCATCTCCCTCCATGAGGTGATGAGTCAATGGGGATAAGCATGTGCATGACAAGTGAGACAAAGCTAACAGAGAGCATGTGAAAGTGACTTGACAAGTGTGAGACGGGTGAACAAGCATGTGCATCAATGTGTGAGTATGTGCATGTGTGTGAGGCAAATGCCAATAAAGTTTAGACAGTGGTGCCTCTATTCATGGCAGGGTTTGTAAGCTTATGGCCTGAGCTGATGAGACATAGCTGTGAGAAATGGCTTGTGGAAGCATAAGACCACTTTCTCACATGGGTCCTTCATCTTCTCAAGCTTCAGCAAGCAAAGGACGGTAAACTGCTGTTTGCTTAAATGATATGTATTTGTTACTGCATGGATTTGGTAGCAACATTATTTCATGAGTCTAATGCCCCTGATTATTGAGGATCAAGTTTGAAAGCAGCTGCTATAGTGGTATACTGAGGTAATGTGTTTAGCAGCAACACTGACTGTGTCGATCAGTGTCCCTGCAACAGTAAAGAAGTCTGTGTAGAGGTCCGGTTATGCAAACAACATAAAAAAGTCCATAGAGTCTTACAGCTGTGTGCTCCCTCATCTAATCATTCAATTCTATACAACTATACAACTGTCTTTAAGGCAGTTAAAAGAAAAAAGAGAGATGTGTCTGAGTAAAGTCTGGAAGGTCTTAGAGCTGGAAAAACAGAAAAGATTTATTTCTTTTCTTCTCCAAGGATTCAGAACTCCAGATCTGACAGGATATGCTTGAAATTTTAATTGATACCATAAGCATTCTCATTGTTCATGAACCATTAACTCCTTTGTTCAACTTCGTTTTCGGTGTCCTGAAATTTTGATGGCATACAATCAGAAAACAGAGCCAACACTCTGTGCCATTTGCAGAACACTGATAAATGACGGGATGCTCCTTAGTAGTGCTTAGCGGGTGGGCAGGAAGAGAAGCAGCGTGCATGGGAGAGGAGGGCTGTTCCAGTCCAAGAGCCAGAGGGGAGAGCTGACTGGCTGTCTCTTCTGCTGAACTGTTCGACTTATGATAAAGTCCATGTCTTTAGCTGGCTCCCTCGGGGTAAGCTATTTCTTTCCTGCCTCATCCAGATAGCTGCTTTTGTTCTTTAGGCAAGCTTCAATCTCCCATTATTACCCCAGCAACCCAGTCCAATTTCCAGCTTATTCCTCTCTGAAGACCTGTAGTCTTCTATGCTGCATTTAGCCTACCAGAGCAAACACCATGGGGATACCCTGCAGCACTTCATCCATACTCTCACTGTCTGCCTCTTCCTAGGAGGAGTGAGAAAGGCAAGCTGAGTATAGCGCCATTGCAGTCACTCTCTAGCATGCCATGAATAGCCTGGTTTTGAATGTAGCCATTTCCTAAGTGGCAGGTGGCAGTGAGTAAGGTGGGTAAGGTCACTCGGCCAAGGCATCTGTTGTTACCTGAGACTGCCAATGCATCTCCATTCCCCCGGCTTTGGATATCACTGGCAGAAAAGCTTTCCTATTTTCACCTTCACACCTTCTAGTCTTTGGTGGATTCTTCTTGTGTGCTTTTTCTTTTAATTCTCTTTCCATTGAAATGAAAAAAAATAAATAAATAAATAAAATAATAAAAAAATCAAAGGGATCCAGGTCCCTTGCTGTATATAAAACCTGTACTGTTGTGGAAAAAACCTGAAGCTGATGCATGTGCAGTCTTTATGGTGCAGTGCTGCTGCTTTGAAACTTTATCCTCCACATTAAAGGGGATTTGGTTCAGTCCTGTAAGGAGAGCAGTGAGATCAATTCTCCTCATTGGAAAGGTGGTGAATGTAATGGCAGTTCTATCACCTACATTCATACAACGTAGGGATTTTCTTCCGCTATGTTCACACCACAAGCCTCATGGCCTTTTTGCCTTGTTGGTTCACACTTACGTTTGTAAAGTGTTTGTAATATCTCTCCTTATTGTGTGAACAAAGCTCTGCCTGGAAATGTGGCACACGCACATATTTATGAAATCAATAACATCATGAGGACAGTCCACCATAATTGTGCCACAAAGTTACATAAGCATGTGCTGTGAAGTGTGATGGGGGGGGAAAAAAAAAATTGAGATCTGACCCACGGTTATATGACCATACAAACATATGTAGTAAAGATTTAAATTAGGTGCACATATAATAGCGGCTTAAATCTGATTTCAAAAGATTTTTTTTCTCTTAATGCAGATGTGAGATCTGGACCCAAACATTAGATACACCACTATAACATAGCCTTTAAAAGGAGGACCTATCCAGAACTACCCTCACAGTTTTAAGGGGAAAATAGAGAGAGCAATATCAATATGGAAAACAAAAAGAGTTACTTCCAGTCTCTTCTAGTCCCTATTCTGGGGTACCATGTCTTACAGCCTGATCAGATATTGAGTTTTAGGTACTTTAAACCCAATACTAGTTTCACCTGATGTGAAAACCAATAAAAAAAAAAAAAGACAAAAGGAAGAGTGCAATTTTTTTTTGAGTGTAAGGCTGTTTTTATGTATGTTTTCTCTTCATGTTCATTCTTTCAAGCTAACAAGGCCATCCCTGAGCAGGGCACAAAATTCAACCCCTGTTGAATTTCAGAGTAAAGTGATGCTTGTATTGTGCAGTCAGTGTGTTATATTAAAGGAGAAGGAAAGAAAAACAACTGTCTAGAATCCTGAGGTGTGTGTGTGTGTGTGTGTGCGCCACTCCCCCTAACCCGTCATAAATAAAGAGTGAGAAAAAACCCCAACTAATTTATACCTGTTAATTCTGTCTACATTTTTGTTCAGTTGAACAGTTTTGATCAAAAGAGAGCAACAAAATACAATGAAATCTGGCTGAGGCCAGAGGATATAAAAAATACAGACATATGGTACATTATGTAAATATTGCCATCTGGAAAAGGCATTTTTCTTCTCTGTTTTCTGCTTTTTACTTTTTTTTTTTTTTAAGTTGGTGAGAAAAAAATTGCACTACAGGAAGCAGTTATGTACAGTACAGTACACCACAGCAAGCGAAAGGATTAGCAAAGAGAGGTGGCGGATAACAAGTGTGCAACATCACTACTTTTGACAAAAGAAATTGAGTTAAAAAAAAAAAAACAGCACTGAGCTGCAGGGGGCAGAGAGCGGAAAGTGCAGGTGGGTTTAAGGCGAGTTGGCTGGGCTGAGTGTAGGGCTGAGTGTGGGGCTGGAGGCATCCGAGCGACTGTAATCGCTCAGCGATCCGGGTCGTGTGCTGCTTGCTGCATTCAGCGTACTGCTGCCTCCTTGCTGCCTCTTCAGCATGGCTGGCTGAAAGTCGGAGTGGCGGCGAGCGTGCTTCATCAGGTGGTCGCTGCGCATAAAGCGCTTGTCACACAGTGGGCAGCCGAACTTCTTTTCTCCTGTGTGTGTGCGGTAGTGGCGTGCCAGCTCATCCGAGCGGGCAAACTTCTTACTGCAGTCAGGCCAGGTGCATGGGAAAGGCCGCTCTCCTGCATCATACACAAACACACACACAGCTAGCTGTCAGCATTAACTCAACACCAACTGAGCTCTATAACTGGTGTATTTTCAAAACACTAAGTACTAAGTACTATACTGATTAATTATCACTGTATACAGCATACAAATAGAAATGTTCTGATTTCTATTTCCACCTGAGAACGAGCGCCTAGGTCTGCCTTTTTTTTCTAATAAAGAATGATTTGAGTCAATTTGGGCCTGATTCTATTTTGACAGTTCTCTGAATCCACTGCAAGGGTGCTAAGGAGGCTACAAGTCATCAGTTCATACATTGCTAACAGTAGGGGAATTCGTGCCAGCTGATGTTACCCTAGCAGTTTTTCCTACTCTTATATAGACAAAGGCTTCTTTTAGAAAGATCCAAGTCCTGCCATGCCCCTTTGTATCCTGTATGGCCCCTCTTAAACAACTGCAGGCATCCTGTTTTAGTCAAACTTGCCTATTTGTGTCAGGTTAAGTTTTTCACTACCTGAATCCATACAAGCATATAACAGAAGTGTTTACAAGGAGTGCTTCAGGCAAGACATATACAGCCATTATGTGAATCTGAGCTTCCCGTGAAAGTGAAGCTGTCTAGCTCCAACTATAGGACTCAGTGGAACATAGCAGTGAATAAGCAGTGGCCAGAAGCCACTCTTAAACGGGCGTCGCGGGTTTAACCTCCTCATTGACCATTTAGATTACAAATGAACACCCTTGCATGCAAACATAAAGGCTCTCGTGGTTTTCAGCATTTTATGAGGCACTACAGAGAATGCATTGACGCTTTCTCATTAGTTCTCCAGCTGCACAATAGCCTGTGAAAAGTTTTTACAGTCATTAAATTGAGTGAAAAGCCTCTAAACATTAAATCAGGAATGCACAGCGTTAGAAGTCAGGCATATGTGCATAAAGCACTACATCATACTAATTGAAGAAGTAAAAAGGAATGAAAAAAAAAAAAGTTTGAGACGTACACTATGTATGATATGCTTAGTTGAGACACCAGGTTGGAAAAAATAAGTTTTAGATTGGATACCAAAGCAAAGCCACTTTAAGACAGAGACTCATTAAAAAGGATTCAGATGTTAAAGTGCTATCCTTTCCCAGCTAGCATCTATTTCTGAGTCCTCATATGAGGTAATTACAACCTTTTGCCCTTCGCATCATACAATAAAATGGAACTTTACCACAAATACGATGCCACAAGGTATAACTTGAGTTTTTTTTTGTATATTTCCATGCAGTAATAGTGTATGCAACCTAAACAAAGAATCTAACACTGAATCAGTACACAGTGCAGTGTCCATGTTACTTCCATGTCACTGCCCTTAAGCAGTGCTTCTGACCCATGCAATGCACAGCTGCTGTAACCCTTCTTTTACAATCTTAGACACTAAAAATGCAAACAGTAGTGGAAAAGAAAAAAAGTCAGACTTCTCGGTCATTACGCAGAGAAGTTGGGCAAAGCAGGAAATGTATGAAGAGAGCCAGACAGGCCAGTGTAACTGGAAAATCACTGCACTATTTCAAAAAACACATTGAGTATGATGCCGATTGGCGTGAGAGACATCGGGGTCAGTTCCCCCACCACAGGATTCTTGTAAAGTGGACAGAGTCTATCATGGCTTAGTCTGGGTTCATGTCCTGCCATTCTCGTGCAGATGTATAATTAACACTGTCTGACCATTTAAACATACTTAGTCACTCAGTAATCTGACTGTCTACACTCAAGAAGTGAAAAATGTACTCAGATTGTATGTGCATCCCCTATCCACACTTTTCCCCATATTAGTTTATCAGTCCACAAATAATTAAGGCCATAACAGCAACTACACTGCTACATAAATAGACTAATTATAATGCTGGGAAAATGCAAATACAGTTCCTAAGGACCTGTTCCTGTGCAAACAAGCCATCACTGATTTCTCATTTGCTACACATATACATGAGCGTCCTTCCACACACAGTATTAGTGTCTCTCCTTTGCTCTATTCAAAACTTGGTGAAATAATCAGAAAGGATCATTCTTGTTTGACTTATTTTGTAATACAGAATAAAGAAAACATAAGCATAATAATCCAGTCTAAGATTACTCTTGTTTGTAAAGGAAAAAGGAATATGTATTATTCAGATTTTTAAGGACACAAGTAACTGTGATTTGCTGGATTATCCTCATTCATTCTCTAAGCCGCTTAACCCTAATTAGGGTTGCGGGGAGGCTGGCGCCCATCTCAGCCAACTCTGAGCGAGGGCGGGGTACACCCTGGACAGCTCGCCAGACCATTGCAGGGACAACACTCACACAACCATTCCCACTCTCACCTAGGGGTGATTTGGAACAGCCAATTAGCCTACTGTGCATGTTTTTGGACTGTGGAAGGAAACCGGAGTACCCGGAGGAAACCCACGCAAGCATGCAAACCCCACACACAAATGCCCAAGCTGGGAATTGAACCCATGTCTTCTTGCTGTGAGGTGGACATGCTAACCACTGCACCACCGTGCCGCCTATTTGCTGGATTACTAAATATTTATACACTGCCTAAACACGAAGTTCTGAAAATGTTTGCATTTATTTTCAGTATATAACTTACTGTCTATTCAATAGTATTTGAAAACTTATTTTTCCTCAAGAAGAAAAAACACTGACTAAACTGACTAAAAGTGCACTCAGCGCCAGTGGCGGTGGCGGGAGCGAGAAATATACTTCTCTTGCCATCTGCTTCATTGATTGGGTTTTCCAGTGTGGGCATGTGAGCACAAACGAGACAACAAAATCGGGCTCATGGCTTTACTAGAGTTGTATAACTATAGAGCTCTGTCATTAACAGAACAATGTGGTTATTCAAATAAATATACATGCTCAAAAAAATTCAATAAAATCTTCAAATGGCCTCAGATGAAAACAGATCCACCAAGAAAAATATTTTACTGGCTATAAGAAAGATGACAAGAACTGGAACCATCTCTGCCATTACAAAGCTGCACCCCAGTGTCTTGAATAGGCAAACCTAATTTAGAAAAAAAAAGCTTAAAAGAAGTGTAAAAAGAAGAGGAAATGAAACTATGAAGAGAGTGTGGGAGTCTGAAAATGTGCCACGCCAGCAGTGGCAGTAGTGATTTTACTGTAGATTAAATTCCTGATCATTCTGAAGCACATCCACACTAGAGCGCAGCCTGGCTGATATTCTTTGTGCTGTTGTCCATGGTGATTGTCCAGAACACTCGAGAGTGAAGAGGGAGCTCATGTGTGTGTAGTCAGGTAAAACCTCCAGACAAAGGTGTCATGCGGTGTCACCACACATCTGAAACGAGAGCAAGCTGTCCATTGAGAAGAACTGCTGAGCTTGGGATTTTCTGACTGTGCTTCCATCTGTGACCATAAGGACACGGAGTAACATTTGCACAAACAAAGACTGGTTTACTTGTAATTTACCTGACTTATAAACCTATTTGAAAGGACAACACTGACAATGAGCTGTTGCAGGATTAGGATAAAGAGAAGTACCGTCGAGGGTCTTTTCAGAGAACCCCCTTTTGTTTTTGTGAAAAAATAAGAGAGGCCGCAGTCATAGACCCATGCTGCACCAGACATGCTCCACCCACTAATCCATGTATTTGCACAAAGCACCTAGCTTTTCCCTTCACTGCTATCATTTTCCAGACGTCAGGGGGGAGCTCGCAGTGTAGGCAGTGCAAAGCATTGCTGCTTTACATGACCTGGGTTGCAGGTAGTGATGTCAGAAGCTGTTAGTATATGCAACTTTCCCTGTCAGGGAGCCAGAAAGACTGGGTGTCCATGGGTTTCCAAGAAGACAGGGCAGTAATTAAGAAAGGCTTTTGTTGTGTGCTCTTCACTAACAAACACAGTAACCCAGTTACCTCAAGAGACAGTTACATCACAGACACATCAAGTACTGAGAACAGAACAATTACATCACATTTATCACAGATTTATAAGCAGACATGTATAACTCAAGCAGGCTTATAAAAGGTTTGATTAGCCACCATATGAATGTGTGGTAAGTCCATGTTTTAATTCAGTAGTGAGATTGCATCTATCCTGAATGGGCTTTGTGATGGATCAGTAGGAAACAGGAGAGAGGCTTTTTGAGGCCAACCGTCTGCTTCATGGACATCTGATCAGCCCTGTATCTGAGCAACACTAAACGAGACTGAATGACGATCCACAAGACTTAACGTCAGTCACCTGTTCTAAGAAGAGCAAAGATAAAATTCCACCAGCTTCTTCAGCCATGAGCCTCAAAAGCTAGAAGGGGAAGGAGACAGCAAAGCAGGCAGTCAGACAAGAATGATGGGAGGTCTATTGAATCCACCCTGATTGTTAAGCATTATATAGGTCTCATGAGGTACACATCATAGGCCACACTAATCCATCTTGAGGGCCATACACAGAGAACTTCTGAAGAAATCCCTCAATTATGCTTTGAGGAAAAAACTTTGTTTTTAAACCTCGTTGGTCACTATTCATGGAATGTCCCCTGGGAAGGGGTTACAAATGATAGCTTGGATACAATGAAGACAAAATTGGGGGGGGGGGGGGGGGGGGGGGCCCCCACACGAGACACAGACAGAGAGAGAGAGAGAGAGAGAGAGAGAGAGAGAGAGAGAACGAGAGAGAAGCCAAGCATTCTTATTGTATGGACACATTATTTAGAGGACGTTTCAAAAGCTGGACCTTGTTGACCTTTCAGATGTGTTCTAAAGACTGCAACCAGGCACCTAGATATCAGGCAGAGTAAAAGTATTACATTTCAACTAAATACAACAAGTAATATATCTCAAACGAGGTATTTTTATATGTGTTTTATGTCAGTCCTGATTGAACCGATGACAGCGGGAGAGGCTCTCTGAGTTATTAGTAGTCACTAGCCATATAGAGCAGACAACAAGGCAGCATGCTTCTCTCACTATCACAAACCCACCTATAATAGTGGTTGGATGTTGTCATAAAGTTGGCTTGAAACATCATATAAAGTATTGGTTGGACCCTTCTGAATGAGGAACACAGCACTCACCACGTTGAGGTCCACCAAGGAAGCGCAATCATATCCATAGCAGGCCAAGCTAAATGTGAGTCCCAGACCAGCACCACAAGCGTAGTAGCAGCAGTCATCAGAGGGATGTAATTTATTCCTGCGTTTATAGATGTGGCTAAGAGCCAGGCAGGAGCCAGCCAACCGCACTTCTCTATGGTGGGTTAATGACAAGACTGCTCTGGAAGCTGCAGCCTCTGCACGGGGTGTAGCCTGCCTTTTTGTTTTAGTCCAAGACCAGCTTTTCCTGTCCAAATCCTCATCATTAACAGATAATATATCTGTGTTCTTAGATCAGTCCTCATGTCACTCCAGTAGCTTCATGACACAACACTAGCGCATCAGAGTCAGTCATCCTGGGAGTGTTCAGTAACTACGCCAAGAGAAAAATGTGGGTCACACCCACCACCTTGTCCAATAAGCCAAGAAATGAGCTCAGTGTGGCCATATATACCATAGAGACCAATAACCACAAACACTGGCACAAGAGCAACTGGTAATAAAGCCACGGCTGTCTTTAATTTATCAGAGAGACAGCATTAACACCACAGCACTGTGTGAACAACTGCAATTTTTTGTTATTTTTATTTTTTTTTTGCTGACAAAATTTTCCTCAAGTTCCTCATGTGGTTTAGCCGAGACTGAAATGCAGCGATTAGGAAGATGGCAAAATACAGACGTGCGTCTGTATGCATGTGAAGGGAGGGTAAGGAGAAGCACACCAGCGCTTTAAAGGTTTTTAGTCTGCTGCCTGCTTTCACTGGCATGACTTGGACCAATTTATGTTTAAAATCATTTGAAATGTAGATGGAACAAATGCATACGGGTGGGCAGAAATGGTCTTGCTGACAAACCGGATGGCAAAACAGAACAATTTTAATATGTTATCATCTTTTGTTGCTGATGAAAATTCACTTTTGAACTGTGTGCCTCTTCGGAGTGCCAGTCCTGTCTGGGTATGAACAATGGCATCAGCCTTGTGTGCTATGGGAGGGTCTATTTTGTCAGCCATTTCAGTATTCCATTTGTGATAACCATAACTCACTCCACCCACCAGCTACAGCACTCAGAGGAACTCAGATGCACCAGACAGTCAGGCAGTTACACTCAGATAATTCATGTAGCTTCCTACTGTCTTTATACAGCAAAGAAGCAGCTTTGATGGAATTCTACACCTCAACAGATTAGACTCATTAATTAGCTGATGGCACTAACAGGCTTCCACTGCTGCAGACTGCAGGACATTCTTTTTCAGCCTGGTTAAGTAAGGACATAGAGAGAGAGCTGCTGTTATTAAGAGCTCTTTGTGTTTACAGAAATGCTGGCATGGGCAGGAGACTGCTGAACACCTTGAGTGTGACTTTCTATCATGCATCTTGTAATTGTTCCAGTAACTAAATACAAAGTTCATACAGTACAAGTGGAAATAAACCAGATGTGTTTGATCATTAAAGAAAGAACCAGAACATACCCAGACCCTCATCACTGTCTATCAGTTTATCCCACTGACAGACTGAGAGCATTCAGAATAAGGTCTTTTCACTCTACATGTGAAATAGCAGAGAACCCCCTCCCCACCCCCAAGCCTCAGCCCACCAGATTGAATGCGCCTTTTCATCTATGCCATTACCACCTCTCACATAGCACGCTACTCTGGACCTTCCACTCCAAATGTATGGACAGGGAGTGGCCAACCACCTTACAAACTACAGATAATGTAAATATGACAGCCTGGAGGCACCACATATCTTCCACACAATAAATAAAGAGACATACATCCTCCTCCTCTCTCTCTCGCTATGCTTTCTTAATTCTGAAATGTACAGGCTGAAAAGAACCAAACAGACTGCCTGCAGCTGCACAAATGACCTACATCAACAGGGCGTGGGGCATTGACATCAACTCATCCCCCGTCCCCTGTGGGTCTACTCTGTACAGCATGTCCAAAGCAGGGCAAAGTGAGCAGCAATGCTAAGTGTTGTATGAGACCCTTCACTGGTACCTAGCATGAATCATCAAGAAGGTTTAAAAACGCAGCAACATGGCAGCACTCGATTCTCTTTTTCCTGCCAGGAGAAACTGACCCCTTTGGGTCACATGCAATTAGAGGGCAAGCAAGGCCGGGCCCTGCCAAGTACACAACACCTCAACAACTAATTTTCTTAAAGTTCAGGCAGCTAGAGAAATAGAACACAGGGCTGAAGGGTGGAGAGGAACAGAGTGTTTTTTATAACGTTCTGTCAAAGCTAACTAAAGGATATGTGAGCTCAGTCCTGTGTGACAATAGAGGAGGAGGCTTAGGACCAAACTGTGGTCTATTATTCCTCCCAGTACATTATCAAACATTTTGTAGCAATCTATGTTGTATAAAGTTTACATAAAGTGTTGGTGTTGTCTTGGTAAAAATTAAGAGCCAGATTAGTATCTGTGGATTAGTACACAAAGGTGCCTTACGCGGGTGCCTCAAAAGCACAATGCTATAGGGGAGCCTCCTGGAGCAATCTGGGTTAGTGGAAGAACAAAAAAGTAAACCGTCTGTAAAATATTCCATTGTGTGCTTTGGGTAGACTGTGTGAGGAATTGAGGCTTATCAAAAGTTAAAGCAGCTAGAACTTTGCATTTTGTCAGGGACTCTGAGAACCATGAGGATTAGAGGTGCCTCCTAGCAAACAAGACCTTAATAAGCACATCAGCGACATCACATTATCTACACTAACCACATATTACTTGCCATGACACAACATGTTATTCATATTATTTAATTTCATCATGGCAACAGGAGTATTTTAAATAATTAGGCTCTTGAAGCTGAGTTATAAACACACAAGCACTGCAACCTATAGGATGAGGTTCCCAAACCGATTGCCATCCCTTCTTGTCCCAACCAAACAAAAGCATTTTTTAAGCTATTGTCGATGTATGGGGTTTTTTTTTGTTTGTTTGTTTATTTTCTATAGCTAAGGCCAACTGGTTCAGAGGAAGAGGAACCACTACCCCACCTTTACAAGTTGTCAGACAAATCTGCCTAGTAACCTTTGACCCTCAACCTGCTGATGCCTTGAAAACCCACGCAGTACAGCAAGCCATTTATACTCTGCACGTACCCTTGAAATGCCATGTCTTTACACACCTTTGACCTACATTCTGTAATTCACTGCAGAGAAAAAAGAGGAAATAAGTGCATAAACAGCACCTACGGCCTCAATGCTTTTTTTGTTAAACCCCCTCTTTCAGTCTTTTAGACATTCCCGTGAACACTAGCTATATTATATATACTCAACCTATATGAGCCGCATGACATCATGGAAATACATGTAGGGAGCAGAATGGGTTATCCCAAAGCACTCATGTATACCATTTCCAATGACAAGACTCTGTTCTAGTGGGCTAATTTTTATAGAGGATGGTTATCAATGACAATATTAAATCCAGGTTTGGAATAAATTATAAGAAAGTTCTAGTTCAGCTGCAAGATAAAGCAAATTAAATGACAATTATCAAACACAGATCTCAACTGTGACCAAAACACCCATCTCAAGACATTTTAGTCATTAACATATGACCCAGTTTAAACTAAGCCACATTTAATATTTTGAGAAAAGAAACAAAAGGCTAAGATGTGGCTCTGCAACTCATACAGTATCCGTTTTGAAAAGAAAAGACCAAATACAATATAAGCACAGTATGTGTGTGCCAAATTGCCCACAAGTACAGAAGTCTCAGCTTTGAACATTTCCTGCAAATATGTCACTAACACTGAAACTCTGAAGGTTCAAGAATGTTTCTCATATGGAACCCCACCCATCTGATCACATACATACTGCACCAAAGCAGTACTGAGAGCTTTCCTTCCTTCAGTGTATTAGAGAAATGAGAATTTTCTAAACTGCAAGTTGCAAGCATATTACGTCACAGATAAGACAACATATCCAGCGCTAGTCATCCATCTGTGTGGGTGATTATGATTTATGAGCATTGCAAAGCTCAACCTCATGTTCTAAGAATCTTAGGCTTTCTCCTACATGTTTCTGCAATCTGTAGAAGTTTTGTAATCAGAGAAGCCTATATAGGCTCATGCACTGTAGAAATTAAGGGTAAAAGTTTAAATATTTCAATATATTTCTCCCCAGCTTTTTAGGTTGGTATGATCATATTTCGTAAAGACATATGCACGTTAGGCTTATTGGCTGTTCCAAACTTCCCTTAAGTGTGAGCGTGAATGGTTGTGTGTGTTGGCCGTGCTATGGTGAGCTGTTCGGGGTGTTCCCCTCTTCGCCCAGTGTCGACTGAGATAGGCTCCATCCTCCCCGCGACCCTAGTAGGATGAAGCGGTTTGGCAGATGAGTGAGATAAGCGAGTGATGTAAAACAATTCTGATTTCTCTCCACTTGATCCGGTTTATCAAATGAATACACATACAACTGTCATGAAAACCAGAGAATAAAAGAGAATCCTCCAGTAAAACAATCCTTTAGGAGAATAGTTCAGTTTTGACTCCTATATTCAGAAGTCAACCAAAGTCTGGCTGCACAGTCAAGCTAAGCTGTAACTGATTTCTCAGGAAGCCTCCTCAAGGCTATTCCACTAACCTTATCTCAACCAGGAACATTTTGAAACCACGGGTCACTACAGGATTACAGTGAATGGCCAAGTGAACTTCAGACACCTGGGTCAATTATACAGAACAACACTGCAAACAAGCTAACCCAGAAGCTAAAACGGTCAACAAGCTGGATTTGCATAAGGTCTAGATTGCAGGGACAGCAATGTGCAATCACTTGATGTGAACCCGAGTCTGCAGACACAGTCTTGATTTATGCTTCCAAACACTGTTGGCGGAATGTTAGAATAATTAGTGATGGATATTGTGATGCACATTAATGCTGTGTTACAGACATCAAAAACACAGAGCCTTTCTTTTCCTTCTTTCCCCGAGATTATGTTTACTATTTAACATTGTTCTCATGATATTTGCATTTCAATGCATACAGTACTGCAGTCTCCTTCAAAGCAGTGAGTCAAGCCCCCCTGTCACATGATTTAAGCCAGCATTTTGATCACAATAGTACATCTGCTCAAGCTACATCATAAACCCCCTTTTTCCTCACAGCAAGCTAGATCACACATGATGACTGGCTTCCCAGCCATTCCACAGCATATAGCGCAAGTATATGCAAAACTGCAAGCCAAAACTAATGCTGTGTGGGGAAACTGTTCAAAATTCCAGTATGACCTCATTATCAAAAACATTAGCATTGCTACAGTGAGTCATTCTGAAAATCCTGAGCTCCAAGTATGTTTTTGTGTTGTTTTGTTTTGTCTTTTTTTTTTTTAATTCTGAGAGAAACAGAGGTCTGTGCCCAGATTCTGATTCAGAAGGACAAATGTTCCAACATGGAGTTCAAACCGGAGTCGGCACAGAGTTCAAGGTGTTGCCAAAGTCAAATAAGGACTCCAGCCCACTTGGCTCACTGGTTTGTTTTTATAACACAGTGTTCCCCCTTCTTCTAGACAGTGGTGTTTAGCTGGGAGAGGGATCATTTTCTCTTTGATCTATTGGTTGGGACTGAGGGAAAATTTGCTGAGTGCTTTGGAAAAGGCTCAGCACACATAGCACTTTGGCAGAGCCTGGACTGCTGAACTCAAGCGACCCATATTCTCTGATTACCAAAACAAATGAGATGGAATACTCATTATTCAACTAGAACACCACCCAACTGCAAGCCTGAAAGTCAAGCGAGGGCCAAAAATATCAGGAACTATATATGATAGGCCACATGCCACAGACTGTGGTGATACCATGTGGTGCATTACATCAGAGACCTTGTGGGAACTCTGAGTACGTAACTGTGAAGTCACACAATGCCACACATGGTATAATAAACAATTATATTTGTATGGATGTACAGTATGCATGCATGTAGGAGATGTGGGAAAAGAGGAGAGGAAGAAAGAAAGAAAAAGAGATGTATGAGAGCAAAAAGTTAAATAAAGTAAATCATGAAAGTCTGAAATGAATGACTAAAGAATAATTAGCCAGTGGAGATGCTTTAGGACTGCTTTGACTCAGGCCTTGTTTGAGTGTGCTGCTGAGAGCCTCGTCTCCACTGCTGCTCACATGGTGCATCCTGTCTGCACTCAATGTCGCATTTGAAAAGGGTGTGCCGTGGCAGTGTACATCTCAATGGGTGTGTACCACACCAGCCACGTCAAGGCAAAACCTTGGTGGTGATCTCTACTTTTCCGATGGCAGATGTGCTTCATGCTATAGTGCAAGCCTTCTTTTTGGGGGAGAAGGGTGCTTCTTTGTTGTATGACAATTATTGATCAAATATATTAGCTGGGCAACATAAAAGGGGAAAAAACATTGTACACAACTTCACTGTATTTAGATTAGTGCACTTTTTTTGCACAAAAGTCTTAGACGTGCAGCTGAAGGAAGGTGCTGTGAGCTGGTGTTCTGCTCTCTCGGAGCTCGTCTAGCTGAGTCTGTTGCTGGCCAGATCAGCTGGCAGTGTAGCGTGCGGGGGTGTGGCACTTCACAACAAAGGGCTTAAGAAGCACCCTCATCTACACAACTCCAGCCGACCCCCACCTTTCTCTCTCTCTCTCTTTTTTTTTCTTTATTCGTTTTTCCCAAGCGTTGCATGAGTTGGATTATCAGCCGTATCTAATGGGTGCTTTGCGTTAGAATGACCGTCTGCGGGATTGCAGGGAGGGTCGCGCGCGCGCGCGCTCCTCGGTTATATACTACCTGCGTGGTGACCTTCCAGGGTTTCAAAACTTTTTTTTTTTTTTTTTTTTGCATACTTAATACACATCCGGAAAAAAAGCGCTGGGCTTGAAAAGAACTTCCTACAAACGGATGCGTGTGTGTATTAATGATAGGTTAGGTGAGATCTGTTTACTGTCTCTCCTAGGGACAAGGACAAGTGCTTACTGCGCGCTTATCCCGCATTGACTTCCAGTCGGGGCATACTATCCATGAAAACCTCCTACACAGCAAGATTACCACGCGTTTGTGTTTAAAGTGAGCGCATCTGTAGCCTACATGACACCGGATGTGGTGCGAGGAGTTAAATCGGTGGGAAACTGTTGCTGTATAGACTGTAGACTATAGACGCGCTTCTCGTGTGGGCGTGACGCGTTATTTACGACACCGCGCCTCACGGCTTCCCGTACTTTAGTTTAAGAATGTTTATTATGATTATTATTAGAATGTATAGGTTGTCAGAAATCTTATGTCTGCTATATATTTCTCTAGGTCGAAACGTGGTTTGGAGCACGGTGTGTGCTTTGCAGTTGTACGCAGCGAGGTGGATGCGAACGCCTAAATCCTGATGTGACTCGGAGGGGTTTTTTTTTATTTAATCCCAGCCGGTTTCTGTATCTGTGCTGCAAAATGACAAAGCACTCGCTGCGATGGAAACTGACCTGTATGTGTCCTTAGGTGAGCTTTGAGATGTGACGATTTGCCATAAACTTTTTCGCAGCCAGAATAGTGGCATTTGTGCTTTTTCTGCGGGGACTCCTGCTCAGCGCGAGCCCTCCATCGCTTGGCTCTTTGTTTAAGGGACGAGTCGGCAGGGACGTCGGTAGGTGTGGCAGAGTTCCCATCCTCTCGCGTTGCCGGGGCGGCTGGCGTGCTCTCTTCTTTCTTTTTTGCCTGCTCGGCGAAATTAGTGGGGCTCTGCTGGTTGAAATCCGCCAGAATTCGAGCTACGACGAAAAGAGAGGAGTTGTCCTTCACCAGCGCCTCCTTGGTGTCTTCTCCGTTCCTGGGTGCAGTCGCGGTGTCGGGTCGGATCTCCCTGTTCCCTTTAGGGCCGTGGACAACCGCGCGGTTGGACATCGACACAAGGCACTCTGCTGCTAAATGTTCCATTTTCTTACAGGCGTAAAATAAAAATACCCCGGATGTTTCTTTATAACATTCGAAAGCGAAATGACTCTCGTCTAAATCGCTCAACTCCGTCGTCGATCCCTTTTGTGTGATGCTGAACATTCAGCAAACTCACTTTGTATGTCGTTACCGGCTTTTCAACAAACCTGACATCCTGATAAAAAGCTCGCGGAGATATAAACTGTTAGCGCCTTTTTTTTTTCTTTTCTTTTTTTTTTTGGGTTTGCTCACTTTCGAGCTATTGTTCAGGCAGACAGAGACTCATAAACTTGTCTTGGTTTCATATGAAAACTCCCCATCGTGGCAGAAAAGTCCATACCCACGGAAAGTGACAGTATTATGCTGTGCGCTGAGTCGAGCTGTCGGTATCCACGCTGGGGGCGTGGTGGCCCAGAGTGTCGTCACTGCGCGCACGCGAGCTCATTGGTCCGCACAGTGTCCCCCTGAAGTGCACTGGCTCGAACTTCACCAAGTGTACTCGGATCCATCCAAAAAAGGCTGCTGTGGTACTAAAGAGTGCGCCTATCTAGTACGCCATCCAGGGCTTTTTGTATAATCGACCGAGCCTCTTATTCTAATCGGTCCTGGCCTGCAATTATGCGCTTTTACCACGCAGGCTGTAATAAACCATGACGTCCTTTACCATCCGGATGCCCTTCATAAAAATATGCACGTGTATTAAATTATATAACGCTTTGGACTCATTATCTTAAATATCAGCGGGTATATCTGATACAATAATGTCCAACCACCCCCGAATTCTCATTTAATCCTACTACTAGGGTCACAGGGAAGCAGTGCCTATGTCAGCCAGCACTGGGCGAAGGCGGCGTACATCGTAAACAGCCCATCAGACCATCACAGGGCAGCGAACACCCACAACCATTCACACTCACGCCTGCAGGCAGTTTGGAGCAGGTTTTTTTGCCTAACGTGCATGATTTTGGACTGCGGGAGGAAACCAGAGTACCCGGAGGAAACCCACACAAGCACAGGAAGAACATGCACATTCCAAACAGAAATACCCGAGCCCGGGACTCGAACCCAGGACCTTCTTGCTGTGAGGCGGACATGCTAACCACTCTGCCACTGTGCCGCCCGTTTTGTAAAATTATGGAATGTAATTGGTTTTGAACAAACGTAATTTAAACATCCAAAATCATGCAAGAAGGAGGTTTATTCATTGTATTTGCATATTATATTTCCATTTTAATTATTGTCATAACACTTATTGTTGATATTTGGGCAATAATCATGAACATCAATATTATCATCTTTATTATACTTGCAGGTTTTATTATAGGGTTGCGAGAGGCTGGAGCTGACATTGGGCATAGGTGTGGTACACCCTGAATAGCTCGCCAGACCATTGGACTATTGGATCTTTGGTACTGGGCCCCACATCAGTACTGAGTTTGAAAAACACACATACAAGCTATTATAATGTTTTAATAAGCTGGATTAGCTTCCTCAGTTTTAACAACATGGCTATTAACAATTATGAAATTAATTGATGCCACACACTTTAAAGACCTTCATTATAAAACAACCTTCACTGTTCTGTTTTTAATTATTTAAACAAGGAAAGCAGAAACATGCCACAAGCAGCTAATATTCCAGAATACTTTCAGATTTTTAAAATCCAATGCAATTTGGGAGAAACGAGAGAAGAGAAGCAGCAGTGCACCCTTGAACAGAAGTGCTGTGTATGTCTCCTGTGGGAAAGTGTGTACTCTCTCACTTCTGTTCACAAAAGTCCCTGGAAAGTTCCTGAATTCAGAGGGCCATCTGTCTGTATTACTTTACATATTCTTTCACCACAGGGACTGGGTGTTCTTGCATTTCATGTGGTTCTTCAGAGGCGCACTCCATGACAGCACAACAACAAGGGGGCAGTTCCTCTTTCACAAGATGGCTGCCTCAGAATGAAGGGGGTGGCGTGTGGGGTGAGGGTGGGGGGGTTGCACTTTTCCGTCTGTTTTCAGCAGCCAGATAAGCGGGAGACATGGGTGAAAAAAACCTACCAGGTTACCGTACGTCCACATGTTAAAAATATACACAAATATTGAACCTATGTTTATTTTATTATAAATATAACTTCACAATGCTAAAGAATGTCTTAGTACTCCTCCAGGCATGAAGCACAGTAATGTGCTGAAGACTTTACAAATAATAAGTGAGAACTGTACCTGTGCTGCAGTGCAGTCATTATTAAGAATTGTTGCAATGCGTATAGAGATAACGTGAAAGTAACCCCAATCACAGTACAAGTAGTACAGTAAGAAATTCTATAAACCTCTGAAAAACCATCCACGCAACAACCCACTGTGTGGCCTTTTACTGATAGTCTGAGCTCACACAATACCAAAAATGTTGATAGTGGGTGTGCTTTCTCCCACCACATATCCGCTGCAGTGAAAGGATTTGTCTCATGCTGCTATTTTAATAGTAAGTACTGATTCATACAACTTTTTAAGTTCACCCCAAACTAATTCAGTTAATTCTTTTAATTTACGCCTTGTCTTGTCTGCTGTTGTGTTAGTAAATTAAATGGAGGATGTCACCACAAAATGAGTAGTGTTGCTCTGAATTATATGAGGCTGGTGCCTATCTCAGCAGACACTGGGCAAAAGCAGAATACACCCTGAACAGCTCGCCAGACCATCACAGGGCAACACACACAACACTCACAATTAGCCTAACATTCATTTCTTTGGACTGTGGGAGGAAACCGGGGAACCCAGAGGAAACCCACACAAGCACAGGGAGAGCATGCAAACTACACACAGAAACACCCACACAGAAACACCCCATACTGGGAATCAAACCCAGGACTAACCACCATTCCAGTGTACCACACTGTGTCAATTTATATATATATATATATATATATATAGTGGGATATGGTAAAAATCCCCTGATGAGTGGGCACCCACATACAATATATTTAGCGCGACTTCGACGTTTTGAGC
>JAQMYF010000007.1:14062141-14072707 GCA_030014195.1 Neosilurus mollespiculum
TATTCATTCATTTATTCATTTTCTTAACCGCTTAATCCTAATTAGTGTCATGGGGAGGCTGGCGCCCTTTTCAGCTGGCTCTGGGCAAGGGCAGAGTACACCCTGGACAGCTCGCCAGGCCATCGCATTTTCTTTCTATATATATATATACAAATAATAATTAGCAAATAAAGTATTTTAGCTGACTGGAAACTGTGGCATCATCACATCACACCCTCTATTTCACAATTAGCCTGTGAGCAAATGTGCCCTGAAGATAGGTTATTACACAATTTACAAACATTTACTATCAAAACATTTAAACACTTCAACATTTAAACACTAAATATAAAAAATTGTGGATTTGATATTAAGCACTAAGTTTTGTTTTAATAACTCAAAGAAATATTAGCTTATGCTGTCCAATAACGCAGCATAAGTAATGGTGATGACCTCATCCCTCCCCCACTCACAGGCTTCATCATAGAACTTAAAGCTGAGTTGAAGTGGGAGCTTGGCATAGCCCTTGGGAAAAGGGGAGGATAGTGGAAAGGGGGAGGAAGAGAGTGAGTGAGATAGGCAGACAGAGGGAGGTAATTCTCTAAGTTGCTAGCCTTAGTATTTTGCAGAGTGGGGGTTTGATTTGAAACTTGGCCCAGCTTGCTCCTCCAACTCTAGGCCAACCATGTCGATGCAAATTTCCTTATTGCATGTTTGTTTGATTAATAACCAGACTTATCGCACAGTGGAAGTGTATTTTCCTTGTAAGTACATCTGAACACCGCTTGATTTTCAGTAAGAGGGAACAAAGAGTAGGTGTTGACGCACGTCTAACCACTTCCTCTTAAGTGTTCGTATGGTTCAATGTCATATACGAGTGACCTTATATAATACTAGAATCGTACTACAGAATTGAGTCATGCCGTGCCACTTAGTAAAAAGCTAAAATCTATTTAATGTTGTCAACATTCAAGAAGAAAAAAGCTCATATGGTAATCTGTATATGTATATACCTCTCAGTTCTATGTAGTTTATCAAACTAGCAATTACAAGCCTTAGTGACCCACATCAGTGCTCCACGGCTCAGCACAGCCTCACCCAGACGAAAGGCACCATGCAAATTATAGTGCAACTCCACACGCCCACTGACAATTATGAGTGAGACATGAACCCCTATGGAAGGCGAGTGATCTGTGTCTGTACCAGACAGAGGCACATGGCAGAACTGGAATGACAACTGTTCTAAGCCTTTGAGTCATAAAATGCAGGAGTCTCACTTTTTATTTCTTTGTTTTTCATTGTTATTATCTTTGCACAGGTACATACTGTACCGTCAACATAATACTGATATGTTTTTGATTTCTTCCAACCCCACATGTTCAATATCAAGGTTATACTTTTTGCAAGTAAATAAGTAAATGTTCATAAAAGTGCATTATCATATCATACATCATAGTTGTATCCTAAGAGCAATCTGGGTAGATGTTGTCTATAAAAGTTATAAAAGGTAAACAGTGCACACCTAGTTTTATGGCTCATGATTAGTGATTAGTCTTAGCATTTGAGAAAATAATTACACACTTAGCACATGACCTTATTTTACTGTGGGTACTAGACTGAGAATCTGCAAATTAACCAATGCTTGCCCCTTTTTAACTCCAATTTAACATTTATTTACCAAAGGTGAAGTAGATGCAGCTAAATTTAATTATATTATTTAATTCAGTGACATTCACCTTGCTTAAGTCTCATAATTGCTTTAGTATATGCAACACTGATCCAAAAATTTTCATATATACAGTACATATAACATTCACACACACACACACACACACACACACACACAAACACACACACACACACACACATATATATATATATATATATATGTATACACACATACACATACATACATACGTACATACAGGCCATTCTCTGAAACTATATCAAATTTAATAGTTCACATTTTGGACCTAATACTTTCCAAAAACTATAAAGAATTAAAAGAGCAATCCCTGCCCAAAACACACTGCCTGACAACATGTCGGACAAAATAAATTGGATGCATCCAGCGGGGGGAAAAAATATTGAAATTTTTCTGCAAAAAGGGTTGCAATGTGTGAAAAAACTGTGACTTTTTTATTCCTTATGTGACATGCCATGCTCTCACCAAAGTATCAAATCAAAGTGCAAATAGTAGAGCTTGCAATAAAGATCTTGCATTCAAATATATATCCAAAGTAGAAATTCCATTTTCTCTTACTTTGTGGACTGAGAATCACACATCAATTTACAGTTCCGCACATAACCAGTGGTGTTTTATGGTACAACTGAGTGACCTCATGAAGTGTATTTATTTCACACATAGTCACATGCTAATTAATTTATTCACCCAAAAAAATGGACTTTTGTGTCAATACGTGAATGAATTTGAAGATGAATTTGGTGTTACATACAGATTTATTCCTGGTAGTTACTAATATAAGTGCATTTATGTGCATGAAGTAGTTCTCTCACAATCAGATTGTGGCATTCCTATGTGGTGTATATAATAAAACTGCATATACCACAGCCCTACTGTAATCACACATTCTATTGGTCAGAAAGTGTAGATTAACGTTCATTACCATCAGCTATGATAATACAGAAATTCAAATAATTGGTGTATATTAATATGCTTGTTCTAATAGGATATTGACCAGATAATGTACAGAATCTAAGGAGACATCAATTTAACATTTGCGGAAGGAGACTCAGGTGTCAGAACTTTGTAACAGTCAGTAACTTAAGTCTTTCAGACAGGGGAATCTGCACTTTCCAACTTAGATGTAACATGAGTATCTTACACTTTGGGATACACGTTAAAATAACTGCAGATCAAACTGTCTCCACCACTGCTGTTGAGGAATTTTATTCCCCTATTCTAAACTATTTCATTTAGGAAAATTCCACTGGGTTGTGGTCTGGAGTTTAATAAAATTATCATTTGTATTGCTTTCTAGCCATTCTGACAAGGACTTGCTTTTGTGTTCAAATAGTTGTCTTGCTTGTTGACCCAAGTACACTTTAGCTTCAGCTCATTTCCTTTCATCATGGCATAATGGGCTTGTTGAGTCTTAGAACTGGCAACTTAAGTTTATATTGAGCAGCACTGCAATCAAGCCTGGCTGTGTTCAGTCAGCTGACTTTAATTATCCCTCCGAGTGAGCTGATTCAACTGGGGAAATTTTTACACAGGACCGATTGGTGATGGATAACATTGTGCATTTAACATAGCAAGAGACATCAGTGAGGTTTTCTTGATTCAAAAAAATATTCTGGTTATTTGTAAAGCTGCATTAAGCTAACCAGCAACACACCAATCCACCTGACTGTGCTAATGGAGCAACCTCCATGTTTTCCATGTCAGATTATACAATGAGGAGTCTCTAAAAATAGATAAAAGAAAACAACTATGTCGTGCTTATATCATCAATCAGCATGATCTATGATCTCATGTGCAAAACTGGGTTGCATAAACAGAAACCGTCTTCAGCATTACATATATATATATATATATATATTTTTTTTTAGTCCACTGGCATGCTTTCTTTATTTGACATTGCCACTATGTTTATTAATTGTAGCTGTTCTGTGATTTTAGCATTGTCTTATGATATTGTCTTATCTATTGGTCTACATTTCTGGACTTTGCTGCCATATGACTGAATGTGTGCAAAAGTAACTGCCATTAAAATGTCTGGAAGAAAACCAAACAAACAAAAAACACTACACCTGAAACGTTTTGCTGGCAGTATTAGGCCTATTTAGATATGAAGCAAAAGAGTGAAATGTTTATTTACTCAGCTTACTCACTCATATGCCAAACTTCTTAATTCCATTAGGGTCGCGGAGAGGCTGAGCCTATCTCAGCTGGCACTGGGCGAAGGCGGGGTACACCCTGAACAGCTCAACAAACCATCGCAGGGCACTGTTTAAATATTTAACTTAAAAAGCTAAAAAAAAACAAAATCAAAACAAACAAACAAAAAAAAAACCCTGTCCTCATCAACATGTGCAGTTCACTTCTTTGACGATACATTAATCCAGAAATAAGATCAGAATTTTTTTCCTGCTGCATGGACTTTTCCTGTATGTTATAACCCCTATGCTTAACACGTTATGACTTCCAGGGATAGTAATGGTGGCACTAAGCACAAAATGTCACAAATGCTAGCGAATAGGAGGTGGTCAATCCAGTAATATAGAGTAATGCTCCTATTGATTTTTTTTTTAGACAAGCTTTGTAGCAGCAGTTGGACTTGGAATTGAATCAAATATTTCTGACCTTGTCCTTCTTTTTTTTCTCTCTCTCTCCAAATGTGTGAACTAATACAACACACTAGGGTTTCTAAGACCACCAATCTCAACTCATGTTCAAAAAACACCATTTTAGACTTTGACAGCAACATCTGGTTAAATCACTAAATTACCTCTCACCCCTTCAGCTCAATAAAACGGCCGTATTCAGGGCTACGGATGTCTTTATTTTCCACAACCAACATACAAGATCAGCAACTTCCTAAGTACACCTATGATCAGAATAGCATCCAGTAAGCTGCTCTTGTGTGTGATCCGAAGCCTGTTTGAGCAGGTAGTACTATAGATTGTACACTCACCTAGACCATAGCCAATTATCTCAACTCATCCTGATTAGCTGGGGGTCTCAGCACCATCTGCAGCTCAGATCACTCAGCTCACTTCCAGTTAATAGAGCCACATATAAGGCTTCATAAATACAGGGCAAGACAGCTATCATCAGCAAGATTAGACAGATGCTAATAGATCGTCTCTAAGAGGGGCTTTCTCATGGTTCAAAACATCTTGACTGATCCATGCCCTAGACAAAAACTGTTTGTGCTGACAAAAATAGTGAGTTTGTGCTGAGCGTCACTTTTGTAAACAGCTGCAAACAAAGTCTCAGCGCTGCATTAGTTCCCTTTTTATTCTCTAATTTTGTACAGAAGGCCTTTATCTCTGTAAGTTTAGTGCCATACATTCTAATGAAAAAACATGAGATCTGTGCCTTTTTTTTTTTAATTGTTGTTATTTTCATTCCCTTTGCCTCTTATCCTTGCATCTTAACTGTGGCCTGTAACTTTATCTTTGATAAACAGCAATTGTCTTTGGCCCTATCTCCACCCAAATGTTCTTGCATTGCTCCTCTCTAAGCAAGATAATAACCTGCCTGCATGATCACAGACATATTGGTCCTTGTTGTACGCTCCACTGTGCACCCACAATGACATGATTTACATTTCAAATGTATTCATGTTTTAAAGCTGAATAAAAGGATAGGTCCATTGCAGAACATCCGGTAGCAAAGTTCGTTTCAGTACAGCAAATGCACCATGCATTACAGATTATGGATATAATTTATTACAATGTCACTAATAGAAATGATATTCAGGTCCTTTCTCACATAATATGCTTTACCACTGATTCAACTGTTTTTTAGCGATTATATTAGGATATGCAATTAACTGCTACTCACTGTATATGGTTATGTATGTCCAAATACAGCATACACTTGACAGTTTATTAAGTACATATAGGCCATGTAAAATTGCGCCAGGTGTGAATGAGTGTGTGAACGTGTAGACCCTTGAGGGTCCTATTCAGGATAATTCACTACCTTTCATCCACTGTTCTTGGCACAAGCTCCTGATCTACTGTGATTCCGCTAGTGATTATAAAGTGGTTACTGAGGGAGAATGTACATCTTCTCATCATTACAGGACATTGATGGCCAGACACTCTAATCTCGAGCAAGGCACTGTACAAAAAGTGCAATACAACCCCACTGTCTGTAAAAGTGACCCAGCAAAGGTGGTCTATGTTTGGTTATGTGCTGCGAATGACTGTAGATACACCAGCACAAAGAGCAGTAGAATTTGCTGTGGTGGGATCTTTCAAGTACAAGGCCCATAGAGCAAAACACTGCACAAATCTACTCAGTTTACTCCGGTCTGACCTCACGCAGGAATGGGAACATTAAAATCTGGAAAGAAACTGAAGGAGCTCAGGATGCTCGCTGAAGACAAGACACAGTGGATTAAAATGAAGAAGGACTGATTGCTACTGTAGGATGTTTCTACTACTCCAGTAGCAGAACACAGTTGACACACACACACTGAGGGTGAATGAATTAATAAATGAATTAATCAAAATACCTAGTAACTAGTATATGTTACTAGGTATATTTGTGTATATATAGACATTTGTAATTTGTAATTTTCTTATTGAGACTGTATCCTTATCTTGTCCTTTTCTTTACTTGGTATGGAGCATCTGTGTGCACACAATTTCCTGCGGGATCAATAAAGTATTCTGATTCTGATTCTGATGTAGGAATTCACATTAGTAATTGATAACTCATTGTACATTACAATGTATCAATGTGTTATAAATGATCTTTGAGCACAACATACCTTAATAGATTTGTTTTCAGTTCTTGAAACAACATTTCTTTTTTGCCCTGAACAGTAGAGAACCTTTTGAAATAAAAAGAAACTCATTTTGTATTACAGGATACAGTATAAAGATTATATCTCCTGGTATAATTAGGCTTAGAGGAAATAAACAATGTTCTTCTGTAAAACCCTATGATCGTGATATATCCTGATTAATTCTGTCAGCGTAATCAAACTGCCACAGGAATGGATATTGATTTTGTGAGATTACAATTCATGTTGTCATTCATTCACATTTGATAAAGTCACATGGAACCATCAAAAATGGTTTGTGAATAAGAATTACAACAGATGGTAAAAGTTTGGATACCCTTTATGCACATTTGTATGGAAAATGAAGGTCTAAATTTATAGGAACAAAAAAATTTGAGATTTAGGATTCAGTAAGGTTCCTTCAGTAATATTAGTCCACATGATTAAACATGGAGATCTGTTCCATGTGTGCCACACCTCTCACCCAAACTCAGCTGGGGTAGGCTCTATCTTTCCCCACAACCCTGACAGATAAGCAGTACACATAATGGATGGATGGATTAAATAATATATGCAAGTGTGTTATAAGTGATAAAATGACAAAGTTTGTATATCTATTTCTGCATGTGATAGAAATATTCTCTATTTATGTGTAGGTTCATGTTCATTTTCTTTATAATTGCATTCCTTGTCTTGTATATACGCAGCTGTATTTGATTGCGATCAACTCCGTATGTCATGAACTCCGATACAGGGTCTTACAAAAAGTAAACGTTCCATACTGACCTAAATGCAGGGTTTTTTTTCTTCTTCTCATATGTAAGGGAACTTAGAGGCTTACAACAAAGGTATGAAACTAAAGCCACAATGCTCAAAAACAGTGCACTCCAACTGTGGGGTTATTTTTGTCTCTGCTGTCTTGCAGACATGGAAAGGACCATTGTTCCTCTCAGCAGTTCACTAGTGACATAAATATCCTCGCAGTACCCTGAAACTTGTAATGTCTACAGCAAAAGATAACTAAGCACTATTTACAAAAGTTTTGATGGCTGTTTCTATTACTGCCCTTTCCTAAGGGCCTCTGGAAGAAGAACACATTGAGGGAAAAGGTTGTGGAATTAACATGCTTACTCCAGGCCTCTCAGGTCCACCATCTGGCTCTGGGGACTTTGGATTGATACTGGAAGTTTACACAGCTGACACAAGCACTAAAGACCTTGAAGTTTTCGCTTATCCACAATCTGTGAGGCAAATCTTCTCCAACTGAACCTTGAAATAGTGTTAGACCAAAGAAGACTTAGTTTACTGGCATAAACCAGGGTCGGAGATACTTCATACCAGAAGGAGAAGGCTCTCCTTGTTGTGCATAAATTGTGACAATCAGCTGAATAGAATAGGGATGGGTGAAAGGTCATGGTAAGCTTCTGGATTTATAGCCTGTGGACGACTAAGCCACATGCTCTCAATTCCCCCTGTCTGTGCAAAGTGCTTTAAAAAAATTAACAGGTTAGCAGTTTCTATTCTCACATATCATACTGAGGTTTGAACATGGAGAACTTGGTCCAAAGATTTTTTTAAATCAATTTCTGCACAAGATTGGATACATGATAAGATGAAGATCATTCAGAGGAATTTCCTTTTTTTGATAATATGTTTTCTAAGAATTGTTTACTTTGCTCCTAATTGCAATTGCTATGTCGGTGGAAGAGAGAGTGAAAGTGTGTGTCAGGGAGAGTCACGAAGGAAAACATTAAGACATGTTGTTTTAAACAGACAGGAGTGTGGGCTGTTCCCTGGTTTGGGAAATTTTGTTCAACTGGTACTCATCAAAACAAATGCATTGCATTATATTGTGTCTATTGTGTTTTGAATTATTATTAAGCAACCCCAGAATCTAAAAATGCTGGGAAATTAGGTTATACACTGTTAGAAATAAGAGTCTAGTCAGAGTCTATTTCTGTCCCCAAGGTACAATCTACATTAATATATCCCCTGGGACTAGTTACTGGACCTCAAGGTAATTATTTTATAGCCAAAATATTACATATATGTTCCAAAGGAGTAAGCGTACAAATTAGTACCTTATACAGCATTGCTCCAGTGACCTTTGAACCCCTAAAGGTAGAATAATGGACTTTATTTTCTGAAATTGTATTTTGGTATATTTAAAGTGATTATATGTGGCTGAGCTCCAACCATAGCCTTAGGTCTGACTTTAATCCAGTCACAGGTGGCATGCTTTTTTTTTTTTTTTTTTGTCCATCTGCATGTTTCCAGAGCCACTCCTCCTTTTGTGAGCCTGAAGCACCTCCTCTCTGCAGCTCTATTCCTTCTCTAATTCTCCTGGCACAATCCCACCCCCACCCCATCTCTGTCTAGCGTGCAACAGGGGCAGAGCCTGACACCTTTGAAGCTATAAAGATATACACACCACCACAGGAGGAGTTTCACTTCATGGAGAACACCTGCTCATTCGGTTCAGTTCGTTTAAGCCCCTGGCAAATAGTTGCAAATTATTGCAGGTTTAATTGTCTTTACATACATATAAGGATTTACTGCTTTTCTTTATGTATAGCTTTCTCCCTTTTTTCCTTCGTGGCCTGATCAGTCCTCACAGGAAACACTCCGTCACCCTCATAATTTTTTCTTCAATTTTGTTAGAGTTTGCTCAATGGCAGCAACTCGACAAAACCAGCTGCTGAAGGTCCTCAAAGGGTCAGGATCCTCCCTAATTGTTATCATAAGTGCAAAAACAAATGTATCTTGAACATTATTTGTTTGATGTCTATGTTGGCATCACCTTCAAATAAATAATTTCTTTATCTCTTATTTCTTCTCTCTTTACTTCACTAATTAAAAAACAAGACAAAAGCTTGAGTAAGTGTAATTTTTTTTTCTTAATCCTTTTAAATTTGTTCTTAAGTCTCTATGTCAGTGATTTGGACTGCTTTTTTTTTGCAGAAAATGCACTGAAGTAGCATTACTCACTATGTTTTTTTTTTTTATCAGCACTTGAGCTTCTTTTACGTAGTTAATTACGGACAGTTCCTTGACAACAGCAAAACATTGCCAAATGTTGTAGCCTCATTGTTGCCAGGAATGCAAAAGGAAATGTTTGCAGAGGTAAACACTAAAAACGATAATGACTATACACTCACGGACCATTACACAATCAGTACCAGGGGAAAAAAACAAGTTATACATCTTCACAAGAATAAATAAATGGCCATGAGTGTTTACACAATGGGATAATTTACATGGAAGTGTGTAAGGCACCAAGACAGTAATATAGATATATAGAGATATGGTGTGTATAGCTTTTTTATATTTAATGAAGCACACACACACACACACACACACACACACACACTGTTTAATGAAGGACATTATATACACACTGGTGATTATATAGTTACATCCCCGGATGTCTCTAAATTCTATAAAGGAAACTAGTGTACATGTTACCTGGTTGTTTCCAGACATCCATTTGATACATTAAACATTATAGACACACTTGATCCGTTGTCACCATTATACTGTGGGTAACTAATATGTAAATCAGTATATAAGACTGGTTTGAGATTAACAATGCAGTGAGCTTTTAAAACCTTATCTGCATTACATTTACAAGAACCATCATTATCAAAATTTTTTTTATGTTTTTATGATCGTTTAATTGAAATCATTTGGGATACAGGTCCATGTCCAGCAGTTCACTCTCCAGACACATGGAAATCTTTGCAAACACTGGCTGGTTGTCGTGTCCTAACTTGCCCAACTGTCCTTTCCATGCTAAAGTCTCTTTTCCCCTCTGGAGTCTCTCAGACTAGATTCAGTGCTTGACATACATTCTCCATAAGCATAAAGTGAAACCCAAACAGAGTACAGCTTATCTCTAACCACCAACCCATTACTCTCACTCTGACGTTACTGAAACCAAAGCCAAAAGATGTTTTTGTTTTCTGAAGAATATTACAGGCTTTAGCAGGTTCAAGATTAATAGATGACATATTTACATGTTCTTTCTTTGTCTCTCTCTCTCTCTCTCTCTCTCTCTCTCTCTCTCTCTCTCTCTCTCACACACACACACACACACACACAC
>JAQMYF010000007.1:14072807-14095729 GCA_030014195.1 Neosilurus mollespiculum
TCTCTCTCTCTCTCTCTCTCTCTCTCTCTCTCTCTCTCTCTCTTACACACACACACACACACACACACACGCACATGCGCGCACACAGTTAAGGGACTGAATTCACTATGCACTTATTGTCTCTGCAGGGCCTGTAGTCTGTCTCCATACCAACCAGGTGGATCTGTCGGCTCTCGCAGGTAAGTCAGACACCTGCTGCATTATTGACTACTCATGCAGGCCCACAGCCACATGTAATCTGATCAAATAACAGTATCCCTCCTCTTGTCTTTTGTCTGCTTCATCCTGGGACATCAGGCCACAGATTGAGCCTAAATTAGGCCCTGTTGCATGCTGTTTTTCCATAGTTTATTGCACATGGACCTAATTTTTGGTTTCAACCTGCCGAACAGCTGTTCCCTATTTTCTCCCTTTCCCGTCTTCAACAATGAGACATGTCATGAAGAGAAAAACATTTAGAGATTAACAAGTAGAAATCACAACAATGCAAGCATGTGAGGTGCAGGATGGGCTACATGGAAAACAACACAACCCTCTGTGCACAAGTTAGTGCTTGTCAGGACTTTTCCTCTCTGAAACAAATTCAGATTCTGTTAGGGTTAACCCCTAACTGTTGAAATTAGGAATAGAAAAGGCAGTGAAACCACTTCGAGCTTCGCAATAGCACACTTGTTAACAACAAGCTCTTAATTTGGAAGAGAAAGAGAGACAGAGACACAAAGAGAGAAAGGAGTTGGTGGGCATGAAGGCTTTGACAACCACTTCTCGGACTCAATGATGAGTGCCATGAATTAGCTTGACATTCAACCATGAACCTTGACCTCAAGCTAGCAGTCCAGGGCAGTCAATTCACCTGCTGTGGTCTTACATGCACATTCATGGTTTGCCTGAATTGTGGAATAAGAGTGAAAGAAAGAAAGAAAGAAATGCAAATTTTTCATGGCCTCAATAAACCAGCAGTGTTGAGTATCATTTAACAACTAATTTATTAGTATACAATATATCAATAATATATTAGTATATATTATTAGTTTATTTATATATGTGAATCATTCAGACAAAAGCACAAGAAGGACAATGAGGTCATGCTCCAGCTTCTCTCTGAGGTTGAGCAATGGAGCAACTGTGTCTCTTGTGCGTCCTCTGGTGGACAATAATGATGATGATGATGATGATGATGATAACAACAATAACAACAACAACAACAACTACAACAACAACAAAGGGGCAGTGGTGGCCTGGTGGTAAGGTGCTGGATTACTGATTCTAAAGTCGGGGTTCAAGCCCCACTATCAACGGGTTGTCACTGCTGTCCCCCCAGTGCAGCTAACTGGGTTATCAAAGGCTGGTCATGTGTCTCACTGTCTGTGATGAGAGGCATGTAAAAGAACCATTGCTGATTTTCATGAAGAGTAGGCTGCATAGCCGTCAGCGTGTTTCTGCCCTGCAATGGCCTGGTGAGCTGTCCAGGGTGTACTCTGCCCTTGCCCAGAGTCGGCTGAGATGGGCGCCAACCTCCCTGCGACCCTAATGAGGATTCAGAAAATGAATGAATGAATGAATAAATAATAACAACAACAACACTGACATGGCAGTGCTCAAAACATTCTCACAAAACATTCTGAACCGCTTAACGATATTATGATCGTGGGGAGGCTAGAGCCTGTCTCATCCAACACTTGAGCCCAAGACCTTCTTGCTGTGAGGCACACGTGCTAACCACTACGCCACCGTGCCACCTCAAAACATTATTTGGGAGTTTTATGAGAAAACAGTTATTGATTAACTTGAACTTGACAAAAACTAATAGTTTATTTTTTTCAGGCTTCAAATAAATTCCCTGAAGTGATTAAGTTGTTATGAAAATATTGGGTGTTTGTCAGATCCAAGATACAAGTTATTTATATATTTTATTACATTTTATAAACTCCTTTGAAAAAAAACCCTAAAGATTTATTTTATTTTACCAGGAATGATAAAAGTAAAATAACAACTACTACAAAAACAACTACTATTCCTACTACACGTTAGGTTGCTATTGTCTAGACAGATAACAGTCTATAGACTACAGTATTATATGGAGTTTAAACATGTAAAAATTTAAAAGCAATAAATGAATATGATGTACGCTGGCGTTGTAGTTAGCACGTCCACCTCACCACAAGAAGGTCCTGAGTTTGAGCCCCGGGCTCGATGAGGCGTTTCTGTGTGGAGTTTGCATGTTTTCCCTGTGCTTGTTTGGGTTTCCTCTGGGTACTCCGTTTTCCTCCCACAGTCCAGATTCATGCACATTAGGCTAATTGTCTGTTCCAAATTGTCCCTAGATACAAATGTGAATGGTTATGTGTGTGTTGGCTGTGCAATGGACTGGCGAGCTGTTCAAGGTGTACTACACCTATGCCCAGAGTCGGCTGAAATAGGCTCCAGCCTCCCAGCAGGTCTAGTAGGATTAAATGCTTCTTTAAATGAATAAATGAATCAATTTTAATTTATTAAACTATTTTTATGCTACCAAACATTTAACCAAAGTCCCATATTTTGGACCTCAGGTGTCATTCTTTAACCAAGAAAAGTGCATGTGTTTATGTTTAATTAGCTTTCAAAGCTTTAGAAGTTAGGTGAGAAATACAGTTCCAACTATAGCTGCAAAACACCTACCCTTGATGGTACCACTCCAGTGCCCATTCCTACATTCTAAACATTTTAGACTAGGTTTATGTTAGAAGATTGAATTACCCACAAACAGAAATGTTCCTCAATGTTCATGTATAGCCTTCTTAGCATTTTACATTGATGGTTCTGTTGTGATTTTATTCTTATGAACCAGTAGAAACCAGTAAAGTATCCAATGATCTAACATACAAATCCATGCACACTTGCAATTATTCACTATGTACAATTTTATGTGAATAATGTGAATAATAATTAGGGTTGAAAATGAAGGTTTGAAGCTGATATTATATAAACGTGGACTATTTAATAAAATGAATATTTAACAAAAAGAAATCCAGTGTTTCGTGTTGCATTCTATACCTTAGGAGGTTTTGTACACCAGACGAATTGATGGAAATAGTGTGGTGTGTGATGTGAGTCTTCAGCTCTGCTGAGCATGACCATGGGGGGTATTATACTCAGTGCCTGATAAGGCGACAGTGATCTGCAGCTCATCAAGCTCTTTTGTGTTTTCTTAAAGAGAGCATTTTTTTTGCATTGTCATAAGGCAATGGTAAAATGTAAGTATGACCATAGAAGGAGGTATGGAGTATATTTTTGTATATTGTTTTGAAGACACATTGGTTGAAACAATCATAAATGGATCTTTCTTATGGATTTATGATTACAGCACAGGTAAGACCTGCACATTGCCTTATATACATTAGTAAGACATTACTGTAATGCATGTTAACTTAATATAATGATACACTGTGGAATTAACTGAATGACAGTCATACTTTAATAATACAAAACTTGCTGAAAAAATAGTATGTGCATCTTATTCAGTGTATAAGTATATCAGTGTGCGCTGTATTATCCTCTTTTGCCCTTTCAGAGTCTCCTTCAGAATTCAGTAATATAAATAAATGTGTGTGTGTGTGTGTGTGTGTGTGTAGATCTTTTCTTGACGTGGATTACCTTATGACTGATCCTCTTATTGTGGTATGATGTGTACATGCTTGGTGAATGCAGTAACCTTGTCTGCAATGTTTACAAAAAAGCTATTTTGTGATCTTTGCTACAATCTTAGTACTAAAATCTAAGCTTGTCTAACATGATAATATAACAAATAGGAGTAACTCAAGACTTCACACAAATATTATCTATTTCCACAGCTTTTTTATTGTAGTTACTACAATAGCCACTAGAGGGTAAAATTGCCCCTTTAAAACAGAGATGTGAGAACATTAGAGCCGATAAAATATCAGAGGGTCCAATATTGTTAATGAATTATTCTAAATTTGTCCAGCTTTAATATGAGGGTATTTACAACCAAAGTAGGTGAATTGTGGCTGGAGTCTATCAAGACAATAATTTTTCCATGCTTTGTGATTAGGAGCGTTGCCACATATTAGTTCTAGTAATATTCTATCAGAAGTGGTTTCAGAACAGTAGCGTAGTGGTTAGAGTTTTGGCCACACAGAAAGAAGGTCCTTGGTTTGAGTTCCAGGCTCAGGTGTTTCTATGTGGAGTTTGCGGGTTCTCCCCATGCTTGCGTGAGTTTCCTCCAAGTACTCTTGCTACTTGGCTGTTCCAAATTGTCCTTAGGTGTGGATGTAAGTATAAATTGTTGTGTTGGCCCTGTGATGGTCTGGTGGGTTGTGTGTACCCCTCCTTCGCCCATTGTCAGCTGAGACTGTGATCCTAATAAGGATTAAGCAGTTTGGCCAATGACTGAGTGAGTGAGATAGGTGAGTAAGTAGAAGAGAAGAGTTTGCAAGCTGAATTCTTCCCTGAGGCTGGGCTTGTTCTCAATACAATATGCTGCTCTCATAGAGAAAAAACACTAACTAAAAATAAATAAATTAATTAGATTTGCCAAAACCAGAAACTATTTAGCAGTTGATGAATCTATGGACATTCTGTAAATCTCTTTATGTGTGAATTTACTAAAATATGCAAAAAAGCTTCTAATTTTGTTGAAATCATTAATCTCTCTCTCTCTCTCTCTCTCTCTCTCTCTCTCTCTCTCTCTCTCTGTGTGTGTGTGTGTGTGTGTGTGTGTGTGTAACTCTAAGCCTATGGGGGCTTATGCAGAATAATCAGGTGTAAAATCATGAATGCACTCTGTCTAACAAATGACATCTGTCTCACACTCCTTTTTATTTCTCTCTAACCCATCTGTCTCCCCTTCACAAACCTTAACACTCTAAGTCATTTTTCAGGGCTATTGCAGCCTAAAATAGGTTTATGTTCTATAAGCATTTATGAAATCTCCATCCATTAAAGTCAGACGCTTCCAAGAGCTTGGTGCATTAAGCCTGATTATAGTGTGCCAGGCAGAGGAAATGGGGTCTATGTTTTGAGCTTGTCAGCAAACGATTTTTATCCCTTGTTGCTGTCGATCTTGTCAGTATTGGGCTGGGTGAAAAAGAGAGACAATGCTGTGAGAGAAAGTTACATTAGCTTTGATAGACGCACTGTGTAGCTCTGAAAGTTTGTGGGCTTTTTGGCATGTTCAGGACAGACATGAATGTATGAAATACTCATGGAGAGAGGAGCAAGAAAAACAAGTGGCTCTTTTAAGAAGGCCTCTATCAGTCGCACCACCTCAGGCTCTCAAAAGGTAAGAGTTTGCTACTAGAGTCATAAACATATTCATCTGGAGTTGATTTAGTAGTGAGCTGGTATTTAACAGATGCCAGTGATAGGGACAGGCCAGATCTGGAAAGTTTGGAGATATGTTCACAGTTTAAAATGGAGGATTTGAGTGGTATGTGCACATTTGTGGATGATTTTGAGAGGCATGTGTTCAAAGGAAATTGTCATTTTCAGTTGCCTTATTTTTTCCACTTCTTGAACATATTAAGAGAAACAAACAAACAATAACGCAATTCCTTGGCAAGCCAGAGTTTTTTCTAACAAAATTATAATGTAATTCGTCCCAGTTACCCTTTGAGGATTTAAATATACATGTTAGATTATTATTATTATTATTATTATTATTATTATTATTATTATTATTATTATTAATGTATTTATTGATTGATTGATTGATTGATTGGAAATTTGAAGGTTAAATACTGAGAAAGTTTTGATTAATTTTTAAGTCTATTTATCTGCTGTTTATTTTGAGTTCATTCATACATTTAAATATTTAAATAAAAATTTAGAAAAATCTGTGTCCATGTCTGATATCCTGGACTCTGAGTCTTAAGCATGGTCTAGTATTAGGCAGCAGTGGCTTGTCTAGAGAAAAAAAAAAGGGGGGGGGGGTGAGTAATGGTAGCACTGTTTATTAGAGCATGTTACCCACCACCACATTTCTGCAAAAGGAGAAATAAATTTGCATGAAAGCTGCTGTTTGGTAATTGTTTGCCTGTTCAGACTTTTAACTTGTGTTGTTCACCCTATAATAAATCTCTGAACCACTCTCAATACCAGCATAAACAGGCTGTCTGATCTATCCACATCTCTAATCTTCTATAATAGCTGAGTATGAGCACTCGCAGCTGGACTAGATTAAGCCTTTTACTTTCTAATGTCTGAACCATTAAAATACCACCAAAATTGCTACACAGCATACTTATAATATAGCACACATTTTATTATCCTTAGGTTAATTGTTGGAGGAATATTCACACACGCAATTACATGTGTTAACAAGAAATACAGTTTAACTTCAATCTCCAAGTGAATTGAATTCTCTTTCTTGTAAATTTCAAAGTATTAACATTTAGAAAGTGCTAAATCATGTTTAAACTGCATGAACTTTCATAATACTTCAAACAAAAAATAGACATTTATACATAACTGACATAAAACTGCATCATATGACTACAAGGCTAAACAGTGGCATGTCGTGGCCATGTGATGATGGTTAACTGGATTTTAAGACAAACACAATGAGTCCTTTAAGAAACAAATAGAGAGCCACATTTTCATGAGTTAAACCAAATTATTCAAACTTGCCTTGTGTAACACACAGTCAATGGTAGCTGTGTGACTTCAGGCATCCAGAATGAATGAGAAATAAAGCAGCAGTCATTAAAATGCCAGCTCCAGACACCTCTCTCTTCTGAGCATTCAAGCAGTTTTTTAGCTTATAGCTAGAAAAGCTTTTAATGGCTGATCAGCCTTAAACAGTGTAATGCACTGTGTTTTGATACCTTTCTCTCAGCAGATTGTGCTACAGAAGCTTTTCTGTGGGATCAAACCAGACATACTACCCTTTGTCCTGCACTTGTATAAATGAACTTTGAGCCTTGGGACTCTATTGCCAGTTCACTGGTTGTCCTTCCTTGGAACAGTTTGGTAGCTATTTACCGCTGCATACCAGGAACACCCCACAGGACCTGCTCTATTGGCAGTGAATAGACCCAGTGGTTTAGCCATCACAAAAAATTCAAAGTTACTCATATCCTTTGCTCCTACATTACTTTACTTGCTGTCAACACATCAACTTTGAAAACTGACTCACTTTCTGAATAATACACCCACTCTTTGGACGATAGTAATGTAATGAAATAATTAATACTTATGGATGTCTTAAGTCCCTCAAACGGAGTGTGTGAGTCTAGGGTGAATAATTGTAAAGAAGCAAACTAATCATCAGTCATCATCATCATCTTCTTCCGTTTGATCTGGGGTCGGGTCGTGGGGGCAGCAGCCTAAGGTCCAGATGTCCCTCTCCCCAACCACTTCCTCCAGCTCTTCCAGGGGGGCACTGAGGCATTCCCAAACCAGCCGAGAGCCTGAACCCCGGGGTTCAGTTGGACATGCCTGAAATACCACACCAAGAGAGGTGCTCAATAGGCATTCTAATCAGATGCTCGAGCCACCTCAACTGGCTCCTCTCAATACGGAGGAGCAGCGGTCCTACTCCGAGCTCCTCCCGGATGCCCAAGCTTTTCATTCTATCTCTGAGGGAGAGCCCCGCCACCCTGCCAAGGAAGCTCACTTCAGCTGCCTGTATCCACGTCTGCCCCAAGTGGAGGAGTTTAAGCATCCCGGGGGTAGTGACCGAAAGAACAAGATCGCGGTGAAAAGCGGCTGAAATGAAATGAGAAGCAAACTAAAATAAAGATTTTTCAGTTTATTTTTGACATATTTAGGCATGATAGTGGAAGTGGGACTAAGTTGAAAATCAGGTAAGTCCAAACCAATAAAGTTAAAGAAAAAATATTACAGTTACAAAGCTGTATCTGAGAGAATACTTTAATTTTTCAGCACTTTAAAGACATTCATAATCAGTTTTGAGAAATCTTTGAGCCATCCCTAATCATGTATAAATGATCTTTTGTTTTTGAGCAACAGCTTATGGCTTATGAAATAAGTGAATACTGCTGATTGTTGCCAGGTTTGTGTAGGCCTTATTAATTTGTTTACAGCAAAACAATCCGATCCCCCATTACAGTTTATTCCTCTTTCTCCAAGGGTTTTGTGCATTTTTTCAGAAAACTAATGAGGCCATGCATTCTGAAAGGATTTGAGTGTTTATTGATGTTAATAATGAGGGTAAGTAAGCTGAAGTAAGTGCGTCACTATAGCTGAGCACCGGCACAAGCTATTGGCCTTTGTTTTTCTTCGGACATAATTAACAGGTTTTTGACCACAGCACTAACACAGTGCTGTCCACATGCTGCTTGTGTTTGTTAATGGCTCCTGACTGGCAGTAGACGCTGTAGCAAATGTACAAACTCCTGTCTGTGGTCCATAAGACAAATGTCTTAAAGAATGGCAGTATTTTAATGTCTGCACAAAAATATTCCCACTTCAGCAAAATACCCCAGTGAACTATTTCACAGAAGTCCTTTCATGAAAAACCATTGAAAGCTTTAGGAATTCTGCATAATTCAACTTGTAAGAGTTAAATGCACCATGATAAGGGAATGTGTAGGACATATAGGGCACATGGATATATTCATTCATTTTCTGAATGCTTAATCCTAATTAGGGTCACGGGTAGCCTGGTGCCTATATCTCTGGAGCTGACTCTGGGCGAGGGCGGGGTACACCCTGGACAGCTCTCCAAGCCATCGCAGGGCCACATGTGGATTCATATTTCTATAATGCAGCAATCATCTAGACGAAACACGCAGAACACTAATTTTCTGTTCTGACTCATACAGACCATTATATTTACTCATGTTAATCTATTTCTATTTCTAAATATATTTATTTATTTGTTTCCTCTTTAGGTTCATTATAGAATAAAAATGAAAGATAAAGAAAGTTACCAGAAGGGCTTCAAAGTTTAACTGCCCCATATAGATTTCATATAAATCCCCCAAATAAATTCTACAAATCTCTGGAACTTACTAGACGGAGAAATAAAATATATTCCTTTAGTGTTTTCATAAAGATGGTAAAAAGCAATGTCTAAGATCACCAAAATCTTTAACCAGTATTAAATTGACCGTGAAGCATAGCATAGGATCGATTTTCATAGCAATACATACTCATAACAGTAAAAATATGTTGTTATTCAGAGGTTATTTACTTAAAGAAAATCAGATGTACGTTCTATAAGTCCACTTAAAACTGCAGTCTGTCAGTTTTACTCCATCATTACATGGTTAAAGAAAAATGCTTAACCGCAATTAACAACAGATGACCTTATCTCCAGCTGGAGTCCAGTCATTTCTTAACGAGAGGATTTTTCTCATATTAGGATGTCTGGCCCAATTCTCTCAATTATGCAAATGTGTGTTGAAGTGAAAGTATTCGAGGATGGTGACAAGTCAGAAAGCCCCTCTCACCGTAGGATCCATAGCTATATTTCTCGATATTGCCTCTTCCATGTTTGGTTTTGGTTAAATGTCAACTCTATTGTAGCAGTTGCCCAATCACACACTCTGGCTTTGAGCTGCTTGGCTAAGATGAAAATCCAGAAAAAGGAGTCTCAGGAATTGGAAGATTAAGGCGGGAAGGGGGGTTGAGGCTATCAAAGCAGATTTGCTGCTCTCCTTGTTCTAGCAAGGGATGAAAATACCCTGTAGGCACAGGGAGAGGGGTCATGAGACTCCCAAAAGGATTACCTTGAACTGGAATCATGAGACTTTCTGTGAACAAAGAGCCTGCTCACATGCTCATCATATGAACAGCCCCTCATAAAGTGGTGAAGTTTCATGTCCAGTAGGATTCAGTGGGTGCTGACACACTGAGAGAGAGCTGCCCTGACAAGTGGAGCAGGAAAGAGGAGACTGATGCCGAAAGCCGAGAGCCTGAAAGACTCACCCTCTCTGATTTTAACGTGGTAGGCTGCACAGGTAGGAACTGTTTTCAGTTGCTGAAACCGAGGAAAGCACTTCCAGTAATGCTGTGAGCTGAATACATTAGCAATTTATGGTGGGAATATACACTAGAATTGGTGGGTTATATTTAACACAGAATTTCAGGGTGCTCATGCAATTTTTGCAGGTGTTTATAATAATATAAAAAAGCATGACAAATTGTTATAATGGCATTTAGAACTATAAATGGGTGTTATAATTGTTGTTGTTATAATAGGTGTAATAATTTGTAATAGTGATTGCATTTATTATAACTGAACTGCAATTCACAACCTGTGTAAAACTTTAGTGAAAAGTTGGCATCAGCCACCAAGCCACCAAGCCACCAAGTTCAAGTGAAATTATACACTTCAAGTGCTACTCTAAACTAGCTCTCAATTACAAGTAATTAAAACTTATATAAAAATCACTTTCTTGTTAAATAGTGACTGATTAAATGATAGTAAAACTTTCTCAGTAGAAAATTAAGTGCTGTAGAATGGTACACGAAATTTTAAACCTTCAAAAACATTAAAAACTTTAGTCGGGACTTCTTTCTTACTCTATGAATGATTACTTTGCACAAATGAATAGCAGGGGGTAAGTCGTGGTAACAGGAGAAATTTGCTTCAAAGGCTTTCATCTTAATTAGGACTGAACTGAGAACTGAGAGTCTGGGCATAAGGAAAGTTATTTTCATTGAGGTCGTGCTGCACAAAATTACAAAAAAAAAAAAAGGTTCTGTAGGATCTGACATAACCAATAAAAATCTAATTTTCCTTTCATTAGATGTTCTTAATTTTTTTGTTTGTTTGTTTGTTTATTTATTTTGGATTTTTTGGGATTGGAAATGAAAAAGAGGGTAATGGAAATGTGCAGAGCAGAGCCGAGGTCTAATTTGCTATGCACTAATAATTTTAGGACAAACCAAATATGGCCTGGTTGTGGTAAGCAGCAACCACTGATTTCCTTCCTACATTCATAATTTTATTTCTATATCTCTATCAAAACTAATACGACTTGGTAAACTTTTCTTTGTATATACATTTGTAGTATGACTTTTATTACACAATTTTCAGTCATTATGAATAAATACATATAGCACACTTAAAGCTTCAGCCAGTGACTTTGTCTTTTTAATCTCTTAGCATTTTTAGAATGTATGTTTATGCACTTATAACATGTATCAAAATATATTTTACCTCATGTACTGTACTACTTATACTTCATTCAGTATTATATTACATATATGTATAATATATACTGAATATATATTATTATATATATCTAGATTAAGCAGATTCAGTACATGAATGTAATTCAGACAAAACATGCCAAAAAGACTGTAAATATCTGCAGGAAATTTTTAAATTAAATACTTGAAAATTTAAAATGTGATACTAAAAAATATTATATTCATTTTTTTGCAGAGTCCGAAAGCTTGGATTGAAAGGACGTTTCAGAAAAGAGAATGCATTCGCCTAATTCCATCTAAGGATCCAATCCGGTGAACATATTTATTCATATGACCCAATGAAGGACTAGCCTGAAAACAAAAATCTTTAGAAATTTCATCAGCTGTTGAAATGATACACAATATCACAGATATTAACAATTAATACATAATAGTCCAGTAGGAACAGTACAAGTGTGTTTCACATTCTCATAATTAAAGCTGGACATTAACATGAGTAATATCACTCACTAACTTAGAGTCAACTTATGAGAACATTTTGGTTGATTTTATAGGTGTACAAGAAAATATGATGATAAGAACATATAGGGCAACTGACTGTTTTGCAGCTGTGCAAGACTGAGCTAGTGACTGCTCTGTTAACCACCCAAGGCCAGGAACTTGGAAGGATACAGAGCCAGTGGCCACTGTGTACATGGAAACATTTATTAAGGAGTGCTTGTTAGACCCAGATGGCCTACATAGAGAATAGAGTGCAGACATTTTTCTGTGCCCTACAAACAAAACTATTTTATATAGCAAAAACAGTAATCAACAGTTCAGAGGAATTCTCCAGAGTGCCTCCTGTATTTTTTTATTTACATGCACAGAAAGTAAAACTCTTTGCTAATACGGCTTTTCCACTGAAGGTGTGCTTGTGGTCATTTGGTAAGCCAGCATGGGGCCATCCAAACTGAAAAAAGGGAGGATCTGCTAGTGCCGGTGACCTCTTCTCAGGAGAAGTGGAGTGTACTCAAACACACACAGGTTTCCTCCACTGATGCTTATGGCACCATCGAGTTTCAAGGAGGAGGATTTGTCAACAAGGCCATGGTACAGATATTTCATCACACTTCTTAAAGTATGTTTACATATAATATCAGTTGATTGTCTGATGAGCATAGACTAACCCTATTCCTAAATTATAAAAGGATCAAAAGCCTTCACTAAAATATCAAAATCTTTCTTTCAGTACATCAGATTGTCTTATGACACAAAACCAGACAGCTTATTGCACCTAATGGTGAAAGACTGGCATCTTGAACTGCCCACACTCCTTATATCTGTTCATGGAGGCCTCCAGAATTTTGACCTACAGCCCAGGCTCAAGCAAGTTTTTGGCAAAGGCCTGATTAAAGCTGCAGTGACGACAGGAGCATGGATCTTTACTGCGGGAATTAACACAGGTGGGCATATTAACCAGTCAAAACTACCATGCTTTATTCTAAGTTTATTTTACATAATTTCGCTGAATTAATGCTCAGGTGTGATCCGCCATGTTGGAGATGCACTGAAAGAGCATTGCTCTAAATCCAGAGGGAAGGTTTGTGCAATTGGGATTGCACCATGGGGAATCTTGGAGAGCAAGGAGGATCTCATTGGCAGAGATGTGAGACTGAGCACTATTTTGACATTAATATTTTCACTCATTTACTGGATGTTAAATTCTATCTGCTTTTTCATGAATTTGTTTGTGTTGTTTTCAGGTGACCAGATCTTACCAGACAATGTCCAACCCTCTGAGTAAGCTGGCCATTCTCAACAGCAGCCACTCTCACTTCATCCTGTGTGATAACGGCACATGTGGGAAGTATGGAGCAGAGGTGAAATTGCGTAGACAGCTGGAGAAGCACATTTCTCTGCAGAAGATTAACACCCGTAAGTATGTACAGACAATCCTGTAATGCTGCACCATTTGCTTCTAAAGCAAATCTGATCATCTAAACTGACATTTCTGTTATGTAGCCAGTTTTATAGCTTATAAATGGGGTCAGCATTGATAGATGCTGGTAGATCATGGACTGAAATGCTCATGTCTGTGACCTGTGGGTTTCCCTTTGTCATCCTATGCCTGGAGTTTGAAATAAGGCAGGGACAGCAAAGGGATGCTCAGCTGTCACCACTCACATCACATGCTAACAGGCTTGAGGAGGAGTGTAATGCACCATACTCATTAATTAGATCTGTTTCTTCTTTTATCCAGTAGTTAGTACTACATTTGTGACATGAGTTTCGGTTCAAGCTAGTTTGATAGGGTGTTTGCATTTTTTTTTTTAATTATAAAAATTTTGCTGTCTAAGGTTTAGGTCAGGGTGTGCCACTAGTATGCCTGATCGTTGAAGGAGGCCCAAACATGATCACTGTTGTTTTGGAGAGTTTGCGTGAGGAACCTCCTGTGCCTGTAGTGGTCTGTGATGGTAGTGGCCGAGCTTCGGACATTCTCTCCTTTGCACACAAACACTCCGAGAATGAAGGGTAAGAGCAGTGTCTAATGAATGCAGTAAGGGCTGACAGCTGTAATTGATTAGTCAGCTAATTAAATCATGAATTTTAATTTTCAGGATACTTAATGATGATGCCCGAGACCAACTGCTGGTCAGCATTCAGAAGACCTTTAACTACAGTAAAAATCAGTCACATCAGATCTTCCTCATGATCATGGAGTGCATGACGAGAAGGGAGCTGGTGAGTACAGGCATGATACAACTAATAAAGCAATTAGCAGGGGAAAAATTACATTTTATAGTATTTATTTACGAAAACTAAGTACACTATACAAGAAAACATATTATACTGGTATATTTTTGGGCTTTTAACATTATAAACACACCTGCAAATAAAACAGTGTTCCTTAAAAAACAGGTTAGTGCCTACTCTAAATAAAATGACAAATGACATCACTTAGGATAAACTTAGGGACAAGTATTTGTACCTTATTTGAGAGTGTAGTGTTAAGTAGAGATTTCCTACATTACTTCTAAAATGCAAATATCTGATTTGCAAGTGCAGGTAATGCCTTCAGCTAAATTACATGAGTTTAACTGTAAAACGTAGGGAGAATTTGAGTTCAAGTTCTGGGAAACTTCACCACTGGTGCAAGAAGTGAGATGAGAATTTACAGGAAATTCACTAGAAAGATGGTGAAGCTTCAGGCCCAGTTCTTCTCCAGTTATTCGTTAACAGACATATATTAAACATATACATTGTGAAGATACCTTAATACTTGTATAATTGCTTTGTTATCAAGTAGTAGAATATTGCTGTGGTTCATAAAGTGTTAAACTTGGTTTTTTAAATGTGTGCAAAATGATTATTTGTGTGTATTTCATGTAGCTTTTCATCAATAAACATTGTCCTGTATTTCATGGTCCTGCATTTTCATTTGTGGTCTTTCCATGTAATCATTTGTGTTTGTTTGAAAAAAAAAAAAAGTCATCCCCCTGTGATCATTTATGAATAAAGTTTTCTTCCCCAAGCCTTTTCCCAAATTGTGAGTGCTGCAATACATTAATCTGACACCTTTCATATCTAATTATAACTCATATGTAGCTCAGGTCCTGAGACAGCCCAGTTATGGGAAACTAGCAAGTTCATTTGTTTCCTTTAGCCCCATATACCTTTATTATCCATTATATCTATATATTTATGTGTATATACATTTTTATATATTCACTAAATTAAACACTGTCTGTGGTGAGGGCTGCATAGACATTTTGTATATTTTTAGGTTTTACAATGCAGAGGTGTATAAAATTGTATTTCTACCCTCTCCTGCAATATAAAACTTAATACATTGTAAATAAAAGCGTTCCACTGTGGCATAAAGAAAAATCTCATTACATTAATTCTTGCCTGTTGTTCACCACTATTCATTTCCACTCAGCTAGTTTAGAGTCAGTTAATGGCAATGTCAGAGGCCAGTCAGATGTTTCAACTCATTACCAGCCTGTTAAAACCTCTCAGACCCTACTCTAGACATATCGTCATCTAACCAAGGATGGCTAGTGACTGAGCTATAAGAAGGCCCTTTGCAGAGCAACATAAACCTCTGTGCTGCACATTCTTAGCTGATCCATCAGGTCATCTGCATGAGTTCATTTTAAGAACTAGTACATAACCAAATTTTTATTCTGCACATTTACTGAGATGTTTTTTCATAATCCACCAAAAAAAAGCAGTGAAGATGGAAACATTTAGCTGTTAATTATGGTGTAGTTTGTTGCATTCTTTGATGTCGTTTTTCGTAATTACAGTAATAAAAGTGGCAGACAATAGTGCTGTCTTGAATTGATTTTGTTTTAAATATGCAAAAAGCAACTAGTCAACCACCAATGGTGGCAGTCAATGCAAACAGCATTTACACTCCGGCAGCATATTTGCCAGATGGTAAGTAATGTGATAAGTAGTTTCTAATATCCATCAGGATAGAAAATAACAATGAAGAGTGCAGCACCACCTGCTTCCCCCATGTTTATCCTTCTTTTCCTTAATTAAACATGGAAGATAGGAGAACCTCCTCCAGTTACTTTAATACAGAGTCACCCAAAAATGGTGACCCAAAAAAACCTCCCACATTTGAAAGGTAATTAAAAAAAAAAATCATCATCATCATCATCTTCTTCCGCTTGATCCGGGGCCGGGTCACGGGGGCAGCAGCCTAAGCAGTGAGGTCCAGACGTCCCTCTCCCCAGCCACTACCTCCAGCTCTTCCAGGGGGGACACTGAGGCATTCCCAGACCAGCCGAGAGACATAGTACCTCCAGCGTGTTCTGGGTCCAGTCCTGGTTGGACATGCCCGAAACACCACACAAAGGGAGGCATTCTAATTAGATGCCCAAGCCACATTAACTGGCTCCTCTCAATGCAGAGGAGCAGCGGTTCTACTCCAAACTCCCCCCAGATGGCTGAGCTTCTCACCCTATCTTTGAGAGAGAGCCCTGCCACCATGGAAGGAAGCTCATTTCAGCCACCTGTATCCGCAATCTTGTTCTTTCGGTCACTACCCTAAGCTTGTGACCATAGGTGAGGGCTGGAAAGTAGATCAACTGGTAAATTGAGAGCTTTGCCTTCCATCTCAGCTCCCTCTTCACCATGACAGACCGGTACAAGCTCCGCTTTACAGCAGAGGCTGCACCAATCGGCCTGTCAATCTCCCGTTTTATCCTTCCCGAAGAAACAGGTCCGGTACACTGTTCTCCTGGAGCACACCCCACAAGATAGCCCAAGGGACACAGTCAAAAGCCTTCTCTAAATTCACAAAGCACATGTGAACAGATTGGGTAAACTCCCATATTCCCTCCAGGATCCTGTAGAGTGTATAGAGCTGGTCAAGAGTGCTGCAAGGACGAAAACCACATTGTTCCTCCTGAATCCGAGGTTCAACTATCGGTCGGATCCTATTCTCCAGTACTCCTGCATAGACTTTACCATGTAGGCTGAGGAGTGTGATTCCACGATAGTTGGAACACACCCTCTGGTCCCCCTTTTTAAAAAGGGGAACTAACACCCCGGTTTGCCAATCCAGAGGTACGGCCCACGATGACCACGAGATGTTGCAGAGACGTGTCAACCAAGACAGTCCTACAACATCCACCTGGATGTTCAGAGGTATGTTATAATGAATATGGATGATAACTGGATGTTGTAGGATGTTGAAAAAAATGTTTAAAGATAATCTAATTATTATTTCACAGTTTCAATAAGAACTGTACTGAATGAAGTTTTATGTGTGCAAATAATTTCATTTACCTTTAAAATGTGGGAGTATTGTTGGGTTAACCTGTACTTTAATTTCATACATGGTAAATTACACTGGGTTGCCTAAAATCCACAATACACTGTATACTCAGTTATACCTGTTGAAATAATGCATGTTTGATCTTTTCACCAAGATCAAGTATTGAAAGCAGGAAATAGGAATTTTAATGATTTAAAAATGAATAAAAATATGAAAGGACTTTGGAATTGAATAAACAAAAGAACACCATGCTATTGTTTATCCATAATCCTGAATACAGAATGTACTTGAGTTCACCCTGAGGTTTCCCACCAGTATAATGATATCTGCACCAAGGTCTAATTTCAGTGAATGGGCTTTCCCATTAAAAATTATATTCAATCTGGGTCAAGTTTCCATTTAAAAATGTGAAAACTACATGATTAATTATGAATTATACATTTTCAATATGCATTACATGTTTTTGTCCCCTTGCCTTTACACCAGTCTTTTATTTAGACTCGTATCTGAGTGTTTATGTGAAGTCAGAAAGATCCCTAAGTGTGAGAAAAGGTATCAGTATTTTCTCAGACATTTGAAATTTTAATTTATTAAGATGTAGATAAGTCATACTGACCACTTGCTACACAATATCATTTATAATTGTTGTGGAATAAAATGAAACTAAAATAAATGACCTGCATTGTTATTAAGAAGAGGGCTAACAGTTCTCAATAGAACTCTGGACTCTTTGGCAACCTACCACATATTCATACCAGCTTAATCACACTTAACATTTCTGCACATGTGACTGCATCTCCGAGGCAGTGGTACTTCCTTCTAAAACAAGGAAAGCTCTATTTTTACTTTAAGTACAGAGAATTAGTTAGGCACATTATTCAGGGACCCTGAGAGGAAGCCTTTTTACTTTATTAAGTGTCATTAAATAATATGATGGGCTAAGCTGTTTTTGAGATAAATATATTTGATTCATTCTTTCATTCATTTATTCAAGTCAATTTTGGTCACTTTTTCCTAAATCTAAAGGACCATTGCTTTTTTTTAATCAATTCTTCTACTATAGATAACAGTCTTTCGAATGGGTTCAGAGGGACAACAGGACATTGAGATGGCCATTCTAACAGCATTACTTAAAGGTACTGTCCAGGTTTCACACAAAACCAAATTTGCCTTATAACTAGACATCCTAAATTGCCTATGTGCATGTCTTTTCTGTCCTCAGGCACAAATGCCTCAGCCTCAGACCAGCTGAGCTTGGCTCTTGCCTGGAATCGGGTGGATATAGCACGCAACCAGATCTTTGTCTATGGTCACAACCTGCCAGTTAGCCACATATTTAACTGTTACTTTGAAAAATAAATCTTTTTTTACTGTACTCCAAATCAATGGTCTTTAAACACTTTTTTGATTTCATAGCCTGCAAGTGCAGTAGCTAGTGCCACGTCCACCTTAACAGCAGCGTCACAGGGCACAGCTAAGGGCAGAGGCAAGAGGAGCAAAGGGGATAAGGCCAAGGCAGATGTTCAAGAGGATATGGATCCTAGAAAACTTGAATTACTGAACTGGGTAAACATGATTGGCCTTATTATACATACTTATATACATTATTCTTATAACAAATTCAGACACTCAGAACTGTACATTATTAGTAACTATTTAGACAGCCATGCTTTATGGACACTGACATGTGACATGTTTCATTTGTGCCCTCCTCAGGTTAGCTCACTAGAGCAGGCAATGATGGATGCACTGGTGCTGGACCGAGTAGATTTTGTTAAGCTGTTGATTGAAAATGGGGTCAACATTCACCATTTCCTCACCATCCCACGGCTAGAGGAGTTATATAATACGGTAAGCGCCACTGAAAAAGCTGCACAAAAGTCTATAAAACTGACAGTTTAATCCTCAGAAAAAGTATTCACCAACCCTAATGCCACGTGGGCTTATTTATTAACTATGGTCTCAATTTCTTGTTTACTTTCATTGTATAAGTTGTTATTTTTTAAACATTGTTATCTTTAGAAACTTGGACCTGTGAACACACTGAATGCTGTAGTACGAGATGTTAAAAAAGTAAGTTATTGATTTTGGTCACACAGAGAATAAGCTTCTGTTTATCAAAAATAAAATAAAATTTTTAAAGCCTTCCAAAGTCTTTTAGGAAAAGTCAAAACTAGTGGAACTCCAGCCACGAACTATCTGTGACAGATTTTGAATTCGGAATATCATCTTTTGATGTATTTCAGATATAAAATCACCACACTTTCCTTAAGTTCCTGTTTGTGTTGCTTGCTCACTAACCACCAAGTATTATATAAGCTCTATCGCCATGGGCTTGCTCATTAGGGATGTGTAGGGGGTTGTAGAAAAATGTTTAAATTCCTCCTTAAATTACTTTTACTATGTAAAGCTGCTTTGTGACAATGTCAATTGTAAAAAGCACTATACAGATAAAATTGAATTGAATTGAATTATATATACATTTGAAATACATTTTTAACCACACCATTCCTCACTGATATTTTAGGGTAACCTTCCACCAGATTATCAAATTACACTAATTGACATTGGCCTGGTAATGGAGTACCTTATGGGAGGAGCCTACCGCAGCAACTATACAAGAAAAAGTTTTCGCTCTCTCTACAACAACCTTTATGGTCTTAAAAGGGTGAGTGCAAGCAGCAAGTGTTTACATGTATACTCTCAATACACAACACTCTAACATGTCTTCATTCTTATATTTATAGCCAAAGGCTCTAAAACTTCTTGGAATGGAGGTATATGTTCAACATTTTGTTGCTCATTTTGCTGATCTCTACTATATATGCAGCAGTTTATTATACAAAAAAAAAATAAGTAAGCAAATAAATTAATAAATAAATAAGTGTGTGTGTGTGTGTGTGTGTGTGTGTGTGTAACACTCCTAGGATGATGAACCAAATCTGAAAGGAAAGAAGAAAAAGAAGAAGAAAGAGGAAGAGGTGGACATTGATGTGGACGATCCTGAGGTCAGCCGTTTTCAGTACCCATTCCATGAGCTGATAGTTTGGGCGGTGCTGACAAGGAGGCAGAAGATGGCTCTGTTTCTGTGGCAGAGGGGAGAGGAGGCCATGGCTAAAGCCTTGGTGGCCTGTAAGCTTAATAAAGCCATGGCACATGAATCATCTGTCAGTGAGCTGGTGGACGACATATTTCAGGAGCTAGATAACAACTCAAAGTGAGTATAATGCATGTGGTAAAAAAAAAAAAAAGACCTGGAGTAAGCAGACACACTAAGTCCACTGGAAAACTAATCAAAATGCATATAGGATATTGTTGCTATCTCATAACTCCAGGGAGCTTAGTTTGATCCTGAACTCATTTACCATGTACTCTGAATTTCTATGTAGAGTTGCTCTGTGGTGTCTGGTTCCCATCTCTTAAAAAACATGTTGGTAGTCAGAGTGGCTGTTCAAAATTGCCCCTAATGGTGAATATACAGTATGTGTGAATGTGTAAATGCTTGGTGGCCTGCTATGGATTGGTATTCCATCTATAGTGTATTACCACCCCACCTGAAGTGTTCTCAAAATTCACTTCAGAGCCACAGTAACCTGGAATAGATTAAATTTATTACTGAAGTGAATTAATAATGAAAATAAACTTTCTTGGGCTATATCAGAAAAATATGTGCCTTTTTTGGTTAAACACTTAAGTTCTGTTCCAGTAAACAGATACTTCACAATGTTCATAACATATACTCTGATACTCTGAACAGTTTCATTTAAAAAAAAAAAAGATCCTCAGTAAAACTCAGCTCCTTTCCATGTAAAACTGCACAAACTGTAAACGAGACTACAATAAATGGGTCACATCACACCAAATATTGACTTTGTTTCATTTGTCACTGTTCATATAATTTTTTTTATTTTATGTAGAAATATTTAATGTAATTATTTATATGTAAATGTAAGGCATCTTTGCTCTACAGCATTTCTTTTCATTTGCCTAAAACCGTTGTACAGGATTGTAGTTTGGTAGGGAAACCCCAGGGAAGAGATACATGCATTTCACATATAAATTTTCTGAAGTGGCCCTGCGATGGCCTGGCGAGCTGTCCAGGGTGTACCCTGCCCTTGCCCAGAGTCGGCTGAGATGGGCGCCAGCCTCCCCGCAACCGTAATTAGGATTATGCGGTTCAGAAAATGAATGAATGGACGGATGAATTTTCTTAATTAGTAAACAAAAGCTGTATAACAATATCACTGATAAAGATGTCGATTGTTTTGTTTGTTTGCTTTAGAAAGTTTTCATTATACAATCATATTTTCAATTAAACATCATATTCTGCAACATATTTTACTTTTAGGGAGTTTGGAACTTTGGCCTTTGAGCTTCTTGACCAGGCATACAAACATGATGAACAGGTGGCCATGAAGCTGCTAACCTATGAGCTTAAGAACTGGAGCAATTCCACCTGCCTGAAACTAGCTGTAGCAGCCAAGCACAGAGACTTCATTGCTCACACGTGTAGTCAGATGCTTCTTACTGACATGTGGATGGGCTCTCTGAGGGTTGGCAAAAACCCAGGACTTAAGGTGACTATTTAAATAAAGATCTAGGCCTTTGAAATCATTTTTCACTTTATGGGTGTCTTGATTTTTCCACTCCTTTAATGTTGATGAAGAACAGGTGACATTATACAGTAATTTTTGGTAATAAGCAGTTCCTTATTACTGATTCATGAAAACACATCTCTCCAGGTCATTGCAGGCATCATCTTTCCTCCTTCAATTCTGCTCCTGGGTTTCCGTGTGGGTGATGACACCTATCAAGGCACTGATGATTACACAGGTACCAAGGAGAAGGATGATGACAACAAATCCAGCAGGGTACCTACAGATTTTTTCAATATAATTCACCCTAATTAACAAAATATCTGTGTAGGTGTGTAATGCAACACCATTATTTGTATCTATTGAGTGCCTTATACATGTTTCTATATGTATTCAGATATAATCCCAATGTAAGTGTGACCTAAATTTTTTTAGATTAATTAGGAACCCTACCACTATGTATTCAGAAACACCAGAAAACATTGGGGGAAAGAAAGATGTAGAACTGCCAGTAATGTCAGCACTGTGAACCTGTGAATTCTAGCTTTCACAATCCTTGCACAACTACAGAATTTGTTCAGAACTGTTTTTTTTTTTTACCAATGTTTTTCAGGATGCCACTATAGATGCACATTCAAAGAAAGGTGATGAAGAAGATGGCGGTAAGAAGCCCAGACATGTACCGATTGGAAGGAAGATTTATGAGTTCTACAATGCTCCATTCACCAAGTTTTGGTTTAATACAGTAAGAATTAATATTTAAATATCATATTAAGTGTCATAATTTCATAGTAATAGTAATTTTATTTTAATACAAGAAATATAACAATGAATAAAAGAGTGAAATAAAGGTGGAAAAGAAAAATAAAGTATACAGCAAGCTTCCTGGGCCTGCTGTAATATCACACTTCCAAAAAAAAAGAAAGAAAGAAAGAAAGAAAAAGAAAAAACTCATCAAAAAATCATGATTTTAAAGAATCCTTAAAAAAAAAAATCCTGGATCCAGAATTTGATCTATATCATCTCCAAAATATAAAAGAGTCTTCCTTATCCAATGTCTCACCTCTGATAGAAATTTCATGAAAATCTGCAGATGTTTTGTTTAATACTGATAAGAATCACAAAACAAACACACAAACTGGATATAAAATGTAACCTCCATGATGGGGTAACAAGATTAGTGATCTTTTGTATCACTCATTGTATTTGATATTTTTGGGGCAGATCTCATACCTTGGGTATCTTATGCTGTACAATTACATTGTTCTGGTGAAGATGGAACGATGGCCATCAGTGCAAGAATGGTTGGTCATTTCCTACATACTTACACTCGGCCTAGAGAAAGTGAGACAGGTGAGGTTCAAATTTTCTTGTCCCATCTACTGCATTGTCGTGGGGGGGGGGGGGGGGGGGGGGGGGGGGGGCCG
>JAQMYF010000007.1:14099026-14113950 GCA_030014195.1 Neosilurus mollespiculum
CAAACTCCACACAGAAACGCCCGAGCTGGGAATCGAACCCAGGCCTTCTTGCTGTGAGGCAGACGTGCTAACCACTAAGCCACCGTCCACACACTTTCAAACTCTCTTATCACACTATATTCCCTCTTACACATATTATCAAGCTTCATACACACACTGTCATACTCTCTTACACACACTCATGATAGTAATTAAAAGAGAGTTTGTTAGTATGTGTGAGAGAGTATGGTAAAGCGTGTAAGAGAGTATAATAGTATGTGTAAGAGGATGTAGTAGTGTTTGTGTGAGGGTATGATAATGTTTGTAAGAGAGATTGACAGTGTGAGGAAGAGAGTTTAACAGTAAGTGTAAGGGGTAATAATAGTGTGTGTAAGAGAGCTTGATAGGGTGGGTGAGATAAGAGTGTGTGTAAGAGTGTTTGGGTGAGGGCGTACTGGTGTATGTGTGAGAGTATAATGTTATGTGTGAAACCTAGAATGAAACAGCCTACATGGTGTCTCTTGTGTGTCAGTGTGTGTGTGTGTGTGTGTGTGTGTGTGTGTGTATGTGTGTGTATATACATTGTTCCTGTAATAAGTTATTTTTCTAATTTTTTTATGTAATTGAGAGTTTTTATGTAATTACTTTCCCTCTATCTTCATGAATTTATTTCTCTGGAATGCTTTACAGTTTATGCGATGGAAATAAACCGTATGTAAACATTACACATCACCATTTTAATGCTGTTTAAAAATGGAAATGAAGTTCGCACCGCTAGTCTGGACTGAAATTTTAAATCTTCCATCAGCCCCCTGTGGAGATAATATGTATGATGAGGATGGAAAGAAACTACCCCCCTGTATTCCTGGTGCCTGGCTCACCCCAGCCATCATGGCCTGCTATTTGCTTGTGGCTAATATCCTTCTTGTCAACTTGCTTATTGCTGTCTTCAAGTAAGGGTACAAATCAATACAGATATATTGGATGTTTTGTGTAATGCCTTATTGAATTTAACATATATTAATACTAATTATTACTTTATACTAATACTGTACAATTTCTCACTGATAACTATTAGCACTGTCACCTCACAGCCAGAAGGTTCTGGATTCAAATCTTGTAATAAGGGCCTTTCTGTGTGAAACTTTCATGTATCCCTTGCTTGCATGGGCCTCCTTCCTCAATCTAAATTGTCCATAGGTGTGAATGTGAGTGTGAATGGTTGTTTTTGTATATGCTAGCCCTGTGATACCTCACCTCTCATCCAAAGTCAGCTGGAATTGACTCCAGCTTCTCCCTTATGCCTAACAGACAAGCAGTACAGATAATGGACGTATGGATGGATGAACTCCTGCTGGATTAAATATTCGTTTCTAAAGCCTATTTGAGCTGACTCTGGGTGAAGCAATGTATGAGCCAGCACGTACACTACCATTCACACTCACATTCACACCTAAGAGCAAACTGGAGCAGCCTATTAGTCTAATGTGCATGTCTTTGGATTGTGGAAGGAAATCCAGACAAGAGTGGGAAGAACATGTTAACTCCACACAGAAACTCCCTTGCCGAGCCCGGGACTCAAAGCCAGCACTCAGAGCCGACCCGAATATAATATAATTGACACAAATTGTCAAAAGTTGACACAAGTATAAATTATTCACCATGTTTTTTATCCCTAACAGTAACACTTTCTTTGAAGTGAAGTCCATCTCAAATCAGGTATGGAAGTTTCAGCGGTATCAGCTGATTATGACTTTCCATGACAGACCAGTGCTTCCTCCTCCTCTTATCATCTTCAGCCACATTTACATCCTTATCAGAAGAATCTGCTGCCGCTGTGGCAAGAAGAAAGAGGGAGAGCTGGACGAGAAGGACAAAGGACTGAGTGAGTTTTTTGGCACAAATGATGCCCAATTTTTCTGACTAAAAGAAAATTACGTATTTGTAAGACTGTTGTAGAGTCAGAAAGTCAGAGATGATCCTGTTCAGTGAATAAGACTGTTACAGAGCACACTACCATATTCTACAGAGCACTAGAACTGCTGATGTTTACTGATACAGAAGAATTGTTATGCATTTAATAGGACACATATTTAAGATTTATATCGATTTATAGATAAATTATAGTATTTCTAATATAAAATTGGTATCTGTCTCATTGACTAATCACAGTATTTCCCTTTTCCTTTAAGAACTTATCCTGAATACTGAGGAGCTCAGGTGCCTCTATGAATTTGAGGAGCAGTGTGTGGAAGAATACTTCAGAGAAAAAGAAGATGAGCAGCAGTCCTCAAATGAAGAAAGGATAAGAGTGACATCTGAAAGGTAGTAAAACCTGTGAAGCATTTTAATTACCAGGAATAATTTTTACAAATTGGAAACCAGTGTAAACTTAATCTTGAAACTATTTCTTTACACATTTTAAAAACAGATATAACACATACAAAGCATTACTTTGGTTACATGGCATTAAAATTATTTGTTTATTTATTTATTTTTGGACAATTTTATATCTTGACAGGGTGGAAAACATGTCCATGCACCTGGAGGAGGTCAATGAGAGAGAAAACAACATGAAGGCATCTTTGCAGACAGTGGATCTGCGGCTGGCCCAGTTGGAGGAGATCTATTCTCGCATAATGATAGCCTTGGAGAAACTGGCAGGAATCGACCAGAGTGAACTAAAGAGGACACACTCACGGACATCCTCTGTTAGTGGCGTCTCATCTCTCCTCCGCACTGGCAGTATTAACAGCAATGATGGATACAGCCTTTATTGCTACTATATGGACGACTGTCCAGCTGCTGAGGAGAAGGATGGGACCAAGTTAAAGCAGCCAGCATTAGCAAATGTGAAGAAGCCATCGAGGGCCTCCCCTTTCAATCCAAATGATTATGGGCTAAATTTGGAGGTGGATGTTCCGGTAGTAAGGATCTGCCCACAATCACGTGAGAACACCTGGAGCTCTCCATGTGAAAAGACAGCTGAATCTATAGATCAGGGAGAAGAGGCCAGAAAAGCACATGAGGCTTCAACATCTTTAGTCCTAAGATCTAGGAGCACCAGCTTGTTCAGTTCAACTGCCAGAGAAGGCTTATTGCAAACAGTCAAAGAGCCAAGTTCTTTTCAAAAAGGGATTGTCAGATCCTCAACTATGAGGCGATGGAGTGCTGACACTGAGTATAAAGTGCCACCTCCAGACATCCACATTATTAAACCTACGGACACAAATGAAGCAAGCAAATCTGAGTGTCAGCTGAGACTGAGAGATCCGAACATTCTCAGCACAGAAATGGGATCTCAAGAAGAAGAAAGCCAGCGGCAAAGGAGTGATATTACACAAGAGGACAGAAAAGCGAATGGCTCAGAGGAAAGCCTACATTTGGAGGGTAATACAGATGAAAGAGACAGAGACCCAACAGAGGCACATGAAATATGGAGAAATGCAGTTGATGATGGAAGAAAAAACTTGCATGAAGATATTCCGGACTCTTTTCATCTTCTGGTTCCTGAAGAGCGATGCTTTCCACCAGGAAGATCCAAGAGCTGGCACACAAAATGTCGCAAAGCCTTGAGGGAAGGTGCAGACAAGTCCAAAGGGTCCATCAGTCAAAGTAGCCTTTCATGTGAAAGTTCCCTTGAGAGATCTTCAGAAAAAACTGGGAAAGTGTCAAGGAAGGAGGAGTGAAAGGAAAAGATTTAAGAGCTTTAAGATAAGGAGATGAGATTGCTAACTAAGAGTGAATATTATAAGAGGCTGAACTTTGTGTAACACAATTTAAATATACATTCACTGACTCAGGTCAGTGCCATCCTGAGAAACTGGGTGCAAGGTAGGAATACACCCTGATGAGATGGCATTTCATTGCAAGGCACCAAGAATAAAACAGTAAAAAAAAAAAAGAATATCACAGTTCAACAGTTGCTTTGTAATATCCCTTCCCCAGGTAAGATATTTGTGTTTATTTAGTGGATAATCTAATATGTATGTGATTTATAACTTTCACTGTACAGTTCTCTGTATTGTATGTATTCTACAAAATGTTACAATTATTAGAATTTATATATTATGTATAAAATTTAAATGCACTTGCCTTACAGTTATGGCATAAAGTTATTTTAATATGTTTGGCAACCACAACTTTGTTCATAGACATTATCTTAGGTGTTATTCATATTTTTGTTATATTAATTAAAATTTATTCTTATTTTCCCTTTGAATTTTAAGTTATGGATCTACATGACTGATGTATACTTATGGAAAATATAACAGAACATTCAACATTCTGCTGAGTTTCTTGTCCAATTGTATGGTGAGGAAGAAAATAGATATTTTATACAGCAAAAAAGCACTATAGCGCCCTCTCGTGTCCAGTAAATGTATTACAGGAATATAGAATAGGAATCTAGTTGCATGCTAAAATCAGAGAACAAAAAGCACACATGAACTATAATGCTAAGCAGTTTTACTTTGGTTATATGTCGTACAAAAAGTTTCACAATTAATAAAAATCACACTAGAAATTAAAAATTAGACTCTTTAAAAAAAAAATTATTTGCCTACTGGATGAGCAGGCTGTTAACATTTCCTTTATAAACTGCTAGATGGCAAAACACAGTGAATAAAAGAATCAAAATTAAAAAATGAACTGATGCAGATATGTACTGACCCACGATTACACTGATCACAATGGTCCCATTTAAACGCCATGGCTGGAATAATTATGCTACATTTGCGGGTTAAGCGCTAAAGCTTGAATCGTTCCTGCAGTTTCTAAGAGAATAAAACACAATCTCATGTAGACACGTCCAAGGCCTCAACTCTTGGTCTGGAAAGAGGAAACAGAAATCCTAGCAAAGAACTTTTTATTGCTGACTCAATCCGTCAGACTATTTTTGAAACTTTCCTTCTTCTGAAACATTAGTGTAACTGAAACTATGATACTGTTCATTTTCAGACACTCACCCTCAAATTTCAACTACATTAACAGCATTGGCACCAGTGAAATAAATGCTACTTTGAATTCTACATGAATTCACCCAAACACTAAACAGAACACAACACCCACACACACACACACACACACACACCAACACATAACTGTCTATTTTGATAATTGTATTTTCCTTCCAAGAGTAACTAGTTATAGACATCACAGGTTATGACGTGTAAACCAAAAGTCGTTTGGGCTTCTAACAAACAGCAATAATAATCATAGGTAATATTTTGTTAATATACATAGCAGCAAGAATGCAAACATGTAAAATTAATAGCACATTACATACAACAGTAAAATCATGCATTAGTGGCTTTCCTTTACATTCATATACAGATATTTTAAATCATTCTTCAATTTTTAAAATCAAACATGCAAACATTGGCCAATCGCACAACTAAATAATACCCTTCCTACCATGCAGGACCAAAATCCAGCAGTTTAGTGATTTCCTGCTTTCACACAGCGACTAAAACGGTTGAATCACTGAACAGCTCAAATTGGTGTCTTATACCTGTAAAATCAGGACACTGTGTTGGACCGTCAAACAGACAGGACCACAGCTGGGGACCCTGGTTTATCATGTGTGCTATACACGTCATGTCTCTGTTTTGATTGGCTGCTGCTTTACAGATACATAAACAGACTATACACACATACTTTTACCCATCATTCTCTTCAGCTGTCATGTTCTATATTTGAGACTTTGCACTGTGGGGAGTGCAGGATCCCTGCCAGTGCTATACATGGTTATGTGCCTGTGAGAGAAACCCAGAAACATTTACCTATATACAGTATATAAAATCTGTTCTAATTCCTCCTGCATCAAATCTTTCCAAGGTGCCATTTAATTATACACAATTTACTAGTCATACTATAGATTTTAGAGATAATCATCTGCCCATTAACATAAAAACCGAAACATAAAAAGAAAAGTGTAAAGGCAGTATAACACTTATGTTATGCTCATAAAAGCTTATAATATAATAAGCTCATACAAAATATGAATAATGGCTCTATAAAAGGAATAATTCAAGCCTTGATATTATTAAAAAAAAAATGACAGTAAAACTCAAATATGTGCTATGATTATCACAAGAAGGCCAAAAGAAACAATTAGACATTTCATAAACTAAGTACTTCGAACCCCTCCGGTATCCTTTTTGCCACGTCGCCGTTGGTCTGTATGAACAGGAGTCTCCCTGTTTAACCTGAACGTGTGTGCACCTCTCTGTAGAGGCTCACATGACCTTCCATTCCAGCTGATTCTGCAGCTAAAGAGATCAAGTCCACAGATGCATTTCACTCGCTGGAGTCCGTTATATGAGCGTGCACCTGAATAAGCTGTGCTTCTTAGAACGCTTCTCTGTGATCTTAATTGGTGCCCCACCTTCTGAATTGCTGCCATCATTCTAGGTCAATACACAAAAAGAAAGGAACCACTTAGGAGAAATAGTAAAACTAGAAAGTCAGTAATGTTCTGTAGTATTATTCACATGATGCTTAAAGTTACAAGTGTATATAGTTCATGGCATGGCTCACCATTTTCCTGTTGAGTCTGGACATAATGTCTCTTGCTAGGGTGAAAAAGGCCTCTTCCACATTTATGCTAGTTTTTGCACTGGTTTCTAAAAACTTGATTCCATAATCTATTGCCAACTAGAACACAACGGGGAACAACAAGGAACATTAAAATGTTCTGAACATGGAAAGCACAACACATAGATGAAATAAGCACATTTAAAGCATTTGAATCCAACCACAACTCCTAAGATTAATGCACACATGAAAAAAGCTAATTATGATCCTGAAATATTAATATTAAGAAAGAGAACGGACTGAATATGCATCTTCATCAGAGCCAATTATCTGCCTGAAACACTGGGTCCCTCAGATTGGGTTGGGTAAAATGTTAATGATTGCTGAAAGTTAATAACTAAATTAAAGTATTAAGAAATGCTTATAGTTTATTGCATTAATGCATCTAATTTCACATGCATAGATGGGGCTGTTTTTCACTTTTTAAGTGAAACCAAATGAAAGGTTGCAATGAACAGTAAACTTTTTACAATTAACTTTTACTCCCATTATGAAGTGTTTTCCCTTTTGGGGAAACAAATTAAGGGTTTTATTGCCAGAAAGCAGCTGTGTTTTGTGTTTTCACTTGCCATTTTAATAGTGTTGAGTTTGAGAATGGCCTCAAGTAGGGCAGTAACTTTTACACAGAATGACAGTTTGGCTGCGCAGTTTGCTGATTGGTTACTACGGACCAATCACAGTAAACTATACAAACTAAGCCTGTTTGGTCTTCAATATTAATTTAAAGGCACAACTGTACAGAGACATATTAAAAGTAAAAAGACACCCCCCCCCATTACATGCAGTTTAATCTATTAAACACACTTGATTAAACTTTCTTTTAATACTATATATATATATATATATATATTACAGTATGTAAATTGTAGCATAGCTATGCCATGAACACCAGGAGCAAAAGAGTTCCCTGACTTTTAAAAGGTCATTCTGTTGGTGAACATTTCCAGCATCAGACTGCATTAAAACCTTGTGATTCCTCTTGCTACAGTCAACAGAGTGATTGTACAATTCACCAGCAAAGGCAGGGAATCATCAGTATCCAACTCAGGTTGACCGGGACCCTCTGACAGGTGTCTTTTGGGTGTCAAGTGGACTGTTTAAAATGATCCCCGTTGCAGAGATAAGCACAAAATAAAGTGAGTTGGAGTGCTGCAGTGAGGAATCTTCATCATCTTGGCTACTACACAACTGTATATCTATGTATAAATCTCTCAAAAAATGAAGGTGTCTCTTTACTTTTCATATGTCATTGTAAAACAGGGAGAGTTTCTAGAGGGAGACAGAAGACTTAGCACTAGGGACAGAATTCACATTTTATGAGATTTCATGTAACTCTTTATGGTCCAAGATGTATTCTATATGATTATGGCTTTTATTTTGAATAAACAAGAATAGAAAATAATAACAAGGATTAAACGCTGTACCTTCTCTCCTCTCTCCTTAGACACCTGCCTCTTCTCATTCATGTCACATTTATTTCCGAGGATCATCCGCTCTACATCTGATGATGCATGCTAGAGAGAGCAACAGACATATTTTATATAGACTATATACACATAAATGTGCCAATTTTCCAATTTTATACACATCTTGTTGTTACCTCACTTTATGTCAAAGTGGCTCAAAAAACTCACCTCCTCAATGTTGCGAATCCAGTTCTTAATGTTTTCAAAGGACTTTTCACTAGTGATATCGTACACTAACATAATGCCCTGGCAGTCAGATAGACAGAGACAAAAATAGGGCAGAGTTACCACTCATCTTTACCTACTGGCATTTTAACAGCGTGATAGAAATAAAGACACGGGCTCACCATTGCTCCTCTGTAGTATGCTGTTGTGATGGTCCTAAATCTCTCCTGTCCTGCTGTGTCCCTGTAAGACAGAACATGTGCATGAATTTCAAATTAGCCCACCATGGGCCAGACATAAAGGTCATCATTAACTTCTTTTCTTATGCATGTCCTGCATTGTCTCAGTAGGTTTTTAAAAATCCACCCTTCCCAACCCCACCGTTTACAATCCACACATCCTGTATACGGACCAGGCACACTTTTCACTGCACTATTGTGTGCATATCCTTAACATTACTCACTGAATGTCTGGGCCAGGCTTATAAGCATGATCACCCACAACAGGAAGACCAGCCTGTTTCCTGGCATAATTTTTCTGGCACTTAGAAATCTACTGGAGGGTGTTGACAACATCATGAACTTTTGACTGATCGTTAGTTGTCATACATAAACAGTAATAGTAATTAATCAATTATTTATTCATGGCGACACCGTGGTAGCACTATGATTTAAGTAACAAAAAACTTTCACAGACATGATGTTATAGAGTTGTTTTTTTAAGTGATCTTGGTGGCTCCAAAAAGTAAAAAAAAAAAAAAAACATTGTATGAGAGTGTGTAACAACCATCATGATTCTGAAGCTTGTGGTCAGCTCAGTGTACAAGTGATATTTGAAGCAGTGTGGGTGGAGATTATTTCACGTGTATGTGCACAGTTTTGTCTATAATCTTATATGGACAGGCACATGGATTGGGTGTGATGATATACAGACTGCAATGAAACAAAATATCTTCTAGATCCAGTTGAAAGTATAGTATGTAAAATAAATAAATAAATAAATAAATAGACAAACAAACAAACAAACAAACCTTTTCCATATGTGCTATATAAAACTGTTCTTGTAAAAGTCTCGGTACTCACCATATCTGGAGTTTGATTTTCTTTCCATTTAACTCTATAGTCCTGATTTTGAAATCGATTCCTAAAATGAGAATAAAACAAAGAAACCATTAAACTGCATGTTGTATTCTAAAGGGAGTCTTCATGTCTGACATACAATACAATCTCTGTATCCAATTATGTTTGCCTTTATGATCATACTGAGGAATTATGCATGACCTCACAAAACCCTCTGAAGATAAGCCGAACTGAAACTGACTGATGGATTTGTAAGGAAGCTTCATGGAATGTTTTATCTGCTGGATGAATATCAGCACCACTACAATATTGGCTCGAAACAACCAAAGAGAAATCGTTTGTATTTTCTCCTAGCTGAACAAAAACGAACCAGTATACAGACTTATCAACGCACGTATTTTCTGTATGTGAAACAGTTCACATTTTCTTTGTGGTAGTAAAGCTGCTTTCCATAAACAGTTTGGTTAGGAGGCAGCCCCATTTCCTGATGTGCAAGCATGTCCTATAACACACTTTTTACCGACGCATTCAGCAAGTTAGAAAGTCTATGATCAAATCAGAATCTCCGACTATGATGGTTTTCTCAACAAACACCCCTACAAACTTTCTGTTCAGGAGTAGAGAAGTTACTTGACCCTGTTTTAAACCGCAGTTTCCTGAAAACAAACATGAAACCCCAACCCCAATCTTATCCTTTATAAGTCTTTGCTAAATTAAGCTTCATCACAGGCGATAGACTTAATATAGCCCCCTAAACAAGTCACTCATATGACGGTTAAAGAAGTTCAATGTTATATATATATATATATATATATATATATATATTTCTTTTAAAATAGCAAAAATTACAATGACATGACTGTTGACTTAAGATTGCAAAAACTAAAGATTGTTTTAGTTGACAGCATGAACAAACAGTCTGTTTAAAAATGAGAAGTAGATTGAGAACAAAACTCTGACAAATAGAGGCACCCACAGGAAGTAGCTTGCTAGGTAATACTCTATCTGGCTTTCCTTTTACCGGAAAGCAGTGGGCATGTAGACGAGTAGCGTTGTCTGAAGCGACTGAATAAACTTTCGTGCTTAAATTTATGCATCTGTCTGCTGGAAAAACATACTGCTTTAGGATAGAATTCTCAGAAATTTATGAAGATAAATATGCTATAGTTGGTTTTGAATAACCTGAACAAGATAAGAGAAGTATAAACAGATGAAGTGAGTCAGCGGAAGCACTGGTAGATATCTCCTGTGCTCTGGGGGGAGTTAGCAGGGAAGCCTGTAGTGTGGCCATAGCTGGGGTCAACCACCTCCTGGCACATGGAAGTAGCTGGCCATCACGCCTCTGCCTAATGCACTGAAGGCGTGAACAAGCTGAATGTCACAAGGCTCAGAGATGGCTTTAAACAGTGAGGGCTGTGTTCAAGGACAGGCCTGATTCTGTGGGACAGAAAGCCTTTCCCAGCACAACAGCGCTTGGAATGACCAATACATTACCATGAAATGTCTATTGTTGTTAACTCTGACCTGTGAGCATAATATATGGTATTGTGCTTGCATTCTAAAAACAAAAATACATATTTAATCTTAAAAGAAACTAAACGTGAATTGTATAGTCTAAATAAATAAATAAATAAATAAATTTACAATACAAACCTGGGACATACAGAGAAACATCAGACATTTATGAAAATATTAATAAGCGGCAGAAAACAGGAAATACCTGTAAGGTAGGCAAGTACCTATGTTTGTATTTGCCATGGTAAGAGACACATTATAAGTTTCTTACATAAGAAAAAATATTGAAACAGTCTATTGTGGGTCAGACAAAGCCAGGTAATATCGGTATGAGGTAAACCAGATGGAATACCTACAAACAGTATGGATTAAAAATGAACACAAATCAAGTAAACTCAACAGATCTGAAAGACCAGATAGTACAGCATGCAGCAGAACTCCATCAGAGCGACTCTAAACCCTGTTTATCCTGACTGTGGAAAAAAAAAAAAATATGAAACAGACATTAGACTGTAATGCTTGGTTCTTACTCTGTCTAGACACTGATCGGGTTTATTGGATGCACTGAAATCTTGGTATCTTTCTGACATCCAGCCAATTGATACCCAGTAATAGTTTCAACTGTCTGTTGATCTCAATCTGAATGGCAGCAATTAGGCTGGAGGGGAAATAACACAACCTGCTTTTTACTTCCATTTTAACATGCCATATAACTGCAGCCAAAGCAACAAATGGATGTTCTTTTGAGGTTTCATCGTTTGCACATGTGCATCATTTGGATTCTTTCAGTGAATTTCCACAGTTTACATTCCCTGCTCAAGATGTTTCAGAAGATTCCAGCGTGCCTGGATTTCAAGAGAAATGATTGGAGACGCGTCTATAGGCCTTTGTCAGACACACAATAAGCCAGCTTCCTGTTATCTCTAATTAACGTGAACGGTTTCCTCACACGCTCGAATGACTCGCAGATCAGAATAAACATTATAATAAAGCAATGTGTTGAACTGATCAGAGATACGCCCTAAGTGAGCCGCTGGAAGCCCCAGCGCGCGCGCGCACCTCCCACCCGTTATCCGAGCCGGCGAACTGACCGATGGTGGAGATGAAGGTGGTGTTGAACGCGTCCTCGCTGAAGCGGAACAGAAGGCACGTCTTCCCAACTCCGCTGTCTCCAATGAGCAAGAGCTTGAACAGGTAATCGTAGGTTTTAGCCATTTGCCACGCCGGAGCTCTTATTGTGAATGTCAGATCGCTGTGTGCGTCTTGGCCATACCACTGACACTAATTCATACAGGACAGGATGAGGGGGCGGGGCTTCGCCGTATGACGTCAATGGCTTTCTATGGCGGGCGGATAGTCGCTGTAGAAATGTTCCAGTCGGTTCTGATCACACTTACTGGGAATAAAAACGTTTACACTCAATATTTAATTTGATTTTATTTAATTTGATTTAATTTTGTTTATTTATTTATTCATTTATTTAATTGTATTTAATTTTATTTATTTATTTTAAATTTTATTTACATTTATTTAATTTTATTTAATTGTATTTCATTTGATTATTTTTTAATTTTATTTAATTTTATTTGATATTTTTTTTATTTCATTTTAATTTATTGTATTTTATTTTATTATTTTTACATTTAATTTAATTTTATTTTATTTTATTATTTTGTATTTTATTTTATTTTATTTTTCAGCAAACATAGTTTTTCCAAACATTAGCATTTGGCTTTTTAGCTTTTGTTAATGTTTGAGAACCTTATTGTGCCACCATGAGGGAATGTGTTTGGAAATTCCCTGAAAGTATTATAAATGTAATTCTTTATTAAACAAATAACGGGCAGCATGGTGGTTTCGTAGTTAGCATGTCCGCCTCACAGCAGGAAGGTCCTGGATTCAAGTCCCGGGCTTGGCAAGGGTGTTTCTGTGTGGAGTTTGCATGTTCTCCTTGTGCTTGCGTCAGTTTCCTCTGGGTACTTAGGTTTCTTCCCACTGTCCAAATACGTGTACGTTAGGCTAATTGGTTAGTCCAAATTGCCTCTAGGTCTGAGTGTGAATGGTTGTGTTACCCCGCCTTCACCCAGTGTCAGCTGAAATAGGCACCAGCCTCCCTGCGACCTCTGACCTTTGGATCAGTAACCCATCGCCTTAACCACTAAGAGCAGCCACCACTGCCCTTTGGTCAGCATATGAGTACGTGAGAATAATAATGCTCAGCATGTAGGCAGATTGGTCAGCACGTGCGCCTCACAGCAAGGTCCTGGGTTGGATTCTCAGGCTCGTTTCTGTGTGGAGTATGCGTGTTCTCCCCATGTTTGTGTGGGTTTCCTTCGGGTATTCTTGTGTTCTCCCACAGTCCAAAGACATGCACATTAGGCATGGCATAGGTGGGATGGCTTTTTAGAGGTGCTATGCACCTGTTTTATCCCAGCCTGTCACTGGCTACATACATTTTGTCATAAAATGTGAAATTTTGGCCGTATGTTATTTGGTTGTATATTTTTAACTGTGATTTGTGTGGTGCTATGTAACAAATATTTTATTCTAGTCATAATTATTAGTTTATTGTTTCTGCCTGTGACAAAGTGTAATAAATAGATAAATAAATAAATAAATAAATATAAAAATTAGGCTGTTCCAAATTGACCCTAGGTGTGAGTGTGAATGTGAAGACTTGTGTGTGTGTTGACTTGCGATGGTCTGGCAAGCTGTTCAGGTGGGTGGAAAAATTTTTTTTTTTTCTAATTGATTTGTGTAATTTGCTAACAATAATTTATGTGCAACGTTTTGTTTGTAGTGGTAAGTAATGTAGAGGTAATTTTAAAAAAAGGAAAAAATATCAGCATTTAGCTGTTTTGGACAACTGGTAGTTGCTCAGGCCAAGTTAGATTTTTCACTCATTTGCCGAACCTCTTAATCCCACTAAGGTCGTGTGGAGGCTTGATCTCTGCTGTCACTGGTCTAAGGAGGGGTACAATCTAAACAGTTCGCTAGACCATTGCAGGGCCATACACGTTCACATCCACACCTAGGGGCAATTTGAAACATTCAGTTAATCTAATGTGCATCTGTTTGAGCTGTAGGAGGAAACCAGTGTACCCAGGGGAAACCCACGGAAGCACAGAAACGGCCAAGCCCGGGACTTGAACTCAGGACCTTGTTGCTATGAGGCAGGTGTGCAAACCACTATGCCTGGACTTTTCCCCAAGGAGCTAATCTTCCAGGAATGTCCTTTGACTTATAATATACAACAAAATGTTGTATGAACAGTAATTTTCACACTTTAGGAGCTAAGAAAAATCATAAAGAGTCTTTTAGAAGCCAAAAGGAAACAACCTAAATAGCTAAGTGTTATCTGGGGAGATCTTGGGGAGGGTGCTGTTATCTCTCCGTCTGTATGAATTTGAACCGAATCAATTTGTATAGAATCGAATACGCTTTGGCACCACGATTCAAAGAATCGACTCTTAGGAATCGACTCCTTGCCCTAAGTAAAAAACATATTGGTGATTTGTTAATTGGATTCAGTATTAATGAAGCTTCCAGTAGACCCTGCACATTTTGTTATATTTCATGCATCTGTCGTCAGATTGTGGACCAATGTGTAATAAGGAAAAAATGAAGTTTCAAATATGCTAACATTTATGTTATTACGGTGCATGACGTCTTTCATTAACTAGGAGAGAATGCAGCTATGGTCATTTCCAAAAATTGATCTTAGTAATGATGTTTTGTTATTTTCATCTGTTTGGGATTTTTCACGTGAAACTACGTATGAGGAAGTGATGTTCGCGATGTTGCCAGTTATAATAATATTACCCCCAAACTGAATGTGCTGAATCTATGACCAAATCCAGTTCATATTTATATACTGTATATATGTGGACTACAAATTATTCTTTTATAAATTGTTTATAATATTATGGTTGCTCCGTGAAGCTTCAGTGTAATATTATATGTGGGGAGGGACAACCTACAGCTCTAAAAACACATTTAAATATGACCAAATGACACAAACCATTTCAAGAGATGCATTTTACCATAATGAAATGTAAACAAATCCATCTCAGATCACTTCATAAATCATTATTGTACACAAATGCACTTGATATTTTTGAAC
>JAQMYF010000007.1:14114050-14132409 GCA_030014195.1 Neosilurus mollespiculum
AACACCCGCTTTTTTTTTTTTTTTTTTTTTTTTTTTTTTTTAAATATTATTACTTTATTTATTTTTTTAATTATGTCTGAATTTATGTATTCATTAAACATTACTACTTGCTACATAACCCAGTGATGGTAACATAACAAAACACGTCACATAAATAATATATAAAAATGTACATGGAACTGTGACTACACAGAGCGAAGCAGGTTAACCAAAGTCAAAGCTGAAATGGATGACTAACTAGATGAGCGAAAACCTTACAGATCATAAATAAAATGCAGAAGTTCTTGACCTAATGCATTAATTGCTAGGCCTCTGCCTAAAACTTTTTTAATGTGTACTTGAACTGTGACCCTGATCGTTCATCTGCATCTCTGAAATCTTTACTAGTTAATGGGCATTTAGTAAAGAGAAACTGGTAAATGTTTGAATAATTGGTGGGTGGTGGCATAGCAGTAAAGAGTAAATGAATTTGATTCTGGGCAATAAAGATTTTAAGCCTCACATTTCTGTATAGTTGTTTGTTTGTTTGTTTGTTTGTTTGTTTGTTTTTATTTATAGTGTGTAAAATGTTTCATCAGGGTTAAGAGTTGACTCATTGGTTAAGATGCTGGGTTACTGATCGAAGGTTGGGAGTTGAAGCCCAACAAAGGGTGTTTGCCATCTAAAGTGTATAAACATCCAGAAATTAAAAAAAAGAGAGTTGACCAAAAAAGTGTTAGGTTTTCTTAAGCTGTTACATTGCTTCGCCATCTCCAAAAAGAATATAAGGGTGTAGTACATGTAATATATTGATCATTTGTCTGCAGGTTGCTATAAAATCACAACAGTGTTCAGCCATGCTCAGACCGTGGTGTTGTGTGTTGGGTGTTCCACAGTACTCTGCCAGCCTACAGGAGGAAAGGCCAGGCTAACTGAGGGTGAGGATTTTGCCTGCACACCGAAACCAAAGCCATTTAAATGATCTTTTTATTGAAATGAAGCATTTTTAGACTACTGAGATAAAATGTATGCTGTATTGTCATGCACAATACCAAAACCCAATAAACTGTGCTATAATAATTTAACTGAAACCTAAAATGCACTTTTTGATTTCAACAGGTTGCTCTTTCCGAAGAAAACACTGATGAGAATAATTTAACTGGACCTTTTGAATGAAAAGAAATGTTCTGGTTTCTTTATCTTTTCATTGATTGCAATGAGCCAAATGCCACTACAGTGATTATTATGTGGAGGATTATTTCAGTGTATCACTTTTCTGAATAAAGTTTGATCAGTTCATCTATTTTTAGAGACTATTTATTTAATCTCAACTCACTATTGAAGCTGAAATGAGAACTGTTGTACTTTTTAATTCTAAGCACTGTAATGTGTTTTGAGCTCAACAGGACTGGCTTCATCATCTACCAACTACAATAGTGGTATGCAACACTTATCTGTACATTTAAAACAGGATACGAGAATCTCTGATTTATGAGTTGTTGTTGTTAAAGTGGATGTGTACTATAAATCATTTGAAGAAAGATTCCTTATGTAATGCTTGGTGAGCTTCTGCTTTGTTTTGGGGTCTGTCACTATCAGAAAATAAATCCTGATAATTACCTTCCCTATGTATGGCTACCTACTAAAGAAATCAGTAATATGTCACGAAATAGAGAATGAAAGGTTTTTTTTTTTTTGGTCCTCCCACTAAAGAAAAGTCTGTTAATGTTGTGTTCCAACCATAGAAGTTAACAATAACCTGAACATTTCTGTTGATGGTGAATGAGAAGATAGGAATGGGAATTTTTTTTTTTTTTTGGTAAATGTTTGTCACCCATTAATTAAAAATCAAAATAATGAATATATTTTCATTTTCTTAACTCTTCCATGTTTTTTTGGTGGTATAATTTGAGACATGAAAATTTAAGAAAGTAAATTTACCAGAACTCTTCTGTAGATTGATATGAGTGCAGTTGGTTCTCCTCAGCAGTGGGGTGTTATAAAGAAAACTGCAATCAGACTGAGCTGTGTCATACATTTATATGCACCGCTGTTGTGTTCTGTGAGTATTGGTCAGATGGTGCTGGGTGAAAGGGCAATCACAGGTTTGTTATTGTACTCATTCTAATAAAATATATTGATGGTAACAGGTCATAAAGAATGTTTCCTTTGTGTAATTTACTGAGGAAGTCTCCAGTCTCAGCACATTGGAAGTCTGATAAGGTTGGTCCAATCCAGCTGTTCCCAGTGTTGAGCTTTGTTGTGGTTTCTCAGTAACTTCTACATGGGGTTCATGCATCTATTAGTTTTCATACATCGGGGCAATTTAGAATAGCCATTTATCCTCATGGGCTGTGTGGTGGTGGTGGTGTGGTTAGCATGTAAAGACAAGCACATTAGGCTAATTGGCTGTTCCAAATAGCCCGAGTGTGGATATGAGTGAATGTTTGTGTGTTGGCTTTGTGCTGTTCTGGAGAGCTGTTCAGGGTGCTGGCAGAGATAGTCTCTAGCCTCCCCACAACCCTGGTTGGATAAAGTGACTTGGCAAGTGAGTGAGAAAATGCTTAATGTGCATGTCATAATACTGGGGGAGAAAACCCACACAAGCATGGGGGGGGAAATGAGAGAATAGGTACATTCCACACAGAAATGGCCTTCCCAACCACAGGGCATGGACCCAGATCTTCTTGCTGCAAAGAATGCCACCCTTCTCAGTAACATTAAAAAAAGTAAAAATGTAGTTATTTCAGGAGAATAAACAAAGTTTTAAATCATGTCTATTGACATTCACTGCTGAACCTTAGCTGCTCACATCCAAAAGATCATGATACATTGGACAAGTAAGGAAAATATAAACACCAACTTTGTGTATTAAATAGGACAAAAGAGGCACAAAGAATTAACTGATATGTTTTATTTGAGAAAAGATGTATCCCTTGATACACAAGTGAATTGTGAGGGGTGTTACCTTCATAGAAAGCATACAGAAACCCTTCTTCAGTATTAAGCTTTTTCATGTGAGAAACAAAAGAAAAAGAAAATTACAGTTACAAATAAATAAAGTGGCTGATATAAAAGTGAACTGAATGCACACACACTTAACAGATACATGCACAGCGGTAAGGAGTATGATTAAAGACTTCTTGGACATAAAAGCAACATACTAATTATACAGTAATTTTCCATCATGTTTTTACTGCATGAATACACATTGAGTGATTCTCTCTCTTAGCATTTACATCAGTGCCCATCCTTTCCACTTATACTTTCTTCAAGGAGAGTGAAATCTCTGGGTTACTAAAGCACTCTGAGAACCAACTGATAAATATCTTGGTCATATTACCCAATGAAAAGTCACAATATATGGACAATCACAATTCTCGGACCAAATTTAGAGAAATAGAGAGAAAACAAAAAACAGCTGCATTAACAGAAATTTCACTGAGTCTGGCACTGTACCCCATGGCTTCTGGGACCCTGATCTTCTTCATACGCTTCTCCACTATACTTCGTCCGCTGGGATTCATGGCTCATCTCACAGAGGTCCACCTCTTCCATGTCATCAGTCAGCATGACATCATCACGCTTGGGAAGCAGTTTCTCCAGCTGGGAAAACATATTCTCTGGAAGCCAGTAGTTCTCTGGGAACTCAACCTGGAGTGAAATACACAAAATTCTCAGGGTAAAACAAACATAACTATGTAAAACAATGTAGAACAGACTCCTGTTAAACAAAGTGAAACAAGAAAGAAACACCCTGAAATTATACTGAAACTCACCTCAAACTGAATGATCAGCTGCCCTTTCTCATATGGATCTCTGTACACAGGCATGCCCTCATTGTGAATACACTTTAAGTCATTGTGTTTTATTACTTCACCTTGAAAGAAAAAAAGTCATGTCATTAATATAAGAACGTCATCTATATTTCATCTGATTTGTCCTTGAAACCAAAAACGGTATGCACCTGGAGGGGAGTTGATGATGAGAGCTCTGTCATCTAGTGTGCGTATTGTCTTCCTGAATCCACAGAGAGCCTCAACAAGCTTTATCTGCATCTTCATAATTAGGTTGTCTTCCCGCCTCTGATATACAGGGTGATCCTTCTGGTCCAGGACAATGATGACATCACCAGGTTCCAGGCCTGGTTCCTGGTCACCCTCTCCATGGAATGTGATCCTTTGGCCATCTTTCATACCTAATGTTTAAAAAAAAAAAAAAAAAAAAAATCATTTTTGTCATAATTGTGTGACTGTTTTACTGTCTGAGTGCATAACCAAGGGAAGCAGAAGTGTAAGACTGCAGAATCTGGCATACCTTTGTCAATGTGGACCTCAAGAATCTTCTTCTTGCGCTCCACTTTGTGCCCATTGCAGTTCTTGCATCGGTCCTTAGCACTGAACCTCTCGCCTTGGCCCTGGCATTCTGAGCACATGCTCTGAATCTGCTGAATCATTCCTGGTCCTATTTGTTGCACCTGAATTTGAACTCCCCTGCCTTTGCAATTTGAGCATTTCTCTAGAGCCCCTTTCTTTCCTCCGTAGCCTAGGGAGCACATGATCATAAACACCACATTTATTCACAATTTGTTGGGCAAAGCTGTCCAGGACAAGTTTGTCAACCTTTCTCCACACCCCACTTTAAAACAACAATACACACTAATTACAGAGTACAGAAAATAAAAATCACCCCCTTTCAAAATATTCACATTTTATGCTTTGCACTTTGACGGGAAGGCCTGATCTGGGAAGGGCCCTAGCAGTACTTAGAACTTTCCACTTCGTGACTATAGAATTGACTGTGTTCCTAGGGATTGATAAAGCCTTTTAAAAAAGGCTTGTATCCATCACCTGACTTGTGCCTGTCCACAACTTGTATGGCATCTTTTGATAGTGCCTTGCCCATCATAATTGATTGTTTTCAGTTACAATTGTAACCATTAGGAATAGATCTGTTGCTATGCTGAACTAATCAGAATTATTACAACTACTAGGTGAAAGCCTATTGGTTTGGTGTGCAATGCAGAAGGTTATGAGTTACACATGAGTTTTTTAGAAGATACTTTTTGCATGTTCATTTCAGGTTGCAGCAACAAAATGTGAATATTTTGACATGGTGATTTTCACTTACCACTGTACAAAAATTCAATTCAAAAAAAGTTCACCAGAAACGTTACACTACATGCGTAGTATTTTTATGCATTATGTACAGCAGCAATTTTTTCCCTTCTGCATTTGGTGATCACTGCTCACTAAACCCTTGTTAAACAATTTGTTTGTACTTAAATAGAGCTTCTCTTTTACTCAGACCTTACCATCACATTTCTCACAGATCACATTCTTCTGAAGACCGAGCTTCCTGGTTGAGCCACTGTACATTTCTTCAAGTGTGACACCAAGTTGGTGGACCACATTTTTCCCTAAAGTAAATAGGAGAGGGGAAATTAACTATGGAACACTTATGATAGTAATAATGATGTTTCAAAATATATTCAGCAATAGCTTAAGTCTCTCCTTTATTAATGTTCAGCATGGAACTTTCTTACCCTTAGCTTTGTGAGCTTTAAAAGATATTAAAACAAAACTTAAAAGCATGCCTGCAGAATTTGTCTGTTTCTATTAATTCATGCTGTTTCCTGAACCATTTTCTCAGGTTGCAACTTTAAGAATTTAAGTAAAAATCACATGTTTATGTGTAACAGGAGGGTTTGGAAGACTTTCCTTTTATTTAAATTGCCTGCCAAAAATCTGTTTGATAGTTTGCACTAGCTAGTTTGAAAAGGCTGCAGTTTGACTCTTGTGAGAATGCAGAAATAAGGCATGAATACCCCATTCATATAAAGGCAAGTTAATGGCAATAAAAGTATTCAGATATTAAACTATCAAAATCATATATAAACCAGTGAACTTCTGAATAAAATAAAACTAGACACATCTACAAATCATATGCGCTACTGTTCACATATATCAAACAAGTGTCCGATTGTACATACAGCTTTTATCTAAAAGGGCTCCTAATAAAAAGTAGTAAAATTTACTTTATCATTTTTTGGTGAAAATGTATTGAACAATGCTATTGTAGGCAATGAGATCCCAAAAAAAGAAACAAACAAAAAATTATATACATATAAAATAATTCTGACAAGTATATTGAGGTAAAAGTATGGCTAATATACAAAAACACTGAAAATAGCAATTTTTTCAGAAAAATTTTTAAAAACAAGGTTTTTTTTTTTAACTTTTGCATAGCATGAATGAACTTCAGACCATATGGGATGGTTTAGTGAGTCAAGAAATTTAAAAAAAATTATTAAAAAAAAACCCTTTTTTCCCCTGAAAAATAGCTATTTTCAGTGTTTATTAGCCATACGTTTACCTCAATATACTTGTCGGAATTTGTTTTGGTTTTCATTGCCTACAATAGCATTGTTCAATACATTTTCACCAAAAAATTAGAAAGAAGTAATTTCCCTTTTTTTTTTTTTTTTTTTTTAAAATTAGGAGCTATTTTAGACAAAAGTCTTGGTGTATAATCTTCACTGCACACTGCTGTATGAAATAAAATAATACCACATCATGCATTCAAATACAAATTAGTTTGGAATTACTGACAAAAACACCAGTTGATCATGTCATGTTCAACTACTTTTTGCATTACAGTGTGTGGAGTAACTGCTCATTCTTATTTTCTACACGGGGGGTGGGGGGGTGGGGGGGCTTCATGAAACAATGTGTTTTAATAGAAACAGTCAAACTCGGCATGCAAACTTTTATTGCAAGTGGGTTTACTTTCCATTTATGACATTGTGGGAAAAATTTACCTCTCCTTTCTCTTTGTGTTCTGCCTCCACCACCAAAGAACATGTTGAAGATGTCCATAGGAGAGGAGAAGTCTCCTCCACCCATGCCCCCTTCTTTGATGGCCTGTTCACCTCCTTGGTCATATAAGTCTCTCTTTTTAGGATCAGACAGAACTTCATAGGCTTGTGAAATGAGTTTGAACTGCAAGACAAAAATACAAATATCACTTACTCACTGGCCGAACTCCTGAACCCTTTTAGGGTTGCAGGGAGGCTGGAACTCATCTCAGGTGACACTGGGCAAAGGTGGGGTACATCGCAGGTCCAACACACACACACACACACACACACACACACAGTGGGGCAATTTGGAACAGCCAAAATGGCCTAATGTGCATGTTTTTGGAGGAAGTAGAAACCAAAATAAAATAAATTTTTACCATTAAAGCACAGGGAGAACATGCAAACTCCACACTGTAATGCCTGAGTCCAAGACTAACAGCACACTGTAAAAAAAGAGCACCCCCCCCCCCCAGTTGAACTGCAGTTTAGTCTGAACAAAACACAGGCTGAGCTGGTAGATCATGATTTGATGAGAGTTCAGAGCTACATCATTGTCCTGTATGCTTCTTTTTCAGTGGTTAGAAAGATTTATTGATCCATTTAGTGAAGGAAGCTGGAAAATATATTTCCCCCAAAGTCTGTGCTCCTTTGTCAGCTGGAAGGACGTAAACTCAACACCACTTACATTTTATAAATGCAGATTAAACACATTTTATTTAATGAAAACCTCTCTATAGGTGCTGCATTACATAAGCACATGATGTATTAGGGCTCCAGTGGAGCTGTTGATTAGCTCAGCGGCGGAGCTCGAGACACTTCCAGAAAGTTCCACAAGCTTCTGCCGCTGTCACCTGCTCCAGGCTGCCACATGCTAATGAAAACCGACACAGACACACGACACGGTAACTTACTCTTTCACCTTCACTGGGATTTTTATCCGGGTGATATTTCAGGGCCAGTTTTCGATATGCTTTCTTGATTTCATCCATAGAGGCTTTCGGATTTACTCCGAGAATATCGTAGTAGCCGGTCTCCCGCACCATGTTCGAGGAGCTGTACAACAGGACCAGAGATTAGCCGCTTACACACACTGAGGTGTGCACAGAAACATGGAAATGTTAGCAAAAAAAAATTTAGCAAAACAGACACAGGCAAGATTTAAAAATAAATGAAGAAAACAGTGTCAGGTGAATGTTTGATTACAGGTGAAGGTTTGCGAGATCAAAATGTCTTCCCTGTGCAAGTGATGATGCTGGATGTTGTAATATTGTAAGGATAATCCTACAAATGACTTACGGTGTTTTGTTTCCTGAAGAGGTTGCCTGTGTTCCGTTACAGCGTGGCCGTATGCTGGAGGTACAGTGACTGACTGAAGATGGCCGCGCGCGCTATTTATAAGCGGAGGAGCCGCAGAACTTTCTGGATCTTTAAAGAACAGGAAATTTCTACAGCCCGCCTCTCAGTCCTAAAAAAAAACCCAACCCCGCGCTGTTGTTAGAGGGAGCTCGCGAGCATGTGTGTGTTCCCTCCCTCACGCTCTCATTTGGAGGGGGGTTGGAGCCTGTCTCAGCACACAGTGGGCGGAGCTACACCCGAGCAGGGCGACACACACGCAACCGTTCACACGCAGTTTGGAACAGTGTAATACTCATGTCTCAGGACTGTGGGAGGAAACCGGTGTGCTTGGAGAAAACCCACGCAAGCACGGGCCACCCAATTTTTGTTGAACCATTTAATCCCATTAGGGTCACAGGGAAGCTGGAGCCTATCTCAGTTAACACTGGGCGAAGGCGGGGTACATCCTGAATCTTCACATGGCCGACAATACCCACAATCATTCACACTCACACCCACAGGCAATTTGGAAAAGCTGCATGTGTGTTTGTTCAAGAAAAGCCTTGCCACTTGCTAAATATTATTACACACATATGGAAATTGGGGTGGGGCGGGTGGGGGGGGGGTGTTTAAGAGATCACTGCAAATCATCAGCTTCTTGGGTTCATTAGAGTGTTTTTCTGAAACATGAACACTTTTGTTTTAATCCATAAACTCACTCACTCATCCACTCACTCATTTGCCAAGCTTACTCCTACTAGGGTCATGGAGAGGCTTGTACCAATCTCAACCGAGACAGCTTGCCAGACCATTGCAGTTCCAACGCACACATAACCATTTACACTCACACTCACTCACACCTCAGGGGAATTTGGAACAGCCAATTCGCCTAACGTACATGTCTTTTGACTGTGGGAGGAAACCAGAGAACCCAGAGGAAACCCATGCAAGAACAGGGAGATCATACAAACTCCACACAGAAACGCCAGAGTCGCAGACTTGAACCCAGGACCTTCTTGCTGTGAGGTGGACGTTCTAACTACGAGGCCACCGTGCCAGCACATGAACCACCCCTTTTCTGCGTAAAAATATTTATTTACAGTTGCTCTGGGGTGACTTTGTGCCAGTACTGGCTCAAAACCCAACAATCTAAGCTTGGTTTTATTCGATTGTGATCGTCCCTCTTATATTTGATCACATTTCAGAGGTTTTCAGTGGGGTTGAGGTCTGGAGATTGGGCTGGCCATTACTGGGTCTTGAACTTGTGGTCCTCCATCCACATCTTGATTGACCTGGCTGTGTAGCATGGTGCATTGTTCTGCTGGAAACACACGATACTCAGAGTTAAGTACCCATCACACAGGTATGAAACAGGTCCAAGACAGAAAATTTGGCAAATTCTTACTACAGCTGTGAGTATGTCGTACAAAACTCATGTGTTGTGCTGTGGAAAATGCTGTTGTAGACTGCCACCGTTAAGTTTTGCTGTGTTGTGGTTGTCCTACAATGTCCTACAGCTATGTTGGTCTATGTGGGCAGATATTACAGAAAACAGTTTTTGTTCAATAGCTGAACATTTTGGCTTTGTGAAACTTAACTCAGACAAATAAAATTATTTTGAATAATGGCAGGTGGCATAGTGGCTAAGTGTGTGTGCACTGTCGCCTCACAGCAAAATGATTGTGGGCTCGACTCTTTGGCATGGGCACTTGTGTGTACGGTTTGCATGTTCACCCCACGCTTGCATGGGTTTCCTCCAGCTACTATGGTTTCCTCCCACAATCCAAAGATAAGCACACTAGGTCAACTGGCTGTTCTTTATTGTCTGTAGGTGTGAATGTGAGTGTGAATGATTGTTTGTGTTTGTGTTAAACCTGCAGTTGACTGTCAAATTATTTAGGCTGTACCCTACATGTCTGGCCTGAAGTCAGCCAGGATTGGCTCTAACTGAAACCTTGACTGATAAACAGAATAGATAATGGATAAATGATTAATTACATACTTTCTATATCAAGTCAGGCAAAAGTATGCAATCACTCAATCTTGAGAAAAACGTTATGGAATCACCTTGCAGTTGGTATTTCTTAAACAAATACTGCAAATGCAATTTAGTCTGCAATTAAAAGAGAGTATTTACAGACCCTACAAGCTGTTGGACTTGGCTAACCGAAAGGAATATGATGTAACAGGGGCCTATCTAGAAAACACTGGATGTGAGGCAGGATTGCACTATGAATGGGAAAAGCCAATCTATTGCTTGGCATCATGCACACACATTTTTATTCTGATTCATATCTATTTTCAAATTAGAGGAGCTAATTCACCTACATGCATGTTTCTGGGAGAACCTGGAGAAAACACACAGAGGAAGAATATGTGAAAATCCACAAGATCAAAACAGGCAGCTTGAGTGTTGCTTCCCTACAGTGTCACCTAACCACCCCGCATGGCCTAAGAAGAGAATGTAAGGTTATTTATTAGCTAAAAATTAAGGGTGTGTAATCTGTGACAAGGGGCAGTGGTGGGCCGGTGGTAGGGTGCTGGCTTACTGATTTATTTCAATTATTTTATTTTTGGGCAATTCCACTGTGAATGAATGTTGCTTGGCTGTCCTTGAACACGGAACGTTGGAACAAAATGTCGGACCTTGAAAAGAGACAAAATGTCCGTCCTAAGCGATAGGAGGCGTCGAGTTCAGACCCCTCAGGTCAAATTTACATATGATGTCATTTCTCAGAAAAGCCTAAAGTAAACAAACTCAGCAAGTGTAGTGCCAGAAATTACTAGTGGCAAACCCGAAAAGATGGTGAACTTGGGGGTATAAAGGGGTCTTGATGGCCACTCAGCGTCTAGGAATCAGTCATGGGCGTGAGGAGGGCCAATCACCAAATCACTTGAGGGACCAATCAGAACAAGGTCAAGTTGAGACATTATGTCATGAGGGACCAATCATAGTCTAAATAAAGAAATGACAAAAGTGCATTGTTGACTATCAACAGATATATAATGAATATATGGATACTTTTGTATTTTTTAAATAATAAAATTAATTAATAAAGTGCCAAGTAACTAATATTGGACACGCTTCAAAATAAAATGAGTAGTAAAAATTAAAATTATTAGAAATTAATTATTAGAAAGTTTCAGGCTCAGCTCTCCAAAATAATGTTATGCGATTTTTTTTTCAGCTCAGAGCAATCACCCCTAAGGCTCATGACAGACTCCAGAAGGGAAGTAGAACAGGCTACAGGTAGTAACATAAGCCAGTAAGTCACCTTCGCTTAGTGCAGCCATTATATTATTGGTTATGTTATACAGATTTTGAGTACATATTTGTGGTCTAGTTTATGTCACAAATTTACAGCAGTGTCATGACAGTATAGAAAAAGAACAACCTTTTTTTTCCTCTCAGGAAATAATACACCACATTTAATACGTAGTTCATTGTTACCTGTTTTAGCACAGAACATGTGTGTGAATGAGGTCTTACCAGGGAAAGTTCTGGCTCCAGCCGAATGCCTTTGGACCCCAGAGGCGAGTTGATTAGAATAGATGACCTCTGTCCACAGGAGCCAATAACAATGCACGAGATGTTTATGAACACAGGAATTGATTTGCCCTGGCGACTAAAAGATGAGGCAAATTGGAAAAGATTACATTCTCCGAGTACCACCAGTGCTGTTGGATGGCTGTGAAGAGGTTTCTGAAGGTGATCTGTATGTTTTAACTACACATTTTGTGAACTGTATTTGAATTATTAACATTATTGGCTATTCCATGTGAATTTGTCTTTTGGATCCGCTGGTATACAAACGAATGATTATTTCATGAGTTCTTTAGTTGTTGCTGGAACATTTTTGAAGTGTGGCCATTTTAAGATTCAACTCTACAGAGTGGTTTAGTTCTGCTGTAGGAGCGGTCTTTGAAGGGTGTGAGACACAAATGCTCCTAAAAATTACTTCATAGCTATGTATGTATTCGTTTATTTATTTCTGGTGTGTAATGCCGTCAGGGGTATAATAACGGGGATTTATGCCACTAATTCTCATGACGCATGTCATTATGTGGCCACTGACTCGAGTGGAAAATCAAAAGCAGCTGGACAATTTTGCAGGTGACATAATTAAGCTATCTTGGACATCAGTATTGCATGAATTTACAAATACTGTGGTGCTTGAACGTTTGTGAACCCTTGCCACTCACAGATATTTAATAACGGACCACTTTCCTCCATAAATAAATGACTATGTAAAATATTTTTGTCTTATTTATTTGAATGGGTTCTCTATATCTACTTTTAGGTCTTTTGTGAAAATCTGATGTTTTAGGTCATATTTATGCAGAAATGTATAAAATTTGTAAGGGTTCAGAAACTTTCAAGCACGACTGTAGCTGAGTACATTGTTTTGCTCATATGTACACTAGTAAACATACCCTGGTTACGTTCAATGCGTTTCATGCTTTCTTGTGTTGTACAAGATAGCGAGAAAATAAACATTAGTTCAGAAAACAAGTGTTTAGTATTTAATGTATTAATTCATATTGTTTAATATTTATTAGATGTGTCAATTCCAGGGCAGCTTTATCAAGACTTTAAAAGAGAGCAACCCTTCCAGCCAAATGGGAGTCCCTCATGTTAGGGAAAACATAATGGAGAAAATAGAGGATGCTCTACTCTCACTGCCCTTACATAAAAAAAGAAACTGCTGACCCTGTCCATGTCTGTTCTGCCAAGTTCATTACAAACTGTAATTTTACACCACTGGAAGGATTAAGGGTAACTAGTTCATGATTTAATAGTGATCTAAAGGCATATTTAAAATTTTTTACTCTAGATATTGTACAGCTTTTTGTGATAACTAGACTTTTCATGTGCAACAATCTAAAAGTGCATACATTTCTGCTAAGATTTAATAATAGCTGCATGGGGGGTGCTCCAGTTCCAGTAGAACATTCTGTGAAAAAGGAGGTGCCTATAATCAGTAGCCATGTTATTTGGAGACAAGAGAATTTTTTTCCTCAATGCTGCTCACACTTAAGATAACAAAGAATTATATTTTGAAATCTTTAGTATTGATATGCTGATGTACCCCATTTACATGATGTACCAAAATTATTTGCCTCCCAATCAGTGTATCACCAATCCTGAAACCATGGAGCCACCAATGACCTTTTAGTTCTGACACTGTTGAATACTTTCAACAATGTGGGATCCAGGCAACCTCATTTACTGATGTAACTGGAGGGAAAGATCAAGTGGTGAACCAGGTCATTCAGGAGGACATTGACCAAGTCAGTGATAAATCCAGCTCCAACTCCCAGCATTCCCAGTATTCACAAATAGACAATTGTTGAGAAGGATTTCAGTTTCTTTAGTTTAGTTAGAAGTGGGCTAGGTGAATACCACCTTCAAACTGGGTTTAACTGGTTTGTTTACATTTAAATAATAACTAGTAATTTTTAGTCCCTACATTGAAACTGCAACAACCATTTGTTCTGAAGAAGTACCAGAACTAACAAAATTTCTGCACATTAGGTTGATTAGCTTTTCCAAAGTACCCCTAGGTGTGAGTGTGTGTGCGTTGGTCTAGCAAGCCTCCCTGTAACCTTCATAGTACAATTAAGTGGTTTGGTGAACAAGTGAGAGAGAAACAAATGGGGAAAAAACAAATGTATACAGTATATGTCTACCTCATGCCTGTGATCGGCATTTCACAGCTAGAATCTAAACACATGGACTCCTTGATTTCATTATTTTCCCCCTCACCTTATGGAGTCAGAAAATATTTGTTAGATATACATAAATTATAGGGATTTAATTCTGTAATCAAGTAGAATACATTTGGACTGTACATGAATCAATAAGTGAGTAGGCTATTTTGTGGATTACATTCTATTTCTGGTCATGCCTGCAGGTGGAAAAAATGGTAAAACAGGCAACTATGTGGAGTGCAGTACTGGCTATAAAAGTTTAGATAAACTTGCATCTCATTGGGAACAAATAATATCTGCTTTGGACAGTAAGTAACAGCTGTGTAACTCCTGATGAATCTTGAGCTTTGCTGCCCTGGCTTTCTCATGGAAGTCATGTATCTGAGATTGTTATACAGTATGTGTATTAGATCATTTTAAGCAGGATATATATATAAAATATTTACCATTCTATATATCTCTAGAAAATGAAAGCCAGAGAGACCTGCATCCAAAATATCAGCAACTTTAATGTACTTAACCTCTTAAACTGAACAAGTTCACACCTGCCATTAACCCTGTGAAAAAAGTGGTTATGTTAAACAGTGAAAGACCAGAGAATATCTCTAGTCAATAAATAAAGGATATTTTAAATGATGCAGTTCATTTGACAGAGAAAACACAGTTTGCCCATTTATACCACTGACAAAAGTTAACAGTTCTTTTTCTGTTTTGGATGTGGAATAAACATAAACACATTTTAGCCAACAATCAATTAATTCGTCTCAATAGATACATCTATGTTTATAGCATAATTGTGCGCAGTTACAGATAGAATGATACAAAGGCAGATTATTTTTCGTGTGCCTTTTGGGGGCAGGAAACCGATCACAGAAAACCGGTGATGACATCACGTGCCAAGTCTCAGTCCATGTCCCGTACCCTTTGGCAAATCTCAGCTGTGAACTCTGAACACTTGGAATTTCCGCCAAGGTCTTTGGTCAGAACCTATAATAATAAATAATAAAGGACAAATGCATGTAAGAAAAACTGAAGAAAAATAAGTCATTGTTTCACAAATAATGTTTCCTTAAACTGGTGCCATTTTGTACCTTCTTGTCTCGGATGGTATCGTAACAGGCGGTCTCGATTTTCTTCGCATGTCCATGCAGTCCCATGTGCCGCAGCATCATCACAGCACTCAGTAGCAGCGCTGTAGGGTTGGCCAGGTCCTTACCAGCAATATCAGGTGCAGTTCCATGTACCTGTAAAAGTCGTCAGAATCATATCAATGGAATGTTAGTGAAAATATGCATGATAAGCAAACTTTAGTTAAAAAATATTTTTAAAAAAATGTTTCAGCAATGACTTAATGTGTAAGCTTTTTAGAACAAGAGAAACCCTCACATACCGATTCAAAAATGGCAACACCATTAGCACCAATGTTGCCACTAGGAGTCACTCCTAGACCTCCAATTAATCCAGCGCAAAGATCACTGAAATAAATTGTCATACCAGAATTACTCTATGCTGGATATTAAACAACCATCTAGAGCAGGGGTGTCAAACTCATTTTCACTAAGGGCCACATCACAAAATTTTCAGGTCAACAAAGGCCGAATAATCACTGAACATCCATTTCAAAAAGGGAAGTCTGCATGGCAATCATGAAGTCTGCATTGCAAAATGATTAGTTTAAGTAACTGTTCTCCTTTTCTGACAACTCTTTACAGTGATTGGCTAGCTTGCAAGCTCTCTTGAGTCATGAATAACTAGCTGTTTATTTGAAATAGGTTGCTGCCACCTAGTGGAAGGATGATGAATTATTTCATGTTAACAGTTGATGCAAAGAATGCATGATAATCATATTTAAAAGGTCTCACAGGCCACATAAAACGAGTTGACGGCCGGATTTTGCCCATGGGCCTTAAATTTGACACCTGTGATCTAGAATAATCAGAGGATCCTTTCTTTTTGCCATGATGATTTTCTATTGTAGAAATTTAAATAGCAGTAGATTTCAACTCACCTTAATATATCACCATACAGGTTGGGCATAACAAGCACATCAAACTGAGTAGGATCCTGCACCATCTAAAAAGAAGCAGGAAAACACAAAATATGAGAGAGTAAGACTCCAGAACTGAAGTCATGCTCATGGCACCAAAGTAATATTATTCTTCACAGTTTGAGCACAAACTGGGCAAAATGGACTGCAGGTTTCCCCTATATGTCCCCAAGGCCTATACTTTCACAACACTATGTTGTTGGATAGTTACAAAACAAATATAAACTTAATCGTAGAAGGGGAGGTGGATGTCGATGAACAATCCCAGAGACAGAATATTGAGGGGACTATTCAGTGCTACGTAATGAATCTGAGGCAAAAAAACTGTTTTAGTATATACTGCATGGGAACATACAAAAAACACAAAATAAAATGAGAATGCTATGGTTTACTTTAAACTTATTAAAGCAGGACAGTGCTCACACGCTCCATCATAATATTCTACACAGGAACATAAAAGCAAATCAAAATGAGATTTTTACTGTTTATTTTTAATGCTTGACAATTTTTAATCGATGCTCCACTACATCGGGCATCAAGGCAAATCTTTGGGCTGTTCAGTTCTTCTTGGTTGTTTTTTGTAATCAAAACTACTCTGGGTTTCTTTCAAACTCAAAATACTCTTCACTAGTCACAGGATTTTACACTACTCATACAAGGCGACAACAAAAACAGGTCTGTTGTAGTTCTGATGGATCTTATCCTACTTTTTTGAAATATATATAATGGTGTGGTAGCAGGTGGATTAAACTAATTAATGATTCCAAGTGTGTCTAAAGGGTGTGAATTTTTTTGAAAGATTCATGGGATAACTATACTTCAAGCAATAGAAAGAAAAGTATGTTCATCATGCAACAATCAGAAGCTTCAACTTTTTACCATCCAAAAATCCCAGTCCTGCCGATCTGTTTTTTACTGCCCCAAACAACAGATGCTGTTACATTTACAGGTCATGACTAATCTAGATAAAGTAGTCATGAAATAAAAGTAACAACTATCAGAATCTCATTTCAGATCTCAGGCCCTCTTCCCTTTCAGGGAATGATTTTTGGGTGGGTGAAAACAGCTAGACTGTATAAATGATGTGTCTAAACTATAGATGCCTGCCTATGCATCAAGTTTAATAAATACGTACATTCAGACACACTGTATCCAGGTACATTTCAGTGAATTTGACATCCTTGTAGTTCTCAGCCACCTCTCTGCACTTCTTCAGAAACAGGCCATCAGACATGCGCCTATGGGACAGAAACCAAGCAACATTAAAGGAACTAAGATGAAAGATTTACAGGTAGATATCAGACAAAAGACTCACATGATGTTGGCCTTATGAACAGCTGTAACACTGGCTCTCTGGTTATTCCGGGCGTACTCAAAGGCGTACTCGGCGATGCGATGACTGGCCTCTTCTGTGATCAGCTTAATACTCTGCACAACCCCATCTACAATCTGCCACAGGAAAACAATAAGCACACAGCTATTGAGATGACAAGCCATGCTGTACACTGTTAACAGATCTACTCAGCACTCACTCGCCGAACCGCTTAATCCTTCATTAGGGTCACAGGGAGGCTGAAGCCTATCCCACCGACACTGGGTGAAGGCGGAGTACACCCTGAACACACACAACCACTCACACTCGCATCCATACCTGGGTGTTTACAGCCAATTAGCCTGATGTGCATGTCTGTGGACTGAGGTAAAAAACAGAAGTACCTGGAGGAAACCCAGGCAAGCACGAGGACTGCATTCAAATTCCACACACAAACGTCCGAGCCTCTTTCCAGGACCTTCTAGCTATAAGGCGAACGTACTAACCACGATGCCACCCATGACAAGTCTACTTTTTAGAAATGTTTGGGAGCGCTGGGTCATGTCCAAAAGTAGGATATGACCTGGAAAGCAGGGATGACAGCTGTCCGGCTCAGGCTTAAGATTCAGTGTTTAACACAGTGGTGTTTATATGGGTCAGTTTGTGTGCAGCGCTACACATGTGGATACACACACTTCACTGAACATGACAAAGAGGATTGGTGGATGCATGGAAGGTGATAAGGAGCTTTCACATAGTGCACCAAAGATGTAAAGTGAAGTGGGGGTTGGGGAGGGGGGATCAGAACAAATCCGATTCAAGTGTATTACACCCACCTGGGGGGGGGGGTTTACTGAAATCTAGCCAGCACTATGTAAAACAGAGATCCAAAGAAAATTAGATAGACAACACACATTTATAGAATAATGCCACATGCCTAGAGTTCTCAGAGGTGAAGAGGTTAGCAAAGCAGCTGGTAGGGGGCTTGATGAAGTGTGGAATGCATTTCAGTGTCCAGGGAAGGGGGGTTGGTTTAAGAGGATGCCATGCTAAGAGTAAAAATGGTGCATTTATATTTTATACATATAAAATAGTGAATTTACATTGCAATT
>JAQMYF010000007.1:14134185-14145578 GCA_030014195.1 Neosilurus mollespiculum
CCCCAAAAAAAAAATAACACTTTATTGGCTTGAGCAGCATGCCTCTAATCTTGAGACCGGGCAGCCATTACTCACGAGCTTTCTCTGGGAAGCGGGGTAGAGAAGGAACCTAGAGGCTAAAATGAAGTTTTGACAGCTGAGGGCTGCAGTGCTAACCAAGACAGTCCAGGGCATAGCGTATCTCTTATTATCTATGAGGATTCACATTGATGTGTGCCAACTGTGCAGTAATCTTTCAACTTCAGCACCAAGAATTCGCTGGCGGCTTTCAACCGATCAGAAAAAAGAAAATACTACCTTGAACCTAGTACTACCTTGGTGCTTTTTGTTCAGCCTGTAGTTTATTGCAGATTTAATACACAAAATATGTGACTGGATGGACAATGTCTAATACAAGTTTAAAGATGGACAATGTAAATGGATAATGCCTAATACAGATCTGTGAGAAGTTAATCTTTTTTTTTTTTTTAGCCTAGAAATGAATAAATACATACCACATGTTCAATTCCACTGTATTCTCCCTCAGTGTTTTCTCTGATGGTAACCAGGTCAACATCTGTGTACGGTGTCTTATAGCCCTCGATGGATACACAGGGACGCACGTTGGCGTACAGGTCGAATGTCTTTCTAAGCAGCAGGTTCATGGATGGATGGCCGGCAGCAATAGGGGTCTTCAGAGGTCCTGAAAATCCGCAATCAATTTATGAATAATAACAAAACATGACTGAAAACCAAGATGTGTGTTTGAAAATCAGTGTGCCTGTACCCTTCAATCCGATTTTGCTTCTGTCCATTGAGTCTTTGGCTTCAGGAGGGATCATCCATTTTCCTCCAGGTCCTTTGATAGCGGTCACGTTCTTCTCCTCCCACAGAATGGGAGCCTGTAGGTAAAAGTATGTAGCTACATGCTGAATTTACTTTTACCCTTTCAACTGAGAAAGTTACGATTCAGAAATTAAAGTAGAAAAAAATGGTAATGTTCTGGATACTGAAATCTGGCTTAAGGCATTAGGTTCTAGTTAAATATAGCAACAGGCAACCTTTCCACTAGTGGTGAAAAAGGAGGAAGAAGCACATTTCAGTATGTCTCTTACTTTAGCTGCTTCAAATATCTTTGTTACAGCTGTAGAGATTTCAGGACCAATTCCATCTCCAGGAATTAATGTTACAGTTTGCATCTGAAAATGAAAAAAAACCCCAAACAAACAAACAAAAACAGGTTGGGTACCAGCTTACAATAAACACGGCATTAGAATAATTTCAGCATCATATCACAAGACAAAGAATACAAATCTGAAGCTGTCATAACATCTGATTGATTAATCTTAGTGGTTTCAAGCTGGAAAATGTTCTTGCGACTGAAAACGTATCCCCATTTCAGTCCCAGTCTACATTTGTCACTTAGAAATGAACACATTTTAAACCCTCTCAGTGCTATCAACATTGCTACCAATGAAAATCCTGACACTCAAAGAGAAAAAATGCTGACCAGCAAGACTAATAAAGGGTCAAAAAAGTTATGGCTAAATCTTAAATATATACCATAACTAATTTGGTACATCTAATAAAACAATTCCCATACAAGTCATTGTGTTATAAATTATGTAACATTTTGCACAGTTGTTGTGAAGAATCCCCAGACGCTACAGGACATACAAAGCAGACAGGTTACATAAAAACACAACACAGAAACACCTGTGTGATTTGGAGGGCAGCCACATTAATGTGCGTCACCGAAAGAATACCTTCCAGAGATTTTCATTAGCTATCTTAATAAAGTCAATTCAGCAGTGCTGTAAGGGGTAGTAATGAGAGTCAAGAAATAATCCAAAGATTTTTTTGTTTCTGTATTCAACTTACGCCTCGGGATAAACTTCTGGGCTGTGCTTGACTCGTCAGTGCACCCAAGACACGGGACACCTGAAGAAAAAAATAACATTGGCACAAAAGCAAGACCCCAATACATAAATCAAAACCTAAAGTTCAGGTTTCAGAGGCAAGTCAAGCACATACGTTACCAGTGTCAGATTATGTGTTACTATTACAGAGTGACTACAAATGTATTAGAGAATTATAAGGCACATACATTTTATATTGTAATAAACCGAGGCAAGTTTAGACAGGAAATGGCGAATGCAAGTCTAGGTGTATCCATACAGCTGAAACTGGGAACAAGCCTGTAATTCCAGTTTGACTGAATGATTACTAACAAATAAATAAAGAAAACCCGTGTCTCAGTTAACAGCTTTCTGAAACTATTCGTATATAGTATAGTATAGTAAAATTATTACAGCTCTTGTAATTATTATTATTATTTTGTATTACAGCTCTTGTCTGCCCAACATATTGTGCATCAAAATGCACTTTTGGAGGTACAATCATTTTTTAATAGTGTCAGTACACTATCAGAGAGCCTCTACACTGTTACATATATATTACATGATATGTTTGATCACAAGGCAGCAGAAACAGCTGAGACTTGCTCCCACAGGTATAAACACGTGTTGTGTTGTGTTGAATGCTTTCTCCCAACTCGCACCGCCTTAAGATGGCGGACTGCGCACTTCCGCTTGACGTGCCGAAATTAACCAATTTCATACCTGTGTTCATATGTACGCTCTCCCTGACCAGTTAGTATCCATGAGATATAAATACATCCATTCATGGACACCTGACGCCAATACAGAAGATATAATACGAGCTAATCTTGTTACTTCTTTGCCCACTGACCGCACATCCCCTACATTTCATTAAATCTGAAAACAGAAAGCGGGATTTTCTCTGTATAAATGTACTTCATAAAGCTAACAATAATAATCACAACAAGCTTGGGCTAATCAGTAGTGTTGTCAACTCACTCTCAGCTACAAGAGGGATGCTACACTCGTTAGCATCTTTGCTAACTCTACCGGTGTTTGACAGAGAAGCGATAGCTAACTTTCAGCTAGCATTCAAGACCGGAGTGAAAACAGGAGGAAAACATTATTTTGTTTAGAAAGAAGTGGTATTATAATTTCCTTCTTCATCACAGGTTAATGTTTACTAAGTCGGGTCAGGGCCAGTCCTGAATTATAGCCGTTAAACCCTCCTAAGTGTCAAAGGAATGAAGGACACAGACACCCAGCACGGCCTCTATTCTGCACCACAGTGTTAATAAACTGTCCTCTATCACATCTCTATTCATGTTTCCAATAAAAACCAACGCTGCTGTGGCTGACCACAGGTTTCATCACTCTAACTATGGCCTCTTCACTGCTATATAACGAAATTCTTACCGTTGACCTCCACGCATTCCCAGCCATCGTCCTGTAGTAGCTTTACTAAGAGAGTGAAGCGTGAGTTCACTGCAGAGCTCCAGCAGAGCGCTTCATCCTCGGGTTGCCATGTCATGCATTAATCCTCAACACAACTCATCACTCTATGGCAATACATAAACGTATAGCTTTATGTAATATATGTTATAATTATAATTCACCCACTCACTCATTTGCAGAAAGGCTTCATTTTACCAGGGTCACGGGAAGGCTGGAGCCTATCTCAGCCAAAGGCATGGTACACCCTGAACAGCTTGCCAGATTGTCGCAGGGCAACACACACAATCTTTCACACCTAGGGTCCATTTGAAACAGCCAATTAGCCTAATGTGCATGTCTTTGGACTGTGGGAGGAAACCCGGAGTAGCCGGAGGAAACCCACGCAAGCAGGGGGAGAGCATGCAGAAACACCCTCGCCAAGCCAGGGACTCGAGCTCAGAACCTTTTCTTGCTGTGAGGCGGACGTGCCAACCACTACGCCACTGTGCCCCCCTATTACATATGTATTAATAATTTATATTGCAATGAAAACTGATTCAATGTCAATCTTTTCATCCACACTAACACACTGTCTCTAAACTGGCTCTCTCGCTCATTTTACTTCCATATCCTTTCACATTTTTTTGTATTTCACTTGACTTGAATCACAACTAATATGTCATGTCATGTCATGTCATGTCATGTCATTTTCTGAACCGCTTAATCCTAATTAGGGTCGCGGGGAGGCTGGCGCCCATCTCGGCCGACTCTGGGCGAGGGCATGATACACCCCGGACAGCTCGCCAGGCCATCGCAGACAACTAATATGTACACATCTAAATCAGATTTTTCATTGCCTAATAGTCCAAAAGTAAACATTTTCCAAACATATGCAGGTTAATACACATGAAGATATTCAGTATATGGATTTAAAATAAAAAGTACAGTCAGAGTGTTTAAAATGATTCTGGTAACCAGGGCTGGAGTAGACTTTCAGAACTTACATCCCCTGCTGGACTGGATGTCATTTTGCAATTTAACAGATACACTGATCAGCCATAATATCAACACCACCTGGTCTGCAGCTAAGCAGCTCCACACACAGCAAGCAGCAATGCACTGTGTGTTTTGAGACTTTTCTATCATAGCCAGCACTAGCCGTTTCAGACGTTTGTGCTACAGTAGCTCTTCTCTGGGTTCAGACATATTACTACATGCATGTTCACTGCTTGTCCTTCCTTGGACCACCTTTAGTAGATATTTAGCAGTGCATAATAGGAACACCCCAGAACACTTGCTGGTTTGAAGATGAATAGACCCAGTTTTTTAGCCATCACAATTTAGCCCTTTTCAAAGTCAATCAGGTCCTTAGATTTGCTCAATTTTCATGCTTCCAACACATCATCCTCAAGAACTGCCTGTTCACTTTCTGCATCCCATTCCTTGGTAGGTGCCACTCGAATGAGATGAAACCTTTTCTGTTTCATTAACAAATTATTTTAGTTATTAATCATTAATAATTAGTTATTAAAATCCCTTTCAGTCAGTCCAGACTAAAGATAATCCATACTAGATTTTCACCCCCTGACATGTAGCTAGATAGTCAGCACTTTGTATTTTTTAATTAATGGCAAGAATGCTTAGCCAACTTAGAAATTTCAAGACTTTGCTAGTATGTCAGAATTATCTCTATGAGGCTGAATAAAAAAAATTTATTTGTCCAAAAATTTGCGCCGCATCAATTTTATTTCTTCGAAAAACCACGATCCAACCCTCTGAAAACAACTCACACAACATAAAAACGACACGGGACGTGATTCTGAGATTGGTTTAGTTCTGTTTGAAATATTTCTATTTTCCAAAGATTTTTGGTGTTTCAGGGTTTAATACATGTTAAATTAAAAGACTGGTTATCTAGGGTGCATTGTGATGCAGAAAATTGAAACAAGTACTTCTAAAAAGGTTCTTGTTATTTATTCAAAAATTTCCTCAAGAAACTGCTGGAAGTCACCTCCAGTTCCTAGCTTCAAGTTCAAAGCTTTTGAGCTTTGACAGTCAACTCCTTTCACTATTTAAAAAAAAAAAAAAAGTGCCTCATTTAGGTTTTCAAAATATTCTGATGAGAATCCAGGATTTTTTTTTTATCTGGCCTTATAAGGGCACAAAATGTATTGGTGACAGTGTGACTGTTCGTGAGGAATAAAAAACATACTAAAACAGCCACAAGGTGGTGATGCAAAATTACATCCAATCAATTACATGACAATCCTTCACAGTAAAAAGGGTTAACAAAGCATGTATTCCATATGTTTAAATCCATCACAAACCATGGGAAAGTCAGAAAAATGTAAGCAAAATTTAAAAAGCAAACAATGCAAAACAGGCATACAAAAATACAAAAACAATATGCAATTATATGAAGCACACAAAAAAAAAAAAAATCATGAAAGAAGTTGAATGAATGAAGTTTATAACTGGAAAAACAAGGAAAAGTCCATACATACAAGCATAAATACATCACTACACACATTTCACTGTCTAAAAGACAGCATTGTTAAAGGCATTAATACACTGTGTACATCTCTGTGTGACGATCCTAGAAAAAAAAAATACACTGTTTAAACATCCTTAATGTCACCCACTCATTTGCTGAACCGCTTAATCCTACCAGGGTCGTGGGAAGGCTGGAGCTCATCTCAGCCAACACTGGGCGAAGGTGGGGTACACCCTGTACAGCTCATTGCACAGACCATTGCAGGGCAACACACACAACAGTTCACACACACATAGGGGAAATCTGAAACTCCATACAGAAACTCCAAAGCGCGGGACTCAAACCCAGGACCTTCTTGCTGTAAATCAAACGGGCTAACCACAACCCCACTATGCCACCCAACATCCCAAATCTATAAATGTGAGGTCAGCAGTTAAGGTCTTGCCCTCCAAACACTAAAGTCTGGTGTTATGGCACTGGTGATATATCAGTCATGTGGATTGAAAAAACAAACTAACAAACACACTAGTGTGTGTGTGGTGCAGGACTGGTAGCAAATTTGTTTCCTTTATCAACTGAAAAACAATATGTACATTTATCAAAAGTCAAAACTGTTTCATAGTGTCAGTGTGAGCTTATTTCAAACAGAATACTGCTTTGGTGGGTTTTTGAGGCCAAGTGTCCTCTCAGTTTGTGAGATCGCATGAGCCGCTCTTCTGTTTAACAGCCTGCATTCATGAAGAACATCTGGTAACCAAAAAGTTGACAGAAAATAAAGTGAAAAAATATCAATTACAATCTTACAGCTACTGTCTTGTACAAAAGAGCACTGATTATATACATATGCATAAATATATATATCATTACCACTAAATTGCTTGCAGGCTTCTTCAACAATGGTGTTATTTGATCTCTTTATCTCCCAGAACCCATCTTCTACCCATGGCTTACAGTCTGGTACTTCTGGCAGCTGTCCATTTTTATACATGCCTGCTACAAAAGATAAAATATTGATATCAGAGCAACTGAATTTATCCCATATTAATTAATACCACAATTACTAATATTACTACTAGTAGTATTTTACCCAATATCCATCTGTAGGTTTACATAGCAAGAGCTCTAATTCTTTTTTTCTTTGTTCATAACCTCTGTTAAGGAGGTTATGTTTTACCCTTGGTTTATGTGTTTCTTTGGACAAGGAAGACGCCATTAAATTTTGGAAATAATCCAGATCAGTAGTTTTTAAGGATTCTGTAACATTGTGAGATCATTGCGAGAGTCAAAATTTGATAAATTGTTTCATATAGGGGATTGCTGGGCATTTTATATATATCCTATATTTTTATGTCATATGTATATTTTATTTTATTCTATATATTTCTTACTTCTATCCTTTTGCATTTTATATATATTTTATATTTATCTAATCTTTGTTTTTTTTTCTTGTTTTTTTTTCTTCTTCTTCTTCTTGTTGCTTTGATAGTTTATTCTTTACATTTTGGACAGTCGTACTAAGCATTTCACTACATATTGTACTGTGTATAATTTGTATGTGACAAATAAAATTTGAATTTGAAAAAATTTGGTGGAGATTTACACATTTGGTGTAGCAAAAAGTGTAGGCACACTTGAACAACAGAAATCTTGAGATAATCTATAACTAAAAATTATCTATAATATTATAATTTAAAAAACTACAGTGAGCTCACAGCTTTTAACTGAAATATGACTAATTAGAACTTTCTTAATTAGTACCTTTTATTGTGTCATCAATGTCTTTGCATAGTTGGTACAGATCACTTCCACGTCCAACCACTCGTTCTCCTACAGCAATGTACAAACGATTATTGGCATGCTTCTTTGGCTGGCTGCTTATATTTTATCCATATTGCTGGTATTATTACGGGCCTTAATGCAAATGTTTCCTCACCATCAAACACCTTGATGTTTGGGAACATTTCAAGGATTGTGTTTCTGTATGACAGATTCTTGCAAACTGGGAGAAATGAGTGGGTCAAGTTAAATTGTAAGCAAAAAACAAAACAAAAACAAAAAACTCTACATTAAAGCACATTATCATCAAATTTAAAAGCTCACCTGGATTAGTGTAATTGTAGGTGTTGTCCTTCAGCCTTATACTCTCTAATTTCCGTAAAGACTTCAAAGCATGAAGACTATCGATGCTGCATGTTATAAAACAAATAATAAACTGATGTACAATGATATAAAAAGACCACTGGGCAAGAAACCAAATTGTGGCAAAGTCAAGTACCTGGATATAAGATTCCCTGCCATATTCAGGCTCTGTAGACTTTCACAACTAGACAGAGGTTCTCCAAAATGACAACACATGATAATACATATTAGATTCACTACCTGTTAAATTATCATTGTTTTAACAACATACCCTACTTCTAACCATTCGGAATATTCACTTACCTATGTTGGAAATCCTGTTAGCTGACAGATTAAGCACAAGCAGAAGTCGGAGTGTTGCAAGAGGTGCTAGATTTGTGATATTATTCCCAGCAAGGTCCAGCCTTTCCAGGTTTATACATTCTCCTATGCATCCAAGATCATATATTCCTACACACACACACACACACACACACACACACACACACACACACAAAATCTCTGATATAAGGACTACAGACTACATAGACACTGAAAACAACAACAAAACGAAAACATACCTAGACTCCTTAGTTTAAGAAATAAAATGGACTCCAGATCAAATTCCCCAGTTCGGGATTTTAGAAGCCCAGGAGTGATCTTTGCACATTCTGTTTCTGCAAAAAAATTAAAAAACTTGTAACAGCGTGGGTTTTCTCCAGATACTCCGATTTCCTCTCACAGTTCAAAGACATGCAGAATAGGTTAACTCTCTGCTCAAAATTGAATGGTGGTGTGTGTTGTCACTGCAATGGTCGGTTCAGGGTGTACCCCACGTTCACCCAGTGTCAACTGAGATAGGCACCAGCCTCTCTGTGACCCTAATAGGATGAAGTGGCTCAGCAGATGAATGGATAAATTAATGAATGAATGCATATATTGGTGGATCAATGGTTTGCATCCTCAACTTACAGCGAGAATGTTCTGGGTATGAATTTTGGTAAAGGCCTTTCCGTGTGGAGCTTGCATGTCCTGTGCTTGCACTGCCTTCCTCTGTGTAACTCTGGTTTCCTCCCATGGTCCAAACACATGCATAATAGACTACTGGCTACTCTAAATAGGTACAACAACTGCCCATACGTATGTATAAGAATGTGAATCGTGGTTTGTATCTGTGTTAACCCTGCAGTAGATGGCAAAATGGTCAGAGTGTACTGTGGCTCCAGCTTCCCCCATGACTCTGATAGATAAGTGGGGTGAATAGGATGGATGGATGGATGGATGGATGGAAGGAAAGAAAGATAAGTATCACAGTGGGTAGTGTTGCTGCCTCACTGCTCAGGGATTTCTGATATGATAGTGTGCTTACAGGTAGACTTTCATCCTGATCTAAGCACTGCACAATACTTACTGCTAAACACAGTGTAACATGTTGGCTGGGGAAAGAGAAAAGGTCTATTCAGAAAAGTATTCCTCAAAATAGCTGAGCGTGCGTACAGAGCTACTAAGCACATACAGTTATATAGAGATTTTTTTTACTTACCAACAAAATGTATGGATGATAAGCGTGTTTGGTTCCCCAGTAAGTAAACAAACCGCTACTGCTAATAACCTCAATAAATAATGACCTAGCTGCCTGGCTTACACGTTTACCAGTTAAATTTAAACGGCTGCTAATCTACTTACCATGCTCTTTGTCCCTTTTAGCTTCCATATTTGTCCTAATTGATGTAGTCATTAGAGGAGAAAGCCGCTAGAGGTCTTTGGTCTTATCTGCTGTGTATGATCCTAATGCAGCAGCACGCCTGACTCTGATCCGCTGTACGCATGCGCGTCAGCCTCATTCCTGCTCTATAGCATTTTATTTTAAAATATTATTCCTATCTTCAATCTCCGGATCATTAAACACTAAATAGACCCCTAATATATAATAATAATTCGCACAAAACCACATTACTGCCGTTTTTAAGTCACCCGGAAGTTCAGGTCCCTTTTTCTGTGTACATATACCGGTTGGTTGCTAAGGTGATGTCAGGACCCCCCCTACGTCAAATCCTGTAAGGTGCCTTACTGAGGCACAGGACAGAGAAGTGCACACTACTGTAGAGTCTTGATAGGATCTGGTTAATGTTTTAATTTCATGGCACTGAAAATGCTATTTATAAATGTGTATTATTTTATTATAACTACATGTAGCTATACTGGACTGTACAGTGGATTGCAGCATAACTTCAGGAGAAGGAAATAAACAAAGCCTGGAGAGGGAACAATGTGTTTATAACAGCTGCTATAACTTACAGTGCCAGTTCAAAATCTGGCACCTATTCATTCCAACTGAAATAAAAGCATTGTCCAAACTTTTGACTAGTACTGTATAAAACAAAACATATATTCTATGCAGTGTGGTACTTATTTAATCATGCCCATATTACCACCGAGTAGTTTACCCAGGGATAATTACTGGCTCTTAACAAATGCTTTCCAAATTTGTTTAGTTTGTTTGCTTTTGTTGTTTTGCCCGTGAGCTTCTTTAATTTCTGATTTAAGAAAACATGGGTAGACAAAAACATAAAGAAACAAATAAGTCCTTTGTAGCCTATGTGCAAAAGTCTTAGACACATGCAAAGAAATGGTGTAAAGATGCATTCAGAAATAATAAAATATCAAATTAAAGGGGTAATAATAAAAATAACAAATAAATAAATAGTATTTATCATGTGCATATTGTATATTTGCTTTGTTTTTTCATCTATCTATCTATCTATCTATCTATCTATCTATCTATCTATCTATCTATCTAATATAGTGGAGGAGATCGGGGTATCAGGCGCCGCTGGGGGCTTGAATGTATCATAAAATTATGATTGGTAAAAGTGTAGTTGAACTGTTAAATGATGATTTATACATAAAAAACCTAAGGTCTGCCCAAAGTCTGCCCTAGGCCTACCAAATAAAGTCAACACCACCTGTTGTAAACAATATCTGGGCCGCTGTCTTCTCTCCTAAGCCGAGAAATAATGTTGGAGAATGATAACACTAGAAACTAATGGTATATATACGTGGCCTTGAGTGGATTTTTCGGTGTCTTCGAATTCTGGAATTTGGAATTTCACACCTGCTGCACTGAACTGCTATTATTTTCACTTTGACTGAATAACTTGTTCCTAAACTTTTTGAACTGCTAAACCATTTGCTGCTTTGTCCAATTTTGAATAAACTCCTCTTGATTTTGAATCCATGTCTCCTGGTAAATTGTCCTGTGTCTGCCACGACACGATCGATCAGTCGATCTATCTATCTATCTATCTATCTATCTATCTATCTATCTATCTATCTAAAATAGTGGAGAAAATTGTGGTATCAGGCGCTGGACCGTTGTCTTCTCTCCTAAGCCGAGAAATAATGGTGGCGTCTATCTATCTATCTATCTATCTATCTATCTATCTATATATATATATATATATATATATATATATATATATATAAAT
>JAQMYF010000007.1:14150682-14171836 GCA_030014195.1 Neosilurus mollespiculum
TTTTTTTGGGGGGGGGTTTGCAAAATTTTTGCAATCCATGAGGACCAATTTATGAAAAGTGAACAGAACAATCCAGATATGCAGATATCTGTCCACTTTCAGTGATCTGCAGTGGACTGGCGAGCTGTCCTGGGTGTGTACTCCCTTCGCTCAGTATTGGCTGAGGTAGACTCCAGGCTCCCTGCAACCCTAATAAAGATAAAGCAGTTTGGCAAATGAATGTATGAATGAATGAATGTTCACTCTATGAACTGCAATACCTCTGATATGAGTATAATAGAATTACTGTGATGTTTAAACCCTAGATGTATGTAGTATGTATATACTATTACTTTATTTACTTACATTAATGACCAAGTTTATGGGTGAACATTCAGATAAAAAATAAAGAAATACCACATTAAAGGGTTTTAAAATCACATGTAGTTGTATAGATGGCAAAGTTTTCTGTAAAGATTAAATTTAAAGAGTACTGGTGTTGGTCATCATCCAGCTTAATTTGTGCAAAATGTAATACATGTAAGTATTATTTTTGACATACAGTACATGGCCATAAAGCGCACTATACTTTGCAATTTTATCCCTTAAATTACTAGCGGTTGCTGAACCAATGCCAAACATTTTTTCCCGGATGTGACAAGAACTCATTAGGCCGGGTTGTCCAGCACAAGTAAACAAGCAGTGAGCAACATTTTAGGTGATAAAACTCCCCGCACACTAAAGGCTCTTACCTGTTACTGGTTCCTTTTGTCGAGATGCTGCTCTTGTCCATTGTCATTCTTTGACTTTTTTATGAAGGAATTCCATAGGAACAGAGTCCGATTTTAGACGTAAAAGCTTGGGCAGTAGTTCTGTCTGGAGGTCACGCCGATAGCAGGTTGAGTTAAAGTGGTCTACGCAGAACACTGAATTACATCCAGAAGGAAATGTTTTCAAAGTACGGCCTGTACTGGTGTTATGTTTCGTTTTCCATGATTTCTGCTTGTTGTTTCTGCAGCTTTGCACTCCAACATTTTCCTGGGGACACAGCTCAGCACTGACCCATGTGTTATCATAGACTTGTGGCTGCTGCACGCAGCCCAGCCAATAGGACAAAACAACAAATTTGCATCACTACCAGGGCTGTAACCAGCAATGTAGAAGGCAAAACGTCACTGGCATTTGCGTGTACTTGAAAAGAAGTAAGGACTGACGTTGCCTGGTGGGGCTGCTGATGTCATGTGTGATCGTTTTAAAGAGCTAGTAATACAAATTCACCATAGGTACCTTTAAAGAGTTACTTAACATTTTTGAAAGGAGTCTCCAGTGCCAGTGCTTTGTAATATTCATCATCATTCATTTTCTGAACCGCTTAATCCTAATTAGGGTCGCGGGGAGGCTGGCACCCATCTCAGACGACTCTTGGCGAGGACAGAGTACACCCTGGACAGCTCGCTAGGCTAACGCAGGGCAGAAACACACTGACGGCAATGCAGCCTATTCTTGACAAAAGTCAGCAATGGTTCTTTTACATGCCTCTCACCACAGACAGTGAGAGACATGGCCTGCATCTGATAACCCAGTTAGCTGCAGTGGGGGGACAGCCTTGGGATCAGTATAAACAGATGCTCTGTAATATTAAATATTAATGCAAATGAATGAAAGAGGTGACAATATTCTTTAATAAATAAAAAATATGGCATTGGCTTGGGCTTGCATAGGTTTCCTTCAGGTACTTTGGTTTCCTCCCACAGTCCAAAAACATCACATCAGGCTGACTGGCTGTTCCAGATTGCTCCTGGGTGTGAATGTGAATGGTTGTATGTGTGGCTGAGATCTTGAAAACGTGTCCCTTCTTTCTCCCTGTTCATCGTACAGCAAAATGACTCTATCCACAGTGCAGACGGCAAACTTAGTGTTGTTTGGAGCCCATGCTATGCAAGTAACTTTTGCAGCTCCATCCTGAAACATACATAAATAAATGAATAAATAGATAGAATAAATAGATCAGTATGATGTATTTGTAATTCCTAATATTCAGTCAGGAAAAAAGTAAAGAAAAAGAAACACCTTCGCGGAAATTCCTACTCTGGAACACCAAAAAACCCCAAGACTAGTTCAGTCGGTGACGTCACCAATACCAAGACCATACAATGTTCACACTATTGTATCTTTAAATAAGCTGTAGCCCGGCTTGGTGAGTAACGAGTGATCTGGACTGGACTTACTTAACCTGGATACAAAAAAAGTAACTGGATTCCGTTACTGTACAAAAAAAAAAAAAAAGATGTAATCAGATTACTGGTACATTTTGTAAAAACAGAGATTACAGTTAACAGATAACATTTTAACATTTTAAAATGATTGTTTTATGAATGTAGAAGGTGATGCTAAAATGTGATATCATCATTAGAGAGAGAGAGAGAGAGAGAGAGAGAGAGAGAGATTTTACGGTAAAAATTAGACTTTACAATTTATAAACTTCGTCTTTATCTCCATATTTGGTACAGAAGTAATCCAAAAGTCTCCCCGCAAACCTAGTGTAGGATTAAGTATTTTGAAAAATGAGTAAGTGAGTGAGTGAGAGCATGGATAAATTGTTGTGGTGTCAGAGGAATAAAACATGGGCCTGTTGGAAAATAGCGATACTATCATTTGTTATTTCCCTTGACCTCACGTCCTGTTATGTTTTATTCCTAAGCCCTTCATCAAACCTTCTTCACTGCTGGCTATATATTGTTTCACTAGTGGATGATTGTTGGTTCAGCAATGATGGTGTCTTAAAACCACAATTCTACACTCTTACACATACACATACTTGTGTTACATGTACACACTATGCTAGTGTCAGTGCAGAGAATGACTCGGTACCAATATCTTGTTAGGAGTAATAGCTTTCCAATGATGGATGGGACAGAGGGAAGTGCATTTACATTCATTCAATTGTGAAATGCTTTTATCCAGAGTCACTTACAATTGAGCTGAACATTAAGTGCTAAGAGCTTTGTGGTACAGAAGGGATTCTGTGGAGATCATGGGATTTGAGCTCACAACCTTCATATCAGTAAGATGTATTTTATGGGCACATTTAGATTGAAGTGCTCTGTCTGCATACTTACTGATCTTTAATTTAGATTTTGAACAAATCTAATAGTGTTTCTGCTTGACAATAGAAGATTTACTAGTCTGATAAATTAGATCAGTGTGTCATGTAGACTTGATAAGCCTGCAGGCTTAAAATATTCCCGATTCCACAACCTACCAGATGCTATATTTTTATGAAGGCCGCTGTAATCATGGATGTTTGCTAAAATTCAGATCATATGTATTTTGTTATCACAGTGTCTAAATTTGGACATTCTCACTTTGATTCAATAAAAGTACACTGCAACATAGATGTTCAACTTTAAAAATCATTAAAGAGTTAACAAAACATTCATATTTTATATGCAGAAATTGCAACACTGCTTTCTACACCACTCACAAAAGTCTCCACGAGCACTGTTTGCTTTAGACTGAGAATAACTGTGTCCTAGTAAAGGGGAACAGAGAGCTTACAACCTAGCCAGCCACAATTTATAACCACACTCTGCAAGAGTGTGATTATTTTTTCTTTTTTTCATGTGTCTCTATCAAAATCTCCCCCTCAGAAGACCCAGCGGCAAGCAGCAAAGCGTGTAATTGGTTGAACAGCTAATATGATATTGCCTCACTTACAAGCCCTGCAAATACACAAACGTTCAGTGGCATCTCTGAACAGCTCTCTTTGTACCTCATTTAGGTGTTGCTGATGGGATGTAACAGGATTATTTGGCCCATGTGCTGTTAAGACCACTTCAGGGGTAATTCTGAGATCTGTTTATGCTCTACAAAACAAGAATCACAGTATTTATTTAATGAATTACTCTGTCAGCCCTGTTGGGGTGTGTGCATTTTGCTATGGTGGTGTAGATGTATTGCAATTAATTACAGAGACGTGACTTCTCAGTATCATGTGTATTGTTTTAACCTATATTTATGATGTAAAGATCACTAGACAAGATACTAATAGGTTAGCATGTCCTCCTCATAGCAAGAAAGTCCAGGTCCCTGCCTGGGTCCAGGTCCCAGACACGGCAACGGCGTTTCTATGTGGAGTTTGCATGTTCTCTCCATGCTTGTGTGGGTTTCATCTAGGTACTCCAGTTTCCTTCCCACTATCCAAAGACATGCACATTAGGTTAATTAGCTTTTCCAGATTGCCCCTAGGTGTGATTGTAAGTGAGAATGGTTGTGAGTGCAGGTTGCCTTGTGATGGACTGGTGAGCTGCAGCCTCCCTGTGACCCTAGTAGGATAAAGCATTTCGGCAAATTAATGAATGAATGAAAGTCATTAATGGCATTAACGTTATTAAGATATTATAACAATAATAAAATAAAACAAATTTGTCATGTTGCTAAATATAGAATACTACATATACAGATACTGTAGCTAACAAATAAAAGGGGAAAAAAAACCCAAAATGAAATTTATTAGTCCATTGCTAGGGCACTACAAATATCAAGAACGGATTCAATACATATGGATTTTGGAACTGTCCTATAGAGTAAGCAACAATATTCTCTTAAAATATATTCCAGTTCATGTTTTGAAAATGGCAGAGCAGCTCAAGATGCCCAGTTCATGCTTTGATGATGGTTGTGGCATGCACTTCTGTGTTCAGCTAAGTTGACATCTGGTAACTGGGAAGGCCATAGATTATGATTTACATCATGCTCATCTTCATCAGACCATTCAGTAAGCTCTTGTTCCCTGTAGGTAGGGTCAGAATGGAGGAGAACACTCACATCATGTATCAAATGTATCATCATAGAATAAATGTGATTAATCAGAATAACTCAGTATTGATTTTCTGTGACTCTTTTCTTGAAGCAGGGAAGAAGTGGACACAAACCCTGTCAACAAGTTTTTCTTTTTTCACCCATTTCCTGGCCAATCATCAGTAGATCACAAGTTTGAATTCCTGGCCCTAACCTTTTTTTTGGGTGGGGAGCTAAGATAACTAAACAAACCATGCTCGCTGGGTGGAAGGTACAGCCATGACACAGGGTAATAGTAAGTGGCTGCAAACATATGTATGTGGAAGAGGGCAGTTAACAGTTTCCTCCATGTGTGACGTAGCCTGAGCAGCATTTTGAAAAGATGCTAGCTTCACACGTCTTGGAAACAGTAAAGGGTTGACATGGGGAAAAAATTAACAGGAGAGGTGGAAGGAGGCAAATATAGCTGTACTATAGATAACTGTTTCATTTTTCAAGGAAAGTATGTAGATTTTTAAAAATAATGCTTCTTTAAAAAAAAAAAGGCTCAGTGAAGGTGGCACATGGTGTAGTGGTGACAATTGTCACCTCATGGCAATAAGGTTCAGTGTTTGAACCAACAGCCAACTGGAGCCTTTTTATGTCATGTCATGTCATTTTCTGAACCGCTTATTCCTAATTAGGGTTGCGGGGAGGCTGGCGCCCATCTCAGCCGACTCTGGGCGAGGGCAGAGTACACCCCGGACAGCTTGCCAGGCCATTGCAGGCCTTTTTATGTGGTGTTGCATATTGTATTTTGCTTGCATGGGTTTCCTCTTGGTAATCTGGTTTCTTCCCATAGGCTGTGGAAATTGGCTACTCTAAATTATCCATATCTGTGTATATGAGTTTGAATGGTTGTTTGTCTTTGTTTTATCCCCGTGATACTTTGGCAGACTGTTTAGGGTGTTGCCCAAAGTCAGCTGGGATTGGCTCTAGCTTAACCCATGACCCTAAAGGATAAGTGGTACAGATAATGGATGGATGGATAAATGCTGAACCAATTTGATGAGTCAGTGTCACAAATCAATTAAAAAAGATTATTTCTTACCTTTTTAAAATTTCTCCATCAAACCCATTTAACAAATTTCAGTATATTATGATCTAATACGGTGGTTAGCACACCTGCCTCACAGCTAGAAGGTCCTGTGTTTGTGTTCTGGGCTCAGGCGTTTCTGTGTGGAGTTTTCATGTTCTCCCTGTGCTTGGATGAGTTTCTCTGGGTACTCCAGTTTCCTTCCACAGTTCAAAGACATGCACATTAGGCTAAATGGCTGTTCCAAATGGCCCCTAGGTGTGAATAGGAATGGTTGTGTGTGTGTGTGTGTGTTGGCCCTTCAGCGGTTCTGGCGAACTCTTCAGGGTGTACCCCGCCTTTTCCCAGTGTCTCTAATAGTAGAATTAAGTGTTTCAGCAAATGAGTGACTCAGTAAAATGATAGAGTATGATCTTTTATAAATCAGTAATTTGTTTATGTGCACAATTTCAGAGAGCCCTTTGGCAAATTGGGGTTTCTAGTTTGTTTGTTTGTGTGTAGATATTGTTACCTTTGCCTTTTTCCTTCTTGCCACTGCTCTCTTATTGACTTGACAATATATTTTGTCAGCGTTATTGACCCAGCCATATTTTACTGCATCCTTAAATAGACGTTCATAAGTTATAGCCTCTGAGAGTTATAGCCTCTGGGGCTTTAGTCAGTTGTCAACAAACATACGACACCATCTGTGACATGTTTTGAAATATTAAACATGTTTATAGTATTAAGTCTCTACATAATTCACTTAACTATGTGCATTGCATAGTCCCATTCTCCCATGTATCAAATTAGCTGGTTCAGCTGATGATTCTATAGATGATACTGAGAAGAGCAGCACTGCTTTCGCTGAAACCTTTCACCCCTTGCATTGATGTTCTCACCCAGTCAGGGATCATTTTGCAAGCCTTGCACCTGACCTGGAACCCAATCTTCTGATTATGGGCTGACATCCAACCACCCCATCCCCCTTTCAAGGCCTTTAGTCACCTATAAAAAAATTACAACCACCAACTACATTCATTTATAGCTGAACAGCAAAGACAGGACTGTAAGAAGCTACACTGCAATACCTGCTCCTGTTCCAAGCTATTCTAGAAGCAACAAGAAGACATACACAAATTGCTCCCTGTATTTTCTAATGTAATTGACATATGGCTCTCAGATTTCAGGATGTGCTGTTAATCGGGGCTGCTGAAAGATCAAGTTACTACTCAAAGAAATTAAAAGCAGATACTGGGGGATGAGGTAGAGTGCAGGGTTTCAGTCAAATAAACCTATTACTGACCTTTTTTTTAACCAGTTCTTGATCAAGTACACCAACTATATCAGTTAGCCTATAACAAAACTTCAAGTAATATGTGAAAGCAGATTTTGACTGGTCAGTTTGAACCTGCCATGTGAGCTGGCATTCATATGTATGCACTGATGCACAATGTGATATAATCTAGCCTGTCATCTTGCCTAACACACAGGATTTTGCAAGGATTGCACACTGAGTAGAAGGTACAGCTCCTGTAATTAGAACTGTGATGAACAGTTATATGGACCTTGACAAACAGTTTAGTAGAGCTGAGGCCCCTGGACCACTGCAGATATTGATAATGTATTTGTGCATTATTAGATGTTGTTTCTGCTTGTCCCTTCATTATGTGTAGATCATGCCAATCATCCTGAATGATGGTTGATATAATCCCGATGGAGAGTCTGTACAAGAAGATCTTAGAAAATGTGATCTCACCAACTAAATCATCTGATCAACTAAAATTCCTGTATGAATTGTGCTTGTATCAAGGACCTATAACAACAAGTCACTGGTTACACAACCCCAGTGTTATTTATTCCACATAGCCACACCTGACTGACATAGGTCAGTAAACTCAATCATGTAATTGGTGGTACTTTTCAAACACTTCTAAACTTCTGATCAGATCTGGTTCGACTTTTGGTATAAAAGCTATTATGTATTGAATACAGGAATTTATACTGATGTCACAGAAAACTCGAAGGTACGCTGGCTGGAACACAGTAGCATTCATTGGGCTACATGTCACCTGTGTAACAATATACATAAATCAATAAATAAAACATTCAGGTTTATTCCAAAAACAGTGAGCTGTTATACTCTTTACACTCTACCTTATCCCACTGAGTCTTTTGATATTCAGTGCAATCCCAAAATATGTATGGTAAGGATGGCAATCATTTTCAGACCTATGTAGATAAATTTTAAACTTTCCACTGAAAAATGTTGGATGGAAAGATGCATATTTAAACAATGCAGTGGAAAATAGACTGTGAATAGGCAATGTGGCTTTCAAACAGTACAGAAATAGTGATAACATTTACATTAAATGAGGCAAATACCAAGTGCCCAATATCAAATACCAACATTTGTTGGCAAGTGCTATGACTTGTGTGTTTTGTGCTTAACTGAGATAGAACATCATGAAAACTGAATTCACAGCTCAGGAAGCCCATATGGTCACAAATATATTCATTGTACAGTATCATTAAATATAAAGCTCTGAAAAAGATTTAAAGACTACTTCATCTTTTTCCCCTTTAAATCAGCATCTCTCTGTAAAGTAGACATTTCATTCCAGTGTCTGGCTTGGAACGTCAATACAAGCACCACTCATTCTACATACATGAGGTACTGATTGATACTGGTATATTTCCTCAATCAGATCTTATTTAACAAAAAAAAGTATAATAAACACTGCTGCGGTCATCACCGTCCTTATGCAATAGGAACTGTGTGAATGGCAAAATAAGAGCCAGGCTGAATTTTGCTACAGACCATAAGGACTGGACCAAGATTTTGAGCTTTCCTCATCACCTGGTGAATAAATGCTTAGAAGGAGACCAAAAGAGGCATATCAAAAGTAAAAAGACACCCCTTGTTACAAAGTTTTATCTATTAAACTCATCTTGTTAATATATTATAATTATTATTTTAGATTACAGTATATAAACTATTTACAGCAACTAGCTATGCTGCAAGCACCAGGAGCAAAGAGTTACAAAGGGGGCATATTGTGTGTCAATCTGAGGGTGGACTTAGCCAGCATTACATTGAACAAAACTTGGGATTCCTCTTGCCACAGTCAACAGAGTAATTGCACAATTCACCAGCAAAGGCAAGGAATCAACAGCATCTCACCGAAGTCGACCTGGTCCCTCTGGACTGTCAACCTGACTGTATCTCCAACTACTTGCCTACTATGTATATGTATAATGTATGTAATTTTTCAGAAAATTATGCTGTCTATTTAGTTTTGATATGTCACCATGGAGAGGTCTACAAGCCATAGTGTCTCTTACCCTTTAGGAAATTTGGTGGAGGATTGGGTATGATCTGGGGTGCTTCAAAAAGGCTGGAATGGGGTAGATTTATGCTTGTGAAAGACACATGAATCAGGCCATGTGCAAAAAAAACTTGCTTTCTTTTGTGACAGTGTTTTCAAACTCTGAGGACTGGGCTTTCCAACAAAGCAATACCCCACAGCCAGGTCAATGAATGTGTGAATGGAGGATCAAAAGATCATGTCACTGCATATTTCTTGTTAGTTTTGACCAGTTTTCATTTTATGAAAAGAGATTTACCTTAGAAATTTTACTTAATGTTATTATGTGGAATTTGTGGGAAATTGTCAGTAGTTTAAGAATTAAAATGAAATGTTCTCCAAGCACATACCTATAAAACCAAAGGAACTGATTTTAGTTTTTAAGCACAAAAATAAACATTACAGAATAAATGTTTGTATATCAGTAATGTAGAATATTATGTAAAATTCCAAGTGTGATCTTCAAAACCTCCAGGAGAAATGTGACTGGTTCTGCAAGATGCTCAGTAAAACTTTACCTTGATACCTTTACCTAAAAACTGCACCTGAGACAAGGGTCATCACACAAATATTGACTTTATTTTATTTAATACTGTTTACTGTGTTTTATACAAATTTTATGTAAAACATTTAGGCATCTGTGCTCTACAGCATTTCTTTGCATGTGCCTTGAGCGTTTGCACAGCACTGTACATGCAATTATTTTGCCACAGGTTCAATATATTTAATATATATTCACAAATCATACTTAAGTAACTCTTACATCTAAGTACCTAAGAAATTATTGTTAAAACAGCTGTTGTCATCTCCCCGTGTTAATGTGGGTTTCCTCCGGGTATTTCCTCCTTGTACTGGTACACCCCAAATACATGCACATTAGGATAACTGGCTGTTCCAAATTGACTATGGGTGTGGATGTGAATGTAAATTGTTGAGTGTGTGTTGCCCTGCGATGGTCTGGTGAGCTGTTCAGGGTGTACCTTGCCTTTGAACCGAGTAGGTTGGGATAGGCTCCAGCCTCCCTGCGACCCTGGTATGATTAAGGGGTTTGGCAAATGAGTGAGTGCAGCAATTGATGTTTAGTAAAGTGTAAAGACCTTTTTTACAGAAATGTATTGTCCAAGACTATTTAAGAAAAAATAAATAGTCCTTACCCAGTAGCCAATAAGAGCACACACACACACACACACACACACACACACACACCTGCAGCACTGCAAAAAATAAGTACATCCATTGATTATATTAACAAAAATATAAACATACATCATTACATACATTTCTCAGTAAGGACTGCTCCTGCCAAGGGGATAAAGCTCTTGCCAAAATGAGAATTTCTCTAAGTGAAGAATGGATGTGCTGTTGGAATTAGTAGTAAGGATGCTGTGTGATATACAAGCTAAGTACCTGCTTGTGACAGAAAAACCTAGCATTTATTTCTTTGGGATGAGGAGTAATGAGATGTTTAATATATTAGCTTATAATGGCTACTAAAGCCTTGTCTTATTCTTCAGCACTAAGCCATTACAGGCTTTTATCTCCTGTCTTCAGAGTGCTGCATCACCTCCTGCTTTCAGTACTTCTTGCCTGGAGCCATTCACAAGGAATATTGTCATGCACCAAGCCATTCTACAGGGCTGTATGCAGCTCTGTCCTGCTTTCATACACAGCTACTTTTGGTTCAGTATATCTTGTAGGCACCATAATAATAGATCCAAACTTACCAAATCCTGATTCTCTTTGTGTATTATTATGCAAGAGTTGTTGCTTTGGAGCTAATCCTGAGGAAATAAGTCAGAAAAGTAAACATGTAATGTTGTGGATTATCAATATCCCTTAGCAAGTTCTTGGAGCTTTTACTACTCATTATACTGGTTCTATTAGCCCTAGCTCTTACGCAAGAAAAGACAAGCCTCATTTGATTCATTCTGGTGAATCATTCCTCTACAGTGACACTGAGATTGGGTTTGATAACAGGGCCAGTGGAGCACAGGAAACAAAATGGACAATCACCTTCCAACCTAATGGAGTCCTGTACTTTATAACCTTCATAAAACACACACTTCTTCCCATCCAGCCAACACGCTAACACAGTGGTGACACTATTATGCAGGGTTAGGGAACGGTCACCACTAATCATTACAGGTTGCTATCTTCAGTGACCTGATTTGGGTCCAAATGTTGTCTTTAAGGCTACAGTCTTTCTCTCTCTCTCTCTCTCTCTCTCTCTCTCTCTCTCTCTCTCTCTCTCTCTCTGTCTATATTTATAAGTAAAGATAAATCTGTCTAAATCTGTGTCAATACTGTATTTATGAAGCAGTATTAATACAGTAACATGATTTCACAAGCTCAGAGGTCATAGCACAATATTGTGATGACTATATTCCGCATATATAACGCTACTGGTTTGCTTCAGACATTAATGTAGTCATAATCACACTGTAGTTCCTGTAAACCTAGGGGAGGTTTTAGATCAGCCTATGTTTACCCATTACAGTCTCTTAGTACCCAGGCTTGGGCATTTCTGTGTGGAGTTTGCATGTTCTCATCGTGTTTGCATGGGTTTCCTCCGGGTACTCTGGTTTCCTCCCACAGTCCAAGGACATGCACATTAGGTTACCTGGCTAGTCCAAATTGCCCCTAAATGTGGATGTCAGTGTGAATGTTTGTGTGTGTTAGCCCTGTGATGGTCTGGTGAGCTGTTCAGGGTGCACCCAGCTTTTGCCCAGTGTTGGCTGAGATAGGCTCCAGCCTCCCCATGACCCTAGTAGGTCCTAGCAAATGAGTGAGAGTGAGTGAGTTTCTTAGTCTGAACCATTTGTATTCATCTTGTTTCTTGTGTGTGATATTAGGGTCTATGTATGCATGCTTGCCTGCACTCATATCTTTCCATTATTGATTTTTATGAAACATCTTAGTGCGAATGTATTTCCCCCCCATCTCATTAAAGTTGTAGCCTTTCTCTCCTCCACTAGTTGCCATGCTCAGTCTGAGTCATCAGTCCATAGTTCTCTGGAAGCGCTCCAAGTTTCTATGTATGAGCAAATGGACAAAATAGCTTTGTGAAATCTGCCTCTTTGGTCAATCACATTATTACATTTCCCCTTGGACGGTAAAATATTACATTAAGTTTGGGTCATTGATAATTGAATTTCTCAGATGTATGAGAAGTGCATTTTCACAGCTCTCCATGAGACATCTGCTTCTAAATCTACATTACAGCCGATACTGTATATATGGCATCTGAAGTTCAATCATTTGTATAGATGTCCTGTATATTGCTATGGATTGTGCCATTCCTGAGCACATTACTGCTGTAAGAAAACAATTACGTACATGTAATGATAAGAAAGAATTTACAAATTATCAGACTCAGTTGATGAACATCCAGGAGGTGTTCTTGTTAAATATTACTGGCCAGTGAGCATGACCCCATCTATTTGTACTGATCTGATATGCAGGTATGTTGTGTAATGGTGTAGCATTTGGCAAAAATTGTAATTTATATGAAAAGCGTGACTTAATGGTAACTTCTTGTTATTTTTCAGGTTACATGGAAGATACCATGAACTGGCTCCACATTTAGTTCCCATGGATTACACAAATGATCCTGATGTTAAAGTCCCTTTAAGCCTCATAGTCAATATGCCAGAGTTAAAGGTAACACTTTTACTACCACAACATCCAATGCTGCATTAGCAATAAGTATTAGTACTCTAAACATGTGCTTAGTGATCCGGACTACACCTTAGATTTGATATCTAATAGACACTTGATTTTATACTGTGGGTGTTAATGGAAATGCTGTTTGTGTTGTTTTGATGATATTGCACTGCATGTGAGAGGAAGGGCAACTTGCACCTTTGAGCTTATAAAAGTTAACACTCCATGAAATGGTGCCGTATCAGCATATTGCATTTTGGACTCTCATGGTTGTAAACAAGCATATGCTTAATATTGAACTTGAGAATTAAGAGCAAAGCGTTTTAATTTGCAAATCTTGTAAGAACATTGTCCTAGCAATCAAAGCAATACCAAGTGATAAAACAAGTATCTAATGGTTCAGCTTATGTGTGTCAAGGGAGGCCAAGTCTTACCACGCATTATTGCACAGTACTGATGAATTCTTAAACCTGATTGCTCAAAAGGAATGAATCGATTTTCAATAAAGTCAGGTCTGGCAATAATTTCAGCTGTAATTTAAATTACAGCCTTATATTAATATGCCTCTTTTAATCATGTACATGTACATGTACATGTAATCATGTCTTTAGGAAAGAACTAATGTACAATAAGAACTTGTTTATGAACTTGTATGTAGGACATTTTACATAATGTAAGCCTAATACTAAAAATGAACAGATTGTTGGTTTTTGTTTCTGTAAAATAACATTTATTTAGCATTTATGAAAGGAGTCCTTGGTGTCAGAGTTTTATCATGAAAGCATTCAATAATATAATAATAAATAAATAAATAATAAATACTTCTTGACAAGTGTGGTGTAAGAGGCATAAAACAATTTAAGGGATAAGAAAATATGAATTGCACCACCACACTGTTAAATATTATTTTTCTATATTAGTCATGGTGGTGTAGTGGTAAACATGTCTGCCTCACAACAAGAAGGTTCTGGGTTTGAGTCCCAGGCTTGGCAACGTCGTTTCTGTGTGGAGTTTGCATCTTCTCTCCATGCTTGCCTGGGTTTCCTCTGGGTAGTACCAGTTTCCTTCCACAGTCCAAAGGCATGCACATTAGGCTAATTGGATGTTCCAAATTTCCCCTAAGTGTGAATTTGAATGTAAATGATTATGTATGTTGGCCCTGCAATGGTCTGGCGAGCTGTTCAGGTTGATCCTCTCCTTTCGCCCCATGTCGGCTGAGACAAGCTCCAGCCGCACCATATCCCTAATAGGATTAAGTGATTTGGTAAATGAATGAATTCATTTTGTGTATCAGACCTGATCTTTGACTCTCTAGTAAGCTCTTCCTGATCATGCAGGATGATCATAATGTATCCTTGTTGGTGATGTAATTGTTTTTTCCTGTGAACACTTTGTGTGGTTAGTGTGGATGTAAACACCATTCACTGAGGTGCTCCATATTGAAAGAAACAGTTCAACCTGGAATTGATGTGCCTCTGACAGTGTACAGCCTCCAAAAGACTCCCTGGACTTCATAAACGTAAATCTCTGTCCACACTTGGTCCAAGGCTGGCTGCTAATTAGCCTTCATGTTCAAGTGATGTGATTCACTACACATCACTGAGTCTGGGAGCTTTATAAATCACTGTTGTTGTTTTGCTAGTGACAGGCTCTTATCCAGGATCAGCAACTTCTAGATCTTTACTTCAACAATTTATTTGAAAATTCTAAAGGAAACATAAGGTTAAATATTAAGACAACTGATTGCCTTCACAGTTTTCTTTGAATGACCAAAAATGCCCATCTTCCAGTGAACCTTCCCAACCTTTTATTAGTGTATATAATTAGTGCACAATTAATTGCGTTGTTCGTAGAAATGTGACAATATTACATTTACAAATTTCAATCATACTCTATTATAAATCATATACTATATGGACAAAAGTTTATGGACACTTGACTATAACACTCATATGTGTTTCTGGATCATTGGACATTTCTCTCTTCTGTTAAGGCTGTCCACTCGATTTTGGAGTGTGGCTGTGGGGATTTGTGTTCATTCATCCACAAGAGCATTATTAAGGTCAAGCACTGGTGTCAGACGGGGACACCTGGGGCAGTTGGCATTCTAGTTCACCCCAAACATATTTAGTTGGGTAGAGGTCAGCGCTCTGTGCAAACAACTCACATTCTCTCAGTCCAACCTTGGCAAAACATGTCTTTATAGAGCTCACTGTATGCACAGGGGGACCGTCATCCTAGAACATGTATGAGCCTCTTAGTTCCAGTAAAGGGAAATTGTAACCCAACATCAGATGACGACATTCTGTACAATTGTATGCTTCAACTTTGTGGCATCAACTTTGGAAAGAATCTACATATGCGTCTGATGGTCAAGTGTCCATAAACTATATCATGCATCACTGTTTATCATGGTGTCCGATATATCATGGAAATGTTTTGAAAGGAACATCATTTATCGAAAGTTCTGCTAGATAGAGATTTTAATAAGTGATGGCCAGATTGTGTTGCTGCTAAGTGAAACTTGTGGAATTTTGTAAAAAAATAAAGACAGCAGCTGCCTGGGAGTGTGTAAATGTATTCCTTAATCTAAGCAGCCTCTACATCAGCTTCATCTACCGTATCTTTTAAAATTTTATGGTATGCTCATATGATAAGCAATTATTAAATATTAAATAGCACACTTGAATATTAAATTACAAAAGGACAGAACTAATATCTTAGCTACCCAGTGGCACACATGGGTAGTGTCCATAACACCCAACAAAATAGTTTTGTCATGGATATACATTCTAATACTGATCATACCACAGAGCTTTTGAATTCTGATTATTTTTCTGTAATGGCACATCTCAAACAATAGTGCTGATTGAGAGGCAAATTGCAGGTTTATTATAATGATTTAAAAAAAATGTAAATATGCTAAAATACAATGGGTATGCTACTTACACAGGAACTTCGCAAAATGAATGCTCCATATACATCAAATATTTATGTTAATATATGATAATATATATAATTATCATTATTCATTCATTTATCAGTATTCATTTATTTAGTTGCTGAGCTGTTTAATCCTTCTAGGGATTAAGAGAGAGAGGCTGGAGCCTATCCTAGCCAACTCTGGGCGAAGGTGTGGTACACCCCGAACACCTCAACAGTCCATCACAGGGCCAACACACACACACACGCACACACACACACACACATCACTATTTATACACACAGTTACACCTCAGGGCACACCTTGGAACAGCCTAGTGCACATGTCTTTGAACTGTGGGAGGAAAGCAGAGTACTTGTAGGAAACCCACACAAGCACAGACATGAACAGAAACACCCTTGCCAAGCCCAGGACTCAAACAGAGGGCCTTCTTGCTGTGAGGTGGAAGTGTCAACCACTACACCATCATGCCGCCCATAATTATCAGTATGATAAGCATAATATGATAAGCTTTCCACAAGAAGACATTCATTAAAGTATTTTTGGGAGGAGTCTTAAATGTCAGCACTTCAGAAGTCACAGTCAAAGTATGTTTTCTAACAAAAGAAAGTATTCACAATTTTGAGTGTGCTTTCTTGGTAACATGGCGTGAAGTGTTTGAACTGTTTAATGAATGGACTGCAACTTTAAATGCAACTATAAATGTATATTTAAATAATTCTCTCATTTTGAAAAATGTTCCTTTGACAAAATTATGTCAGTATTAAAGGAATAATAAACATCTGGACATGCTGCTATCAGAAAACTTCCCACTGCGCTACTTAACACCTGCCTTACTTATTAGCATATGCCTGGTTTGGAATGCGGGCTACATATAATGACATCATATACCAGGACAAATGAATGGCCGGCATTTTGAATGCTGGAACAGCTCAAGGCTGAGCCATGCACAGTCTCAAACATAGTGTGCTGTGACATTGTGCAGCAGCTCAGGCTATAGTCTTGGCTGCTCTCTGTTATGCTCATAACACTGTTGAGTCAGCTGATTGTAGAGGCATAAAAATTCCTGGAAGCCATTGGAAAGTTCACTTGGGTGAGAAATATATAGGCACCAGTATGGTGAGCCAGCCTTTTTTCTTTTTTGCATGTGTCTCACTCAGCAGAACAGGCTCTTATGCCTGCATTTATGCAGGGCAACTGATAACTGTAACATTTCTGACTCAGCATTTAGCATTCATTATCCAGCACTGCCTGATGTCTTACCTCGGTGCTCTTATATCTAGTCTTTCATTTAACTTTTTTTGGGCTTAATTTAATGCACTTATTCCATCTGTGTTGGATAGGAAAATCCATTCCGTGAAAGGATTGTGGAGTCCTTCTCTGAGGATGGTTTGGGGAACCTCAGCTTCAACGATTTTGTCGACATGTTCTCAGTTTTGAGTGAAATGGCCCCCCGAGAGCTAAAGGCCATTTATGCTTTTAAAATATATGGTAACAGAGTCTTCTTTCATTAGTACACATAAATTTCATAATGTCTCCTCACAGCAGTTTAACTGCTCCAGGGTTGTGGCTTTAGTAGGCCTAATAATCTCTAAAGTATTTCACATGCTTCATAATGATACTCTAATTTTATAAAAGTCCAACAAATTACAACCATTAACGTACAAATCCCCTTCTGGTGTATTGCAGATTTCAATGTAGATAATTACATCTGCAAGGAGGACCTTGAGAAGACTCTGAACAAGCTGACGAAGGAGGAGCTGACTCCTGAGGAAGTGACCCTGGTGTGTGAGAAGGCGATAGAGGAGGCTGATCTGGATGGAGACAGCAAGCTTTCCTTCTCTGACTTTGAAAACATGATTACCAGGGCTCCTGACTTTTTAAGGTAAAGAATGATTTGCATGAAAGTAAGTGCCTTTCAAAAAGAAAGCTAACAGACCGAAGGTCTGAGCTTGGTCTCATTTAAATTTGAATCCCATTGCTGTGTCCCTGAGCTGTGGATGTACACAGAATGTTATACTGGTTACTAGAAATGTCAGTCACTCTATATGCACTCTGTCCTCTTTATGACCACACATGAAGTACTGAAGTGCCACAGGCTGCAAGAACCGATTATCACCAGTGACACTTACACTACAGTGTGAGGCATTATCTGGCGATATCAGCAGCAGCCATTAAAGTAACACACACTCACTCACTCACTTTCTCATTTGCCGAACTGCTTAATCCTATTAGGGTTGAGGCTGGAGCGGGGAGGTGGGGTACATCCTGAACTGCTCATCGCAGGGCCAACACACACACACAACCATTCACACTTACAGCTAGGGGCAATTTGAAACAGCTAATTCACCCAATGTGCATGTCTTTAAACTGTAGGAGGAAACTGGAGCACCCGGAGGAAACCCATGCAAATACAGGGAGAACATGCAATCTCCACACAGAAACGCCCTTGATGAGCCTGGGACTCAAACATAGGAACTTCTTGCTGTGATGTGCTAACCACTACACCTCACATTAAAGTCATACTTTTTTAAAAAAATAGTAGAAATTATCCCCCAGTGCAGCTAACTGGGTTATCAAAGGCCAGTCTGGGAGGGAAAACATATAAAAAAATCGTTGCTGTCATTCGAAAACAGTAGGCCACTGAGTTGCCGTCAGCGTGTTTCTGCCCTGCGATGGCCTGGCGATCTGTCCAGCGTGTATCCCGCACTCGCCAAGCCCTGTGATGGCCTGGCGAGCTGTCCAGGGTGTATCCCGCACTCGCCCAGAGTTGGCTGAGATGGGCACCAACCTCCCCGCGACCAGAAAATGTTCAGAAAATGATGAACACGTGAGGACGTTTAGGATTTGGCATAACTTAAAAGCTGATGGATTCTATGAAAAAAATATTTTGATCTCACTGATTTTGACGGTGGCAAGACAAGCTTGTTTGTAATTCCTGGCACCCACTCGGCCAACTGTATGTTGCAAATCAAGATCTTTCATTTTTGGCACATAGATATCTGACAGAAAACAGCCACAAATCATGTGATAAGATTACCTTCCTCAGTGCTCAGCCCGAAAGTTACAAACATGAATACTGTGCTTCATTTTTACGAGTATGAAACTACAATTGCAGTCTGTTTTTTTCTTTTTAATTACAACTGTGGCGACAGGGTGAAGTAGAGGTTAGTAGCAAGAAATTCCTAGCTTTGAGTCCCAGGCTCAGAGAGGGGTTTCCATGTTCTCCCCATACTAATATGGGTTTCCTCTGAGTTCTCTGGTTTCCTCCTACAGTCCAAAGACATGCACATTGACTGTTCAAGGCATTGACTGTTTCAGATTGCCCCAGTTGTGAGTGTAAATGGTTGTGTCTGTGTTGATTTTTAGTACTTAAAGGTACTTTTACCACATGGATTTAAACATGGTCATGTTTTTTTATGATTCTTAATGCATGAAATACTAGAAGTGAAATAATATCTTGCTCAGAAATGGCCACAAAAAAAAAAAAAAAAAAACCTTAAAAAATGCTGAAGGGATTGGAGTGATTGCATAAAGGAATTTGAGCTTCAGTGTACTTCGAGTATAACAGCAGGATTTTTGGATGTTTTATTCCAACCTGTGGGCTGGCAATATACTATGAAATCAAGGGGTTAGGATATTACAGTATTTGTCATTTATTATAACAGTACAGTAGAGTATATATTTATTTTTGGTGAGAAGAAGTATTAGTCGTTGTTCAAGATAAATACAGATTTTTGTCTTGACTAGATTTGTATTCCACTAGATGCAAGGGTTAGCGTCTCTGTTCACCACCCCAAAAATAAATAGTTTATATTGAGAATCTGTTACATCACAAATCTATGATTTCTTAGTGTGCCAGAAGCCTGCATATTAGAATAAAATGACTATTCGAAAGCTTACTGCAAATTCAACCTATATTTATGTTATATTTAATATTAGTATTGTTACTGTATGCAATTACCAAAGCCCCAACTTCACTGGACATCAACATCGATATCGCATGAAGAAGGACCAGTATGTAACAAGCAAAAGTTATAATTTAAATTTGTTTCTTTCTTAAAGAAAGTAAAGTGAAAATTACTATTATAGTTATAAAAAATATATTCTATGGAAAATATAGGCAAATATAGATGCATTGCAGGGGATCTCTAAAGCATGATTCCACTGGAATCTTAAAGTGAATAAGTGATGACATTTTGATTGGTTTATTGCATGTTATAACCCTTATGAGCCCTGCCCTGAGCCAAGCTCATTTATTTTCCTGCTGTTAAACTAGTAAAAGTGGATTTGGACAGGCTCTAAACTCTCTTGCACCATGCAGGTCATGCTGTGCATTTAGATCAGTAAAATATTGTGGGGGGTCTTAGTCTCATGAAAGATGTTTCATGAAAGATGAATGGAGCTGTCTTTGCATATAAAAATATTCAAAACAGTTTTTGTGAATTAGCGATGGTCTGGCAAGCTGTTGAGGGTGTACCCTGCAAATGAGAGAGAGAGAGAGAGAGAGAGAGAGAGAGAGAGAGAGAGAGTAGCCTCAAAGACAACAGGGATATGGTTATAGTTTGGTGAGCATTAGCCCATGAAAGTGGCTCAATGCATCATGGGTACAGAATAGGAGGTGAGTGAGTGTTAGCTTATTTTTCTTATGACTTTTGTGTATGATAAAGTATTACCAATTTATCATGTGTTAAGTAATATCTTTCTTATTTAGCTCAAATGCAAATAAACCACGTGTGAAACTGCCGGTCTTGGCTCGTCGGGGCCTGTGCCCCGCGGCCACGGGGGGTTCTGGCTGGGGCTCTCCTCTGCCGCCCTCTGGGTGGGTCCAGGGTCGTCTTCGGTGTGGGGCGGCTTGGGTTCGTGCTCCGAGGTTGCTGCTGATGGCCTGGGTCTCTGGGCTGTCCTGGTCTGCCTCTGGCCTCTGTGGAGGTGTGGTCGCATTTGCACGGTCGCGCTAGCCACTTGTCGCCGATCACTCACTTGTTCCACATGTTTTGCATGCTGGCACGGTCACTGGGTTGTCCTTATTTATTTATTTGTTTGTTTGTTTGTTTGTTTGTTTGTTTGTGTGTGTGTGTGTGTGTGTGTGTGTGTGTGTATATATGTGTATGTGTATATATATGTACACATACACACATACACACATACATACACATACACATACATACATACACAAATACATATACACATATTATGTGTATATGTATTTGTGTATGTATGTGTATATGTGTGTATGTGTACATATATATATATATATATATATATAAATTTTTCCCTTTTTTATATTTTTTTATTTATTATTTTTTTATTTTTTTTTTTTTTTTTTTTCTCTTCTCTCCCTGT